>CM034297.1:10589452-11143508 GCA_019925795.1 Dendrobium chrysotoxum
GACCCCTGCCGAGGCTGCTGCCTACTCTCCTCCCCAGAGGAGGGCTCTCGCGCAGCCATGCGACCTTTTGGACGTCCAGTTGCTCGGCGGACAGCCCGGCACCTGCTCGTCCTACTCCTGTTCGTGTGCAGCCGGCACACCCTGTGGTTAGGCAGCCAGTGCCTAGACCACTCCCTGTTCAGCCCACTCGTCCAGCGGTTAGGCGACCAGTGCCTATCGCACCTGTTGTTCAGGCTGCCCCGGCCCTCAGCGCCGGCAGGCAGTAGTTACCCCTGTTGTTACTCCCGGCAGAGGTAGCTCGTGTTCGGGTTCCCCTCCCTCTTCCTCCAGGAAGAGGGGTGCCCAACCGAGGCTCCTTCGCCTTCCTCCCGTCGGGTTTCAGCTTTCGCTCGACTCTGTCTCACCCAGAGACCCTCGTGCAGACCCCGACACTTCCCGTACTTCCGTTCCCCCCTGCCACTCAGGTGTGGGTTCAGATGTTGCTTCGTCTTCCGCCTCCGGCCTTGGGAGAAGGGCCCGGAGGAATAGAAACCGTAGACTTCGGTTGGCTGCATCCGAGGCAGATAGACAGCGGATGGCAGATTCGTTGGCTCACCAGGAGCCAGTTCAGAGGAGAGTGGTCCCTAGGCAGCGGGCACCACGACCAGTTGCAGTTTCCGCTACCCCGGACGTTACAGTTGCCCCTGAGATAGCAGCAGTTCAGGGAGGACGCTTCTCCCCACTGACACACAGTGGTGATGAGGAGGATGTTGCTCGCATTGCGGCGGCCCCTCCTGTCACTACTATTTACCACGCGCTAGGGTCCCCAGGGATGATGCTGCTCGAACCCTCTCTCAGAGGATTCGGAGTATTATCCGCTTAGCGCGGGGTCGAGGCCCTGTCAGTCGAGAGAGGTTACTCCACCAGATTTCTCAGGCGTCCGTTCAGTTGCAGAGACAGACTGCCAGACAGAGGTACAGGTGGCAGAGAGGACAGCCACCCAGGCAGCCTGTTAGTTCAGTTCCATTGGCGAGACCACAGACAGTTACTCCAGTTGTTGGACGACGCCCACGTCGTCGTGGACAGAGGCAGCAGTTGGAGCCTCCCAGACCCCAGCTCCCTTCAGTTGTAGTAGCCCCGCAGCAGTCAGTTGCCCCTACTGGGTCCCGTCGCAGCAGATGGTGTGGAGACGACGACAGGCAGAGTCCCCTGTCGATGCAGTACAGCCAGTTCAGGCAGTTGAGCAGTTAGAGGCAGTTGTTCCTTCCGGATCAGAGGCAGTTCCGATGGTCTGTGATGCAGCAACGGACGATGATGTTGCAGTTTCTCCTAGTGGTTCACCGGTTCGGGCAGAGCCAGCCCTTAGCCCTTACGAGACTTCTTCCCTTTGAGTCCGTATGCAGAGGACTTCCATCAGACCCTCTACGAGGATGAGGCACTTGAGGATGATTTACTCGAGGAGGAGTCAGATGGAGACATACCGGTACACAGAGTGTGTGTGGTTACTAGACGTGGCCACTCAGACGAGCAGATAGAGGCAGATGATGATGATGAGCAGGGAGAAGCTGAGGTAGGAGGATCTCCCCGGTCAGTTGAGACAGATGCCACAGTACTACAGTTACAGACTCAGATGGCAGAGATGGCCAGGGCCATGGCAGCGATGACAGCTCAGTTGACAGCTTTGGGGGCGATGCCCAGATGACGGGCATAGGCACTCCTGCTACGTCCAGGGACGAGCCAGCAGCACCACCTGTAGTAGCACCAGGTCCTGTGGGAGTAGACAGGGCCCAGAGAGCAGTTCCAGTGGCACCGACAGCAGTTGCTTTTACTACCCCAGTCCAGAGTCAGTCAGTTCAGTTGTCAGCCGGACAGATTCAAGATCTGATTGCCCAGAAGGTCGAGCAAGCCATTTCCTCTAGGAAGTCTGGAGAGGTAGTTAGCAGGGGGCGTCCTTACCCAGTAGAGTACGAGCACGAGCCCTACCCCCCTGGTTTTGTCCCTCCTAGGTTCAGAGTCTTTGATGGGTTTGGGAACCCGAGGCAGCACGTGGCCCAGTACCGAGCCATCTGTTGCAACATAGGAGGGAACGATGCACTGATGTTGAGACTCTTGTCAGCAGTTTAGTTGGGGTGGCCTTTGCCTGGTACGCCGACCTCCCCAATGATTCAGTACGCACCTTTGCAGAGTTGGAGCAGTTGTTTGTTCAGAGGTTTGTCAGTGCAGAGCACCGAGTTACAGTTGGAGAGCTAGTTGTGACTAGACAGCGGCCCCGAGAGCCTCTCCCAGATTACATAGTCAGATGGAGGAACCTCAGCCTACAGTGTGAGCCCCAGTTACAGGAGCAGCATGCAGTAGAAATTTTATTGAAGAACATAGATGGTCCGATAGCACCTTATCTGAAGGGTTTCAGCATCCGAACCTTTCAGAAGTTGTTGACAAAGGTGATCAGTTTGCAGGACAGCATACCCGATGCAGTCCCTCCTAAGGTTGAGAGTCAACCTTCGCGTAGACCTCAGCGGCAGGAGTCATCAGGAGCACCCCCACCTAGGAGAGGGGAGGTACACAGTACTTATGGGCCATCAGATAAGGGCAAGAAGCCCTTAGTCAGTCAAGCACCACCTCAGCAGTCTCACACACCGGGCCAGTCGGCAGTGCAGTCTAGACCCTCCCGTAGGACCCCAGAGAGTCAGCAGTACCTACGGGAGAAGCTTAGTAAGGAATATCCCTTTAAAAGGGAAAGTGTGATGAAGATCTTCAAGTTCCTTACTAAGAGAAACATCTTAACATTCCCGAACAACAATAGAGTGGAAGAGGAGGGGCAGACAGAACACCCACTCTATTGTCCATTTCACAGACATATCGGGCATGTCATAGAAGACTGCTATGTGTTCAAGGACAGAGTTGAGAAGCTCATGGCTAGTGGGCAGATCCACCTACAGGACAGCGACTTGGTTCAGCCCAAGGGCAAGACACCTCAGACAGTTCAGATGATCTCGGGCTCCAGTAGTTGTAGTGACAGCCAGAGTGGCAGACAGAGCAGTCGTAGCAGATCACCCAGAGGTTCTGAGGGGGAGTGGCAGTTAGCACTCTCTCGGAAGACGAGGCAGATGATCCGGCAGATAGTTCAGAGTTCAGAGGCAGTTGAGAGGAGGCCTACCCAGGCCAAATCGACAGTTGCCAGCCCAGTTTCTTCGCCAGCACCTTTTTCTTCTCCTGTTGTAGTGCCTACTGAGCACATTTCTTTTCCTATTTTATGTAATAAAAAGATGTATGAAAAGGAAAAGTTTGTTGTAACTTCTGAGGGGAAGACGGGACGCCTTCCAGCACTTACGCTGAAGGATTTCGTTCTCCCTTCAACTGATGATGAAATAATAGAAGAAGGTGATTCTGGCTACTTCTGGTGTTCTGCTCCTACTTTTATTTCTTCTAGCACTCGCTCTTTCAATATTTTACATGTTTCTTGTGATGATTCTGCATGTGATGAAGAGTCTGAGTGTGATGAGGAACCGGTCTTTATGATTCCGGAGGGTGGTTGTTACATGGATTCAGAAGATGAATCCGAGAACCCACTCCAGTCACTTTCCTTGGAGCCAACACAGGCCATCACCGCTGAACCAAGTAAATCTCCTGTCAAAGACGACACGATACAGGAAGTTCACTTGCGTTCAGGGAAGGTTCTTCCACCGAGGATGGCTAAAAATATAAAAGAAAAAGATAAGAATATTGTTACCCAGCAGGACGATCCTATCCCTTCCTCCCAAGAGCAGTCTAAGGAGAAAGGGAAAGGCCCTCAGCTGGAGGTCGATTACAATGTGTTGGCCCATTTAAGGAAAATTCCTGCCCTTCTCAGTGTCTATGACGCTTTGATGATGTCTTCTGACTTGAGAGAGACACTGGTAAAAGCACTACTCGATCCAGAGTCCTATCAAGCCTTCTTTGCTTCCGAATCTGTTGGAGATGCATGCCTTTTGAGAGAGATGCCGTGCATTACCTTTTCAGATCGTGATCTCCTCTTGGGTACCTCTGATCACAATCGTCCTTTGTATGTCACCGCTGAAGTCAATGGTTATGAGTTGAACAGGGTCCTCATTGACCAAGGAGCTTCAGTAAACATCCTGAGTTATGAAACTTTGAAGAGCCTCTCCTGGGTCATTTGAAGTTAACCTCCGATAAGATTATGTTGAAAGGCTTCAATGACCAAGGACAGCGTGCCCTAGGGTCTATCACCCTACCCCTGAAGTTTGGAAATTTCCTTACTGAGGCGAAGTTTCATGTGATCGAGGCAGATACTTCATACAGGGCTCTCTTAGGAAGGCCCTGGATTCATGAGTATGGAATGGTGCCCTCCACCCTGCACCAATGTATGAAGTATATGAGGAATGAAGTCGAGTACTCCATTCCCGGGGATACCCAACCCTTTTCCGTGCATGAGGTCTCTATTTACGATGATGCTGAGCATTACATACCTCGTAAGAAGAGTAAACCTCCTTCTGCCCAGTCACCAGTGACACCTGCCAGTACTGTACAGGGTCCTGTACAGCTACCTGTGCAAGGTCCGTCACAGGTTAGTATTGAGGCAGATACCTCCACTGCAGATCCTGTTAGATCTCCTTTCCAATTTGCAGTTGGGCACGATGTTCCCCCTAGTAGAGGTAGGGGAGAGCGAGGTAGAGGTAGAGGTAGAGGATCGACTCGCCCGCCGCGAAACTACGATACTCAAATCCCTCCTCCCTCATATCTTTATGCTTCTCCTTTGACTGTCGAGTCCGACTCCTCTGACGATGAGATGATCACTACCCCTCATCGCTCAGCTCCCTCACCAGCCCCGGACTTCACTGATTATAGTTCACTGCCTACCTTTTGTAGGTACCTGATACCCGAGGGTGGTTTAGTTATTGACAGTGGTTCAGACGAGGAAGTAGACCCCCGACGTCAGACCACTAGTCAACAGTCCCTTTCCCGTCAGATACGTGGAATAAGAGTTGAGGAGTCTCACCAAAGATCTTTGGTTACCCCCTCCACTAGTGATGGTGGCGCGCTACAAGTTAGAGGTCGCCCTCCGCCTCCTCTGTACGAAACCTTTGTGCCACCACGAGCTAGTGAGTGTGCCTCGTTATCCCATAGTGTAGGTGCCCCACTGGGTCCTGGGAGTCAGGGTTCAGCGGAGACCGCTATGGATAACAGGGTCACGATTGCCCCTCGTTATTTTTCTCCTTTCGTGGAAGACTGTGTAGAGCGGGGTGCAGTCATCTCGACTTGGTCAGATGAACAAGCTCTACGACAGGCTCGTGTTTGGCGGACTGATATGCCTCAAACTAAGCAAGGTTTAGGTTATGTCGAGCAGAGCTCACCTAACCATGCTAATATCCGAACGGTTTCCCACTCATACCCGGTTGTTTCTCTTACCGATAAAGAAGACCCGGGTGATGATGAGGATAGAGTACTCGATGCTCCTCAAGAGTTTGAAGATGGCATCACTTCTGCCATGGACGAATTGTGTGAGGTAAACTTAGGCACTGAATCAGATCCTAGACCTATTTTTCATAGTGTCTTGTTATCTGACTCAGAGGCTCAAGAATACATCGAGCTACTCTCAGAGTTTAAAGATTGCTTTGCCTGGAACTACACCGAGATGCCTGGTCTAAATCCAGATGTAGCAGTCCATAAACTAGCCATTAAGTCTGATGCAGTCCCTGTTAAACAAGCACCTCGCAGGATGAGGTTAGAAATAGAACAACAGGTGATCGCTGAGACTAAGAAGCTTATAGAGGCCGATTTCATTCGTGAAGAGAAGTACCCTACTTGGCTTGCCAACATTGTTCCAGTCCGGAAAAAGAACGGGCAGATTCGTGTCTGTATCGACTTTCGTGATTTAAACAAGGCATGTCCTAAGGATGATTTTCCTCTTCCTATCCCGAGCTTATGGTGGATATAGCGTCGTCCCATAGCATTTTCTCCTTCATGGATGGTTCATCTGGTTACAATCAGATAAAGATGGACCCCAAAGAGGAAAAGTTTACTGCGTTTCGCACACCTATAGGTGTGTTCTGCTACAAGGTGATGCCCTTTGGTCTCAAGAATGCCGGGGCCACTTATCAACGTGCTATGACTGTTATCTTCGACGAGATGATACACGAGCAAGTTGAATGCTATGTGGATGATCTGGTAGTCAAAAGCAAGGTCCGTGGAGATCACCTTCGAGATCTACGAATCGTTTTTTGAACGCCTACGCAAGTACGATTTGAAAATGAACCCTCTAAAATGCGCATTTGGAGTTAGTGCAGGAAAGTTCCTGGGGTTTATAGTTCGCTACCGTGGCATTGAGATTGACCCTTCCATGATCAAAGCCATAGTAGATCTAAAACCCCCTAAAAGTCTTACCCAGCTAAGGTCTTTTCAAGGAAAGTTAGCCTTCCTGCGGAGATTTATCTCCAATTTGTCTGGTAGATGTCACCCCTTTGCTGCCCTGGCAAAGAAAGACGCCCGCTTTCACTGGGATGAGCGTTGTCAGGAGGCCTTTGAGAGTATAAAGCGCTACCTGATAAACCCCCCTGTTTTAGCTGCACCCATCCCGGGGAGGCCGTTAATTCTCTACACTACGGCCCTGAATGAGTCCTTGGGTGCATTATTGGCTCAAGAGAATGAGGAAGGCAAGGAGAATGCCTTGTACTACCTCAGTAGACGGTTGATACCCGCAGAGCTGAAGTACCCCGCGATGGAAAAGCAGTGTTTAGCTTTGATCTTCGCGGTACAGAAGCTTAGGCATTATATACTTTCACACAAGGTCAACCTAATCTCTCGAGTCAACCCCTTGCAGTATCTCATGACCCGTCCGACCCTCTCAGGTCGTCTGGCACGATGGTCTATGATCTTGCTGCAGTTTGACATCACTTTTGTCCCTCAGCGGGCCGTTAAAGGACAGGCTCTAGCTGATTTTCTTGCTGCTCACCCGATCCCTGCAGATTCCCCACTCAACGACGAGCTACCTGACGAGCTAATCATGAGTGCGGAGGAGCAGGAGTCCCCTACTTGGGAGTTTTACTTCGACGGTGCGTCATCCGTTAGAGCCTTGAGCCCGAACGAAACTCCTATAGTTAGGGTAGGTCTGGGCCTCATTTTCGTATCCCCTGAAGGTCACACTCTGAGATATTCCTACAGTCTTTCAGAACCTCGTACCAATAATGAAGCTGAGTACGAAGCTCTGATTTTGGGACTAGAGTTAGCCATTCAGATGAATGTCATGCGGGTTAAAATCTTTGGAGACTCACAACTGATCATAAATCAAGTAGCGGGAGTCTACAAAGTGCTTAAACCTGAGCTCTTGCCTTATCACAGCAAGGCAATGGAGCTCTTGTGTTTGATTCCTGAAGTGACCTTAGCTAAAATCCCTAGATCTGCCAATGGCAAGGCAGATGCATTAGCTAAGTTAGCAAAGGAACTGGCTGACCCAACTGGCAACCCACTGTCTATCGTTGTCCAGTGCCGTCAAGCCCTGTGCCCCGCAGACCTGTCTTCTCCCGATCAGACCCTCACAGTGTTCTCAGTTGAGGAAGAATCAGACTGGAGAATACCCTTTATAGAGTATTTGAAGCATGGCAGGCTTCCAGATGATAGATCTCTTGCTGCCCAGGTCAGAAAGAGAGCCCTATCATTCACTTATGTGAACGATACCTTGTATCGACGTTCTTTCGACCAAATGTGGTTGCGTTGCCTCAACAACGAGGAGGCTCGCAAGGTCATGGGCGAGATACATGAAGGTCTTTGCGGTGCCCATCAGTCCGGACCAAAAATGAAAGGCAGAATTAAACGCCTCGGTTACTATTGGCCGACTATGATCCGTGATTGTATGGAGCACGCTAGAAAGTGCCACCAGTGCCAAATTCATGGCACGGTGATTCACCAACCCCCTAATTCGCTGCACCCTACTGTATCATCTTGGCCATTCGAGGGCTGGGGCACGGATGTAGTGGGTCCTATTGACCCTCCTTCCTCTAAGGGCCATAGGTTCATTTTAGCTGCCACTGATTACTTCTCTAAGTGGGCAGAAGCTGTGCCACTTAAGGAAGTCAAATCAGAAGATGTGATGCGTTTCTTTCGTGATCATATTGTCTATCGTTTTGGTGTCCCGCGCCGTATCATCTCAGATAACGGCCCGTCATTTAGAAGCACCAAAATTGCCAGATTTGCCCGCCGCCATAACATCAATTGGCGATACTCTTCAATTTACTATCCCAAGGCTAATGGCTTGGCGGAAGCATTCAATAAAACTCTCGTGCAATTAATAAGGAAAATCCTGGTTGCAAACAAATGAGAGTGGCACGATAGACTTCCCGAAGCACTATGGGCCTATAGGACTACGTACCGTACTCCTACTCAGTCCACCCCATATGCTTTGGCTTTCGGGGTCGAGGCCGTCCTCCCGCTTGAGGTCGAGCTCCCCTCGCTACGTGTGGCAGTCAGCCACAATCTTTCCCATGAAGATAACGCCCGACTACGGACGGAAGAGCTTGATGGTTTAGAAGAGCTTCGCCTACAAGCTTATCAGAACCTCAAACTATACCAGGCACGTATGGCTCGATCACATGATCGCCTTGTCCGACCCCGTGCTTTCCGGGTTGGCGAGTTGGTCCTTGTTTTACGCAGACCTATCATTTCGCGCCGTCGCCGAAGTGGTAAGTTCGAGCCTGTTTGGGAAGGCCCCTTTGCTGTAGAGCAAGTTTATGAAGGTGGTGCCTACCTACTCGTTGATGCCAATGGTGTTCACCCTATGCCTGTCATCAACGGGCAGTACTTGAAAAAGTACTATGCCTGAGTTCACTCTTCGAGAGGGAGGGGGTCTCCCTACCACCTGTAAATACTCCCCTGTATATGTCCCCCCTTTGGAGGGGCTTCTTCACTTTTCGACAGTCTGTGTGGCAACGACGATTTGTCCTCTACCACACGATGTTTGTTACGAGAAGTATGAGGCTATCCTTAGGGGTGACGAGGTGAGATGATATGATCCGTACACTGACATAAACTCTAGTCTCTATCATCTCCCTTGTCTGAACTCTTCTAGGCCAGATTTTGACCCATATCAATCCAAATACAAATTCAAGTTCTATTTTCAATAGTGGGATCTTTAAATTTAATGTGCAAAATTTTTTTTTAAAGAAAGATTAATCTGAGAAAAGTCTGAGAGCTTAAAACACGAAGTGGACTTTTTAGAGAATTTTTCCTTAGAAAGTACAAAATTTATTTTTCCTAATGAAAGATTTACCCCTGTCTTCTTTAGAAAGTTAAGTAATTAGTGGTTGACTCCTCTAAGCGCTTGAAGGACGATTATGATGATTCAAAAAAAAAAATGTATGCATTCTCTCTCATCCCTTGCTTGGGATGATTTCCTATTCTGAACTAAAATCTATATCAAATTGAAATTAGATTTAGAGACGCATATTTTCTCAATCGTCTTGCAGTTTTCTATCTCATAGGCATCTTCCGCAGGCTGATGAATCCATCTCATAATTTTCTTATTCAAGTCGTTCATTCTTATCATAGGATTGGATTTGCTTTGTGGATTCTTCTTCCTCGCACGAGAGAGTGAGTTTTTCTTCTCTTATGTTTGGAAGATAATCTTACAACTGAGAAAGTTTTCCTTTAGAGGTTTGGAAAGGGAGCCAGTTACAAAATGAAAGATACACAAAGTGTATCAAAAGTGAAAAGATGCGCAGTGCGCCAAAAATCAAAGATACACAAAGTGTATCAAAAGTGAAAAGTTGCGCAAAATGCACCATAAAGTCAAGGATACACAAAGTGTATCAAGTAATTAAAAGATGCGCAGTGCGCCAAATCAAATTGAGGGGCTCAAAATGAGCCCAAAGTGGATAAGTAAATGGCTTCCCTTTCTCGTAAATCTCTAAGTCTCAGAAAATCCATACCCTTTGATATTTGTGATACTTGAGTTTGAAAATCATGATTTTGGATTTATCATCGTGCAAGAATGTTCTATTAGATATAAAAATATTTTCATGCGAGAGGATTGAGAGGATTCAGTTTCTCTCTCTAATTTATACCCTTTTGAATTAGATATTTATTCATAATATGTAAGGGAGAAAACCCGGCTTAGCTTGTAGGGGGCTTAAGCTGGGTTGGCAAAATTTAAATCCCTAACCTTCTCGGGTCTAGATGGAGTCAACCCATATTGCTGAACTTTCTGAACCTGTTCTAAGGTTGAAGATGATTCAGAGGTTAATTTTTCATTTCTAAAAATAATCCTTTCACTCTCTGATGAAATTTTCACTCTTTAGGAAATGTATGAATCAGACTTATCTCAGATTAATTGGTGAGTGCTTAAACATCTCTTAGTGGTCACACTATTGAGTTTGTTTAAATGCTTGCCATATTCCTTTAAAAATTCGTGCACAAAAATATTTTGACCCCACCATCTGGTTATAGACCATTCTTAAGGACTGATAAGAGTCTCGCATTTATTCTACCTTCCTCTTCTGAGTTCTGGTAATTTGAGAGTTTCCCCCTCTCTGTTCCTCCAATTTCACTTGGTACTCCCAAGTGTGGTCTGGAATATCAAAACCAATTCAGACTTCTTTTGTACTGGGTCCATACCAACCTACGCTAGCTAGGGAGGGTAATGTTGATCCACTATCATAATCTAAATTTCATTCACATATAAATCGTGTTCTGATTGTGCCCCCAGTTTTATTCATGTGACGAATGTGGCCTGGGTTATCAAAGCCAATCCTATATCCCTCTTTGAGTTCCAATCATTAGAGGATGTCTCATACTAGGAGTAACATACGGATATGGTAAACGTTCCCTCTACCGCGTGTTATCTTCGACAGTACGAGACATATTTAGTCTATGATTGTGAACATACAAAAACGTGCATCTATACAATAAAAGAGGGAAGCTCTCAGTAGAGCAAAACCGGTTGCCCTTGTCACAGGTGGAACCCGGTAATACTCTCTAAGAGCTCAAATTCCCCAAAGTCTATCTTTCTCTTCTCCTACGAAGCGTCTGAGGGATTGCTTCAAGGATGAGTTTACACTTGTGACTATTATGGTCTTTCACAATCATGATAGTCCTTATTAGTGGTGTGATACATCTTGCTCAAGATGTTAACATCCCACCTTCGCGAGCTCCGATTCCCTAGTAGGGAATCAGCTCTCCAGTTTCTTTTAGTGACCTACTTTTTCACCCTTGCCTTGCTCTCAGCTACTAGAGCAGTCCTATGGGTTTGGTAGTGTCGCTCCTGCCTCTCACAGGGTCCCCCCGGTCAGGGTGAGTGTTACCGCTGTGATGTTTGATGTTTATTGATTTTACTCATAAATCATCTCCCTCAATGGCGAGTGTGTCTCCTCGCCATCCTGAGCTGTTTCCCCAGTAGTGTTGCAGTACGCCTGGTTACCGGCGTTAGCATCACTGACTTGAGAGCTCTGATTTTCTAGCAGAAAATCAACTCAGTTTCTACTTTACTCTCTCTCTCATTCGTACTCTACCCTCAGCTGCTGGGGTAGCTCTACGGATGCACTGATATTATTCCACCTCCCACAGGGTCCCACCAGTTTGTGTGGGTACCACTACTGTGAGCTTTTCATAAATATCATTCATATGCAATGTTACTTCCTTTAGTGGCGAGTGTGTCCCCTCGCTACTCTTGTGTGCTTTCTTAGTTGTGATGCAGTACATCGAGTCTCAGATGTTAGCGTCGCTTCTTAGTGAACTTTGATTTTCTAGCAGAAAATCACTTCACTTGTCTTAGAGTGACATACTTTCCCGCCGTGACCCGACTCCTGGTTGTAGAGCGGTCCCTTGGATGTGTTTATGTTGCTTTCCACCTCTACAGGGTCCCACTAGCTTACGTGGGTGTACCACTGTAGTCTTCTATGATTATTTCTCATTGATATAGTCCTTTTTCCGTAGCAAGTGTGTCCTCCTTGCTACTTTAGCTACTCAGTGGGAATGAGATTACCCCTCTCATACTTTGTTGAGGGCGTACCTTTCCCTGTGGTCTCTCGAGGCATCATTCTGGTGCTTCCAGGTTTGTATGATTTCGGTTTCGCCTAGGCAGTTTCACTGGCATTTGGATACTCGTGGCCACGACGACTTGTCCTCTACCACGTGGTACCCAAAACACTAGTTTGAAACTCCTGAGACGACCCTTCTCTCTTTAAAATTTTCCATTTTCTACTCCTCTTCCCATCCCTACACATATGCGTGTTAGGGAATGGTTGAGATGATTTTCCCCTGATCGCTCTACTGCAGGCATATGCGCCGGGTAGGCATCAGACTTTACTTGGTTGAGAGTGCCCCACAGAGCCCCTGGGAGGCATATCTCACCACCTCTTTTCCCTGATTGCTCTGCTGCAGGCATATGCGCCGAGTAGACATCAGGCTTTACTTGGTTGGGAGCACCCCGCAGAGCCCCTGCGAGGCATAGCTCACCACACCTTTACCCTGACTGTCCCGCCGCTCTGGTAGACATCAGACCCTTACCCGGATTGTCTTGCTCTGATCAAGCAGACATCAGACTTTACCCGGTTGAGTGGGAGCCCGACAGAGTCCCTAGGAGGCATTCCCCACCACCACTTTTACTCTGGATGTTCTGTAAAAGACTACGCAGACTCCAATTTCGTGGCTTATTTACTTTTGCTGAGGTCAGGCAGAAGTATTGAGTCACCCCTATCCGCTGTTCCGAAAGGAGCAGGAGGAGACGGGATCCTTTCACCTTCTATCCTGCTGTTTGAAATGAACAGTCAGGTAGTTGGTTTTACTTACCGGTCGAGAGAGCCCGACAGAGTCCCTGGGAGGCATTCCTCACCACCCCTTTACTCTGGATGTTCTGTAAAAGACTACGCAGACTCCAATTTCGTGGCTTATTTACTTTTGCTGAGGTCAGGCAGAAGTATTGAGTCACCCCTATCCGCTGTTCCGAAAGGAGCAGGAGGAGACGGGATCCTTTCACCTTCTATTCTGCTGTTTGAAATGAACAGTCAGGTAGTTGGTTTTACTTACCGGTTGAGAGAGCCCGACAGAGTCCCTGGGAGGCATTCCTCACCACCCCTTTACTCTGGATGTTCTGTAAAAGACTACGCAGACTCCAATTTCGTGGCTTATTTACTTTTGCTGAGGTCAGGCAGAAGTATTGAGTCACCCCTATCCGCTGTTCCGAAAGGAGCAGGAGGAGACGGGATCCTTTCACCTTCTATTCTGCTGTTTGAAATGAACAGTTAGGTAGTTGGTTTTACTTTACCTGGTTGAGTGAGCCCGACAGTGTCCCTGGGAGGCATTCCTCACCACTACTTCTTCCCTGATTGTTTTGCTCTGATCAAGCAGACATCAGACTTTACTTGGTCGAGTGAGCCTGACAGTGTCCCTGGAAGGCATACCTCACCACCCTTTCACCCTCCATCTTGTTGTTTCGATGCGGTCAGATGGATAGTTGGTTTTCTTTACTACCTCATCTTTTTTGGTCTCCCCCTCAGCTCTGCCCTTGCTACAGGGCAAGGTGAGGATGGGATTTCCTTTTACTCTGTCACCTTTTTGTGACCTGTTACTATTTTGCTTTCCGCTTTCTCCTTGGCTCTGCCCTTGCTGTAAGGCAAGGCCAGGAGAAGATCCCCCTTTGCTCTCTTTCACCTCTTTTGGTGCTCTTTCCTAGAACCTTTACTCTACTTCTTCTGTCACATTCGGTCAACGCCAACACGAGCGGTTCACTAGTCTGTTCGCCACTCCTGTTGGGGGTCCGTTTGTTGACCCTGATTTTCTCCCAGGCTTGGTCAAGGGAGTTGACCTGGTCAAATTGACCAAGTCAGGGCCCAAGACCCTCTCCCTTGTGTTCAATGGGTCAACCTGAGTCTGTTGAGCCCAGACCCAGGCCCTGGGTCAACCTGGTTGACCAGGTCAACCCAGGTTGACCCATTAGACCCATATGGGTCTAAATCAAGTCCAAATTAGATTCAAACCCAATCCAGGGCTCTCCAAACCCTATTCTCTCCTCCACTGGACTCAGTGGGTCAGGCTTGACCCATTGGGCCCAAGTCTTGGTCCTGGGTCAACCTGGTTGACCAGGTCAACCCAGGTTGACCCAATAGGCCCTAATAGGCTTAAATCAAATCCTAATCAGATCCAAGCCCAACCAAGGACTTCAAGGCTCATACCCTCCTCCCTTGGACCCACTTGACTAGGGTTGACCAAGTCAACCCTTGACTTGGTCAACCTAAGTCATTAATAGGTCAAAATGACCCATTAAGAGCCATTTAAAGTCCTAAACCCTTTCCTAATCCATCCAAAAAACCTAAACCCACGGCCAAGGCCTCTATTTTCCCTCCTAATCAGCCCTAGGATAGATCCTAGCCGTTGATCTTGAACCCTAGCCTTTAAATAGATGAATTAGGGCTCTTAGGAGGGGATCTTGCTCTTACTCTAGACCTAGACGTTCCCAAACCCTGAGAATTGGCATACGAGCTCCCTAGGTCTTCCTCCACCCTTCCCAAGTCAAACCCCGACGGTCAAACCCGCCGGCGGCGAGATCTCCGGCGAACCGAGGCTTTGAACCTTCCCAGGCGATTTCCCGTTGATTCAAAGCGTTTGAGACCGCGATTTCTTCTACAAATAGGAGCGTGGACAATCTACAAGTGCAACCAGCCCTTATACATCCAAATCCATCCACAAACCAAGGTGAAAACTCAAACCCTAGCATAGAACACTTAGGGTCAAATAGCATCTTGTTGAGTGCGCTTCGAGCCAAACTAACTATACCACATGATTTCTGTTCATGCCTAGATCCTAAGTCTCAATTTTCATTTGATTTTGTTCACCCGATCGCGAGAACGGGTCAAAAAACCCATTAGGGTTTCGGGTTACGTTCGCGTACAGCTAGGCGGGATCTGGACCGTTGATCCCTCGATCAACGGTTAAGATCCCGCCGTTCCGCGGTTCTGATCAACCGTACGTTCGAATCCCGCGGTTCCGTTCACCGTCCAGCGAGATCT
The DNA here is from genome assembly GCA_019925795.1 of Dendrobium chrysotoxum. Classification (NCBI taxonomy): domain Eukaryota; kingdom Viridiplantae; phylum Streptophyta; class Magnoliopsida; order Asparagales; family Orchidaceae; genus Dendrobium; species Dendrobium chrysotoxum. The sequence goes on from CM034297.1 coordinate 10,604,422, forward strand.
GGGCTGTCCGTTCGAAACCGCGGAGATCCAACGGCCAGATCCACGCGCTGACGTGGACAAGTCAAGCCGCGGACCACGGCTTTGATTGCCGCATGATTGCGGCAATCATTGGCGGCGGCGCAATGATTGCGCCGCCTGCCAATGATTGGCCCGCGTCCGCGGGCCCAATCAGAGCCCGCCACGTGGCATCCCGAGAGCCGCCGCCGCCGTTTTTTTTATTTTTTTTTAATTTTCTTTTTTTTCTTTTTCTTTTTTATAATATTTAAAAATAATAATAATAATAATAATAATAATAATATTATTATTTTAATTAGTTTTTTTTTTAAATAATATTAGATTATATTATTTATATTATTAATATTAATAATATTATTATTATTTCTGTTATTATAATAATAATATTATTATTATTATTATTATTATTATTATTATTATCATTATTATACTATTATTATTTTAATTAGTTTAATTATTTTTATTATCATTATTTTTATTATTATTATTATTATTATCATTATTATTACTATTAAAAACTTATTATTATTATTATTATTATTATTATTACTATTATTATAGTTATTATTATTATTTTAATTACTTTGATTATTTTAAATTATTATTATTATTATACTATTATTATTATCATTACTTTAATTATTTTAATTATCTTAATTATTATTAGTGTTATTATTATTATTATTATTATTATTTTGTTATTATGATTATATTATTATTATTATTATTTAAAACCTTTTTTTAATCTATTATTACTATTATTAGCATTATAATAATATTAATATTTATTTACATTATTATAATATTTTGATTACTATTTATTTTAAAATTCAGATATTATTATATCTGATTTATTTTGAAATTATTATTTATTTTCAAATATTAATTATTTTAAAATCACCTTTAAACCTATTTAACTTCGAAAATTCATAACTTTGTCATTTTAAATCGGATTTTGACGCACAATACCTTAAACTTTTCAGAAAAATATGAATTTTAATTTAAAATTATTCCCTGTATGTGATTCTATCATTTCTGGATGTTTTCTGTATTCCTATGTTATTTAATTATTTAAATATTATTTAATTAATATAAATAATTATTTTAATAATAAAAATTATTTTAAAACCCCCCTCGGTGGCTGGTAGACCTCCCATGCTTATGAATTGAAGTATTTTCAATCATCTTATTTTTAAACTTACATTATTACTATTTATAATATTTATGTATTTTAAAGATAATTTTAAAATTACATATTATTTAAATCCCCCAATTTTGGGAAGTCTACCCCTTATGAAACTTTAAACCTAGGACCTGTATGTGAACAGAATTCATGTGGGAGAAGGATTAGTGAATGATTGTGTCTCAATCATTCACTAATCACTTCATTAGGTGCCTTTACTTAGTGTTTTCGTAGTCCTTGCATGTGTAGGTTGCACAAGCACGTAGCCTAGGCTCTCCTAGATTTAAGGACATGGCTTGGTGTGTTTATATCTGCTGCATTTACCCTCTGTATTATGCCTAAGGGTTAGTTACTTCATTTCACTCCTATATAACGTAGTGACACCCTAAGGACAACAATTAAGGACCCGTCTAGCAAACTTAGAAAAATTCCAGGAATTAGGGTAGAACCCCGAATGACTTGAAATTTGAAATACTTAAACATAGTGATATCCTAAACCCCTCAGAATTTTCTAGGAATTTTCTGAACTCTTTAAAACACTTAATTAGCAAACCCTAATTTACCCGTTAATTAAGCCTTAGAAACTTCAGAAAAATCTAATAAATCCATTTTAAATCAGAAAAATACCCATAATACCTCAAACTCTCCAAAATTCATTCCCCAACCTTGGATAATTAGGACCCCTTAATTGGACCTTAATCTGAACTTTAATTCAACCTTAATCAAAAATCACCTTTTTGCCTTAATTAAATCATTAAAAATTATTAAAAATCCCAAATTTCCCCCAAACACTTGGGAACACCTTCTTAGGTCATTTCTGACCTTTGGGGGTGATTCCAATCAGTTTGGAGCTGATTTGGGCCAAAACCCCCAAAATCCCCCTAATTAGGCAATTTCGATAATTCCTTTAATTGCCCCAACTTCTAAAAATCATAACTAATTATAGAAAATTCCAAAATGGGCAAACTAAAAGGCACCTAACTCTAATTAAGGTCTAGTATTTATTAAAAATATTAGGTGTCCAGAAACCAACTGAAATTAAAAAGTCAACTTTTCGGTCAACCGTAGCCTATAGTCCAGGGCCCGAAACTTCTAAAATTCATAACTTTGCGTAGGAAACTCCAAATCTAGCAAACTAAAAGGCATTTAACTCACATTAAGGTCTAGTATTTGTTAAAAATATTAGGTGTCCAGAAATCAACTTAAATCAAAAAGTCAACAATCCGGTCAAACTTAGTTCAAAAATAAGACCAAAACTTCAGAAATTCATAACTTTGGATAGAAGAATCCAAATCGGGCATGCTAACTGTCTAACTGATCAGGTTAAGGCTTAGTATTTTATAAAAATATTAGCTGATCATAGATACCCTTTAATCAAAAAGTCAATTTTGGACCCCCTTTTACTTAGTGTATAGGTGGACCCCGAACCCCCTAAAACTCACTAATGCAATTTAAACTTCAAATATTATTACCCTAAGAACTAAAATCGATCCACACATTAAATCAACTAAGATAGATCTCAATTCACTAATATTTGGACTTTAAATAAAATTCACTTTTCAGACCTACAACCAACCTGGACAGTAGGCAATTGTAACTAACTACCCAGCTTAGGATCTACCTCAGCCACACAGGCTTTTACACACACTGTAGAATTGTTTGCTAGGGCACCACTTTTAGGCTTAGGTTAGGCCGGTGTTTACTTTTCTGCTGCGTGCCGAGTCTTCCGGATTTCATTGCATGTTGTGATTGAACTATTGGTGTGTTTGTTTACTTTTACTGCACTCTGGGAATTGATGTGATTGCACGATAGACTACCCATAGGTTAGGATCGAAGTTGATACTAACAATGTCTTCTGCAGGTGGCCATGCTCATGCAGCGCTAAATAAAAGGGGGGCAATAATCATAATTTAAATACTAATGTCATCTTATGCAGGTGCTTCAGAAATTGCTCAGCCCCCCTAAATAAATGAGGGCTAATTGAAAGTCATTATAAATTGCTACAGGTGCTCCAGAGCTTGCTTAGCCCTCAAATATTTAAGAGCATGGCCAAGTGTGGCTGTGATGAGTATTTTCATTTCTATATAAATTGCTTGGGATAATATAAAATTGCTTGGGTTGATCTTTATTAGGATAACCTTGCAGGAGAGTCTAGATTTACCGTTTTCATTTAATGTAAATGGTTTGTAACTTGGTATTGAGTTGTGAAAGTTTATTTTGAGTGGGAATACAAGAATCCAAAGGTTGGATGCCCAAAGAGAAAAGGACACCCAATATGAGGATAGTCCTTTTCTATTTGAGAATCCAAATTTGGATCATTCTACTACCCGAGGAGTCTAAGGAGGCTGAGATCCAAGGAGCCCAAGGAAGCTGAGATCCAAAGATTCCAACAAAACTAAGATCCGAGGAGTCCAAGGAACAGAAGATCAAGAAGATGAAGACCAAGTGTATCCCACTCAAAATAACTTGCGTCAGTCTTAGGATTAGAAATCCGGGTTGTTGGCAGTGGTGCCCGGCCACTTTAATTTTCTGCAGACCCTGGGTTGTAATTAAGGGCAGTTGGCCTATGGACATTTATTAATTTGTTTGGATAATTTTGATGTGTTTTATGATTGTGCGCCTCTAGGATTGTTTGCTTTTCTTAGTTTCTTGGCGTTTTGCATGTCGCTTTTGTTTTAGCCTGGATTTCGTTAGGCTCTTTAAGGACTAAAACTTTTTCTACTCCCAACTAACATTCAAATTTTAAGATTTAAATAATTTAGAAACTTAACGACCTAGGGAATTGCCGGAATCGTCCGGGGTAGCATGCATATAGTTGCATTTCTCTCTTTCCTTCTATAAGACACTTCCCCGCCCGTGGGTAGAGTCCGGATAATCTGACCTATGAGGATGAGGTGCCAGACCTGGGGAAGCCCAGTCTAATTCTAAAAATTATTTTATAAGCCTTTTTTAAAAGTTCTGTGCATACCTGATTTGGATACTTTGACTAGCATGCATTGCATTAGAAACTAACTAAATCAAAATTTTAATTGCATTAGTCATAGGAGCATTCACCCAACATCAGTCCGGGGCCAATTAGGAAATCCTCTAGACGTCGGCCCTACTTCCCAGAACTATAACCCACCTACCCATCTTTCATAAATGACTGGACAGCATGGTTTTAAAGCGATTAGGTGGTTAGCTGGCTCCCCCTTCCAGGCCGGGGTAAGTCCAGGTTTTACATTGCAATAGTTAGGACACGGGTGTTAGTGTTGCGTAGAACACTAAACCCACCATAGATTCAGGATTCAAGGCTACTATTGTTCCGTAGTACGCCTCATCAGTAGGTAGGTCTTCTGTCTTCCAGAGACCCTAAAACCTACATATCTGTGTCACACGGATGACGCCACCTCCATCCTTCCCTCCTGCATGTTTCGAGTGCATGATTTATTTATTTTTCTCCAGTTTCTTCTCACTACCTTAGTCCCTCCGGATGCTGATGTGAGCCGTGCATGTTGACTAAGCCTAGTTGAACCTCTCTTTCCCTTCGAGTAGGACTTCCTAGTCTCTGCCCTATGTGCCAATCCCAATTTCGAAAGAATAATGTAGAATCCTTAATCGAGAGTATTCTCAGGCTCCGGCTTGAGATGTAATTAACCACGGGGGCTTGCGCCCGTGGGAAACCGCATCCCACTCTCAAATAAACCCCATTCGAGCTAATGTATCGGGTGGGGGAAACCCGTTGTGACGATCAGATCATATATATTATTACCCATCGGGGTGTGCTGGTGAGAGCCGCTATCCTCAATGGTTAATCGTATGCATGATCGAATCTGCCCTTCCATTGGCCAGATACTGTCTCCCCTCGCGGGGCGATGGTGTCTGTTGTCCTTTCGGAGGTCCACAGGGCTGGCCAGAGCACGCGAACGGGCTCACGAGGGTGGGATCAAGCTGATTGATTTCATTTTTTAAAATATTTTTTTAGTTATTCCAGTAGAGTTTTTTCGCTGGACAACCACCAAAAAATATTTTCGACGGACTAATTTCACTGATAAATTTTTCTGGCAGGTTTTTTTAAACAGAAATTTTTCCGACGCTCGATTTACCGTCGAAAATATTTTTGTCGAAAAATTTAGAAATCTGCTAGAAAATTCAGAATTTTCCACCAGAAAATCCATAGGTAGTGTGCCCTAGGCTCTAGTCAATTTACCCTAAACATTCTCACCAATTCATAAGGGTGCTCAACTAACTTTCTAATGTTGGTAAACATGTCTCGCAAGCTATTTGAACCTCTATTCTCAAAATTATTTTTTATCTTAGCATTATGTTGAGGCAAAACTACATAATGAGTATGAAAGCCTAACAAACAACTAAAATAATTGAAATCAATGAAATAAAAAGAGAAATAATATGTTTTAAATCATATAAAGAAATATATGCATCAATATCTATATCAGTTATCTGTATTAATTACTCAATTTATAACATATTATATCTCAGTCCATTACATCATCAATCATAATATCAGTAAATAATATCAATGTTAGCTATAATATTAGTAACATTATCAATATCAATATCGTCAGTGTAAGTAAGTAATAATAATAATAATCAGAAATAGTAATCAATAACAATGTTAGTATTTGTAATATTAATATCCATATAGTATCAAAATAGTAAATAGTATTATTATCAATAATAATATTCAGATATTCAGAAGAGGATATCTTAAGAGTATCTTGCTCATATACTTATAACTCCAAATTAGTCGTACCTTATGACTCCCAATTAGTATACTGCTTTTTAACTCCTATTACATTATATGAATTAGTCACCCCGACTCCTTATAACTCTAACTCCTAATTAATATCTAGCACCTTATGACTCCCGTCAGTGAACCATGTGGATCTTGAGAATATCACATAAGGTTATCATATCATATATCGGATATCAATCAATACAATATATCCATACATCATATCAAATTTAAATTAATAGTAATATTACATTCTTTTATAACTCAATCATATCAATCATTTTAATACATATTACTTTGTAATCTTATTATGTCAAATCACAGTACATCACTTTTCAATTCATTTTCAACCTATCTTTTTTCCAACTTATTTTATCCAGAAATTCCTATACACATATTTAACCAATGAAAATATAATAAAATTATATTAAATTATCAAAAATAATCAAATTTATAATATATCAAAAGTTTTAAGATGAATGCTTAAAAAATTAGGATATAATATATTTTTGGTAGATTTATGAGAGATAAATCATATAAATCAAAATCATAAAATATAGAAGTAAGAGGATATTTACTTATAATGAATAGAATAATTTTCATAAAAGAAATAATGGACAAAAAGGCTCCGATTAACTTTCTCTCTCTTCCTTCTCACTTTAATCTCTCCCTTTCCCTCTTCTTCTTCTCGAGAAAGCTATGGTAAAAATAAAACAATGAGAGAGGTCGTAAGAATATTTATAATAAAAAAATAAAAATAATATTACTGGCCTAGCATCGCAATGCTCAGACCCACCGTAACAGCATCGCATGTAGAATTTATAATTACTATAAAAATAGAAACTCAAATGCCACAGTAGCAGTTCTTAGTATTGTTGTGCTCTCAAACCTAGTGCCGTAACGCTCACAAGCATAATGTCGAAGCTCTCTAGTTCACATAAAAGTTTAAAAATTTATATTTTAAAATATTTTTTATTTTTAGGTTATTATAATCTCCCCGCCTTCAAAAAATATTATCCTTAACATTTCTATATCAATCTTAGAGAGGGAACACAAGCTCTAAACAAAATTTTAAAATCAAATTAATGAATTAGTATGCAAACAATGATAAATCCAAGATCACATTAAAATTAATTCAAATTTACCTCAAAACCTAACTTGTAAATTATAAAATAACAAAAAAATCATACCAGTCGTATCCTCAGACACTTCTAGAATCTCTTTCACTAGTTCCAACTATCTACTTCCAATCAATCCAGGCAATGAACATTCTACCATTCGATGTCCATAATTACACCATCTAAAATATCATCCTATCAACTTGTAGCAGGGTCCCACTTATCTCCTTTCACACTAGATGCATTATAGTTTTGGTAAGTACTTTAACAATCATACATGTCCTTTTCTTACTACTTTCACCTATCTTCTTATAGCTCTATCCAAACTATTTGGCTAGTTTATCACTTGACATTTAAGCAATCATATCAACATTTTTTTTTTCATATTTTTATATGTCATTGAAAATGCTTCAGTATCATATTTAGAATTTTTTCACTTTAGGCCCATTTACCTAATCAAAACAAATCTTGAATTCAAAATAAATCTTTCAAAACCAAATAAATAAATACAAAATAAAATAAATCTATATATACATTTAATTGATAAATAATGCAATCATTAATAAAATTCTGGTCACATGTAAATTATTCTACAAATCACTAATCTAATACTATTTTGTCATGCCCTAGGATCTACAACAACATCAAGACTTTGTCCCACTATGTGGGGTCAGCTACATGAATCCTTTTTCACCACTATGTCCTGTTAAAAGTCAAATTCTCATTTAAATCTAATAAAGAAAGATCATTTCTAATATTTTCTAACCAAGTCTTTTTAGGTCTATCTCTACCTTTCTTAACATAAGTCAAATCTAATACCTCTACTTTCCTAACTGGGTCATCAGAAGGCTGTCGTTTTATGTGACCAAACCATCTAAGGCGACTCTCTCTAATCTTATCTTCCACTGGAGATACTCCAACCTTTTCACGTATATGCTCATTTTGTATCCTATCTCTAAGGGTAAAGCCACTCATCCACCTGAGCATCCTCATCTCTGCAACACTTAACTTAGTATTATGCTTCTCTTTTAATGGCAAACATTCAGCACCATAAACCATTATAAGTCTCACCACTATCATATAGAAATTTCCCTTAAGTTTGAGGGGGACTTTTCTATCACACAACAAGCCCAATGCATTCCTCCACTTCAACCATCCAACTTAAATTCTGTTGATAATATCCCTATCTATTTCACCATCACTCTGAACAATAGATCCAAAATATCTAAAATGTGTACTCTTATTAATAACTTGATCGCCCAAAGTCATAATCCCCTCATTAGGTCTATTATTACTAAAATTACACTCCATATATTTCATTTTAGATCTACTCAAGCAAAAACCTTTAGACTCCAAGGTTGACCTCCATAATTCAAGTTTACCTTCAACTCCCTCTATAGTCTTATCAACAAGAAGAATATCATCAGCAAAAAGCATACACTAAGGTACGTCCTCTTGCAAATGTCTAATGAGTTCATCTATGACTAAAGCGAAAAGATATGGGCTTAAGGATGATCCTTGATATAAACCAACCGAAATAGGAAAATACTTGGTCAAAGTACCTTGTGTTTGAACACAACTAATAGCTCCTGCATATATATCTTTAATGATTTGACTATAAGCGTTATTAACTCCTTTCTTTTCGAGAACTCTCCATAGCACTTCTCTTGGAACTTTATCATATGCTTTCTCTGAATCAATAAATATCATATGTAGATCATCATTATTCCCTCTATATTTCTCCATCAATCCTCTCAATAAATGTATGGCTTCCATAGTAGACCTACCCGGCATGAATCCAAATTGATTTTGAGAAATATTAGTATCACGCCCCAACCCACGCTCCATAACTCGCTTCCATAACTTTCAAGTATGTCACATTAACTTGATTCCTCTCTAATTTGAACTAACTATACAAAATTCTATGATAAAGAAATTGTAAATTTATAAATTATCATTAGATGGATCAAAATAAAATATTGAATAATATGTTTTGGTGTATATCATAATTATATATAAATGTGATACGTAATCAAAAATCACCTTGATTGAGCACAAATCTTGAGGCATATTCAAGTTTTCTTTTTCCAAAATTAAATTTGGGATCATCCAAACTCTAATTTCAGCAAACTTACTGTCAAATTAAACATCTCAAAATGACGAAACCAATTACATTAAAATCGGTCTAATTTGAGCCCAATTGGGCTTAAATCAAGGGCTTAAAATATATTAGGAAGCTTTAGAGCATTACTTGGATGACCAAATGATATCCAAATATAGAATGCTTATAATCGAATTGAGTGGATCCACAAAAAGAATCTAACGAGCCTAAGATCACTTAATTTTGACATCATTTAAGCAATTAAATGTTGAATGAATGCTCTATGATTGAGGGAAGTAATATGGGTCGTCTGATGGACCACTCCAAATTTGCCATGGATCTGCTTTATATTTATAAAGTGTGTCACTCACAAAATCTATAAATAGACCACACTTTCTAGATGGGAGACATTTTGTAGAGGTTGGAGAGAGCTACGAGGCTTCTAAAGCTCTACCTTATGCAAATTTCTGTCGACTGACCACCGTTGGATCTCCGACCGGCTACCTGACTACCGCCAGACCTCCCCCCAGCCACCGACTGCCGCCAGACCTCCGCTTAGCAACCGACTGCCGTTGGACCTCTGCCCAGCAACTGACAACCGTCGAACCTCCACCCAGCCACCAACCGACACCAAACCAAAGATGGACCTCCGCCCGGCAGACCAACCACCACCGGACCTTCGCTTGGTCGTCGACCTATGTTGGACTTTCTCCCGACCACTGCTACCATACTTCCGACTTCCGTCGTCTGACCACGATCATTACGAACTCCCGAGTTCCTATACGAAGTTCAACCGACTCTCCAAACTACTGTAATTTCATCGTCTAAGTTAAGAGATGGGCCAACCTTCATAAATCGCTCAAGTATAGTGTAATCTTTTGACCTAGGCAAGGCCCTATGATTTTCCCTTATTAAATTTTTCACGTAAAAAATTTTTAGTGTTACGTTGCTCTCTCAACTATCTATTTGTATGATGAACATTCATGCATCAGTAAGATGAAAAAACTTTCTCACTTTACCGCCATAATAAAATAAGATTGGAGATAATGTATATTAAATATTTGAGGATTATAAAATATAAAACTAATTTAAAACTTATTTAATTATGTAAAATTTTATGATGAAGGAATTGAAAGATAATGTTTTGAAACAAATAAAATAAAAAGAAAGAGTTTATGCGCGAGTAGATTTTATCAGCAGAATTCTTCGAACAGAATACCGATATACTCACTTTAATAACCTTTAAGACATAAAATTACAATTACTGCCATTCGGCGTATGGACAAAATAATTCGAATTCGATAATGAAAGGACGGCGTTCTGAGCTTATCCGTTTTTTGTGCCTATCCACTTGACTCGGACCGTGAAGAAATCTCTGGCTAATCAATTGCGCAAACGACGATAAATTCTCCGCGCCGATTTGCCAAAGCTCCATCCACTCACCGCTGCTTCTCCCGCACGCCTTCCTCCGACTCCGCTCTCTTCTGTCCATTTCTCCCGGTTAAGATTAGGGTTCCGATTTGAATATGGGCGGCGATCACCAGCAGCAATCGCGGCTCTTCGATGAACTGTGCGCCCTCCTTCTCACCTTTCTTCGCTCTCCCCACCTTTTGCTCTCCTCTTCGCTGTCGCCATCGCTGCGGCTCAGCGCCGGAGCCGTTGCCTATCGCCGGCCGCGCTGGTCGCAGATCTCGCCGACTGGATTCGCTTTGCTCCTCGTCGGTGCCTCGTTCGCACTCCTACTCTGTGGGTCCGTCACCTTTGTGCTTGGCTGCATCCTGTTTCCATGGGTTATGGGCTTTGTTATGGTGCTGTACATTGTAGGAATCATCTCGAGTCTCTCAGACATTGGCAAGGCAATCCTCTGCCCTGCTGTGCCCGAGCCATCACAGGCCTCACCCAAGGAAGTTTCATGTAAGCGAGTTTGTCCTTTTGTTATGCGTTTCTATAAGGAGATTTTGACTTTACGATAGGCCCAAATATGTCTGAAGTTTGTTTTATTGGAGAAACATTTTCAAAAATTCATTTGTAAACAATATGCCCCCAATTTTGTCCACGGACTACTTTTTCAAATTTAACGCCAATAAAATTGATTTGAACTGATTTGTGTTCCAACTTTGATCTGAACCTTATTTCAACCTAGTTTGAACCACGATTTTGTTCGCGGACCAATGTTGAACTTCCCGTGAACTCATCTTCTCCTTCGTACCACGCCAGTTCCGTGATGCCTTCCATGCGAGCTCCTCTTACCACACACTGCCAGTCCCGTGGTCCCTTTTTTCATGAGCTCCGTCGTATATGCCTTGAGTCTTGTGAACTCCGTCGCAGACACTGTTGGAACCTTTTTATAAATGCCACTAGTCCTGCGAGTGGCCCTGCGAGCTCTGTTGCACACGCCATTGGTCCCACTACCTCTTTGCGCACACCAACAATCCTACAATGCCTTCCCTCTGCGAGCTCCTTTGCACACACCGCCGGTCCCGAAATGCCTTTATTGCGAGTACCGTCGTAAATGCCCGAGATGCCTACCTCGTGATCTCCTTCCCTGCAATTCTTCCCCATGGTTTGAACAAGGTTTGAGTTCAAATTGGTTTGAACCAATTCTAAATGATTTAGTCGAATGACCAATCCATAAATATTTGGCTAATTACAACTATAATGAGACAAATAAAGTCAATTTTCCATTTTATAAATCTTTTTTTTTTAGTTTTTATTTTATTGTTATCTTATTTACAATCAATCCAACGCTTGACTTGTATTTTGAAAGTCAAAAGTAATACCACTGAATTAAAGCCTGATAAATCTGTAAATCATTTATGTATTCAATTAAGTGTTGTTCACAAAATAATGTAGTGTTCTTAATCCTTGAATATCATTTTAGCGATAAGTCAAAGGATTCGGTGCTAGAAGTTTAGATAAGTAATTATGCTTTCATTAAACCTTCATTTGGTTTGTAATCATCAAAATTAGGTTATGATTAGGTCTTTAATTTATCATGTCACCTAAATATTCCTTTCACTTATTGGCTTATGTGCCAGCAGTTCTTAAAAAAATTTTTGGGGTTTCTTCTAAATGTAATCATTTTAGGTTTAATCTGTCTAACCCTTTTTTTTTTTTTTTTGAACTAATGAATGCCATAGCATAAATATAATGTTTACGAGATTTAAACTCAAAACCTTGTCTACAATTTTTTAAGACCTTTACCAATTTAGCTAGCTAACACCTAAAATTATTGATTGCTCACTTAAAATGAAAAATGTAAATAATAAAACTTTTTAGTCAACAAATCATATTGTTCAACGATCGTGACAATAGTTTGTGAAAGTTTGTTGACAAACATTTTAGGTATAAATTACCGAGTATTAAAAACCATGTCGAACTCATTTATCAAATATGTTAGACATATGAAGAAAGATTTTTTCCAATCACTATTGAAGTCAAACTCTTTAACACATCTTAATATATCATACTATGAAGTAATTATTTAGCATTAATTCATGGAGGTGTTGAATCTTGATTTGTTTGATAGATGATATTCCACTTTACTAGGAGATTTGTCTGGTGAGTTTGAGAAACTATTGGTGAGAATGGATAGTAGAGAATAGAGAATAGAAGAAAATATGCTAGCAAAATCTTTACTATCTTAGTCAAGAATACAAGAACAAGCGCAAAGTCAAAAATGTTAAAATGTTTCAAAAAGTCTCAAAAGTCCCCTAACCTGTTCCTCATCACCTCTTATTTATAGAATTTTGAGGGCTACATCTACACAGAAAAATTGAAATATATTCTACTCACAAAATAATTGTATAATGTTACACACTAATCTAGGACATGTTGCACCTTTTGATTGGCTGCAGGAGGATGAAGTCAACTATCTGGCAAATTGTCTATCATCAGGCGTGCTCAGGGGGAGGGGGGCGAGTAGGTGTAGGGCGAGTCCTACAAGGAGGCAAACCTGTAGTCAGTGAGTCATCTTGTGAGATTGGCGAGTGACATAAGGAGCTCAGTGTTTCCCTGTTGAGGAAGGCGAGCCAAGGTTTTAATGGAGATGATGAGTTCTCGAGTATGGTAAGAGTTGTAGCCAAATGAGTAGGGGTCATTATTGTAGATGCTTTCCTGTAAATATGTTTGGGGAGTTTAATGAGTAAGAGCTTGGCTGAGATGAGTGGTGTTCTACTTGCTTAGTGAGGAACCTCCTGGTCACCCAGCATAGGGCGAGCTCCTGGATTGATGCGGTCAAGTGACGCCCTCTCCTTAGGTGAGTTCTTCTGGTAGCTACAGGTGTGTCCTTGGATGCATTTGCTTCTGAGGAGAATATCTTTGTCATTACTCAGTCGCTACCTGTGAAAATACCTGAGAAGGAAATTAGGGGCGTACAAAAGGATTCAACAACAATTGTGGTATAAGAAAAAATAAAATAGCATTTATATTTGCTAGAGAAGATTATTGATAATATAATCTCCATTTTATACTTAAGCGAAAATTTTTTAAGATGGTGGTAAGACCTGCAATGGTTTATGGGGTAGAATGTTGGCCATTAAAAGAGAAGCATAAAATTAAGTTAAGTGTTGCAAAGATAAGGATGCTCAAGTGAATGAGTAGTTTTACACTTAGAGATAGAGTATTTCGAGTATATACACGAAAAGGTTGGAGTAGCTCCAATGACATATACGATTAGAGAAAGTCACCTTAGATGGTTTGGTCACATAAATGTCGCCCTTCCGATGACCTTGTTAGGAGAGTAGATGTATTAGATCCAACCTATGTTGAGAAAGATAGAGGTGGAGCTAAGAAAATTTAGTTAGAAAGTATTAAACATGATTTTTTTGTTAAATTAAAATGATAATTTAACTCTTTATAGGACACAATGGAGAAAAGGAGTCATGTAGCTGACCTCACATTATGAGATAAAGATTTGTTGTTGTTATTGTTGTACTTGATTGTACTGCTATCAAGAATATTGAATATTGCAATAACAATGTTGATGAATGTATAATTCATTGTCATACCAAAAGTTTAGTAGCTAACATGGTAAATGCATGTTACATGAAAGCACGTGTATTAGCATTGCCCAATTTTAAGATTCAATGCCATCGCGCAACACCTTTTGTCTGAATATCTACCGAAAATTCAAATATATGATAGGATCTTCCTTTCCCTAAGGCATGCACTTGAGTTTGTGAACGTGCACCATTTTTGCCTATGATAGTTAAATATGTATCACCTCTGTGACACTTGTCAATGAAGCGCATCAATGTCTGCATGAACATGGGAAGGGAACTGCCTCGTGTTTGTAAGAACCTTTTATTTCTGTTTTGTATCAAAAGAATGCTCAGTTATGTTTCGTAGCTCAGCATTGCAATGATTTTAAATCTCTTGTACCATAGGGTACCTCCTCTATGTAAGCTATCATCTTTACCGAGATGATGTTGATATATTATGAAGGATAAAAGTAGCTTATTTTTATTTGCGTAGTCATATCCAACCAAAAAATATGTCCTTGGAAGAAGGAAACTACCCTCTCCAGTTTTCGTATAAGCATCTCCATCATGGCAGTAGAGCTTGCTACTTTGATGCAATGAAAAGGATTTGATAGCCAAATGAGATAGCTGTCATAAAGTTTCGTGAGCTGAAGGCTTCGTTTGGGACGGCTTTAAGAAGCAGTAAGAAAGCCGTCCCAAACGAAGCTGAAATTCTTCCTATTATGATCTTTGCTTTTTCGTGCTACGATTGCTGTTACATGATTAGCAGCAAATAAAAATAAGTTTCTTCGTCATTTGCAGGCCAACTATTTTCAAAACTGTCAATCATTTAGGAAACTGACCTTTCGTTTATTTTTCATTTGCAGGCCAGCTATTTTCAAAATTGCCAATCATTTAGGGAGAGCAAGGAATATCCAGAGAGTAACTGCACTTAGACTTGCTTTACTGATCTTATTCCCCCCCCCCCCCCCCCATTTTAGTAGTTTTTTGGGTTTCATGAATGCATCTGTTCTATTGCCTTCTTTGTTTTTCTTTCCTGCTTTCTTAGGCTTCCTTTCGAACAAATTTCTTAATATTTTCTAAAATAATTTTTTAGTACAAAAATCTATAATTCAAGAAATTTTTGTACTATAAAGTTGATTTAGAAAACAGCAAAAAGGCTGTACCAAACTAAGCCTTAATCATGCGCATATATAGTTTACTTTGCTCTTAGTTTTATCGTAGGGAACCTGTTTTCTAATCAGGCACTGTTTGTTGCATTTTTTAGCTTCAGGAATTCATCAAATTTGTAAAAAAAAACTTTCTCAAAGGTTTGTATTTTATTTGTAAGTTCTCTTTTACCTTCTTTAGTTTCTTAGGCTTCGTTTTCATTTGGCCAACTGCTCTTTTATTGCTTTCAAAAAAATTTGTATTAGAAAATTATTTTTTATAACAGCTTTAAAATATTACTTTCTATATAATAATTTTATAATATAATAAAAAAATTGCCCTAAATAAAAAGAGTAATGAGTACGCTAACATAGGGAATATAGGCTTATTTACTCGGGAATTTTTTTGAATAAAATATAACTAACGAAGATTTAATCATAATAGAAAATTCTTCTGCTCTGTATCCAATTGTGTCTTTTCTTCAGCCTATACTGTAATGAACTCTTTCCTGAAAGCTGGAAGGTTTTCAATTGTTGATCTTTGCAAAGAAAGGCTTAAAAGCTGATTGATTACAAGGAAAATGAGAGGGTGTTTGTATTTTCCTCCTTTAGTTTACCTAATTATGGGTTAGCTTCTTAAAGCTTGACTACTTATCAAGTAAGTCTCAATTAATGAAGGTTGGATGGAAAAAAATAGCATATAAAATGTTTTATAAGAGGTAAATAATAATGATCTGTAGGCTATGTAAATATATTATATATACATGTATTTTATATTATTTTCCTTTTTTATGTAAATTAAAGCTTTTTGGATTTGAAATATTTAGAACTCTCATTTTCTAGAGAAACTATTCTGTACGGAGACCGGATACAGAATACTTTCGGAGATCATCTAAAATGTGTCACGTCAGCAGTACCGAGCGAAGGGGTGATACGGCGCATTCTGGTTGGTCTCCGGAAGGTGTTCGGCGTCCGCACAGAATAATTAATCCATTTCTAGGGCCAAGTAAATGGCCAATTGTTCGCATTTTATTTGGCCATTGATGTTGCTGTTGCTGATGCCACTTTTTTCAAACACAATCAGTATCTATGATGAGCCCTATGTGTCATGCAAATTTATCCACATCACATATGTAAGTTTTAAATTTAAGACTTTTTGGTTGATAGCTTAGACTACTAACCAACTGATCAAGATGAGTTATATTGTGATTACCCATTCGAATATTAACTTTCAAGATCGTTGGCCTTGTACTTCTAAAGTTGACTAGAGAAAAAAAATTTTAGTTTAATGGAGTATTTATAGCCAACTAAATTTAAAAAATGAATAATTAAAAAAAAGCTGTATTTATATTCATGTGTATATCATAAACTTTTTATATTAATTTATATAACATTAGAATCATTATATTGCATAAAAAATATTATAAATTGAATAATTATAAAAATCATTACAAATATTTATATGATTATTGTTGGATTGAATTTGCTTATGAGATTATTTTTTAGTTTTTTTTTTAATTGTAGAGAGTACTATAACTCACCAACCACAATGTATATATGCTTAGAATAATTATATTTTCACTAATATATTATATAAGGAACTTGGTCAGTCACTTTGATATAAGATTGGTATGTGTGACAGGGCATTTATGTCAGTAAAATAAGATATTAATGTCTTAGTTTTTAGGTGAAGATCCATTACATTCAAATGAAGGAAGAGTTGAAGGCTGCAAGAAATCATAATTTTTAGGTTATATATATATATATATATATATATATATATATATATATATATATATATATATATATATATATATATATATAATTTATCTAATTAAAATAATTATATTAGTGTTTATCATTGATTACAAATGATGCCCTCTTTCATAATTGGGGAAGATGTTGATATATATTGTTGGAACCAAATGTGTGTGTAATTGATACTTGATATTACTGACAAGTAACCTCTTTGCAAGAAATCTAATATCATAGAGTATGGAAAAAAGAAAGTAGAAGACATAAGAGATTTGAGAGAGAATTAAGAAAATTAAGATCTTAAGAATACTTTAGTAGATCAATAATGCTTCAATGAAAGGCCTAAAATATACATTTTCATCATTTATTTATAGAGATCTGAGGGATATAATGGAAGCTTTTTTTTTTAAGTGCATCATTAATTGCACTCGTTACATACTCTACATGATATGTGTCGTGACTTGATAGGCGTCCACAAGGTTCTTTTTTTTGGCCTGGTCCTTGATTTCAAGGTGAGTCCCTAGGCAAGTCTTCACAGGCAAGTCAATATGGTAAGTCTTCTGAACGTCTTGGCAAGTCTCTAGGTGCAGTTCATAAGCTATTAAGTGTGAATGATAAGTCCCTTTAAGTCATGATAATCGTGAGCTCAAAGTGGGCTGATTCCAAAGAAATGAGCTATTAACCTAGTGAGATGCTCATGTCCTATGGCTATGTTGGAGTCTTAGCGATAGCTTACTGATTTCAGCAAGGGTGAGTAGCTTTGGGAAGTTGATCCCCACCGAGGAGAATAATCCTTAAGAGCATGGATGGATATATACAAGTTTATTGTATCTCCTATTGGGGATGACTCTCTAACATGAGCTACTTGGATGTGTCACATTTCTCATCAGACGAGTGCCCGTGGATGACGAGGCAAACGCTTCAACTCAACTCTTATTGTAGAACATATAGGTTCGAGTTCTTCTATTTAAACATGTTAGATACATGTGAAAGACATATTTGGATATGTACAATTATAAGTTTCCCAATTCACTTTCTATTGAAGCGAGTTGCAAAAATGAGAAGTGAATTAATCAAGAAAATTTCTATAGCTACTAAATAGTATAAAAGAAAAGTAATTATTAAGTTACTGCCCTATTATTACTATAGTATCGAGCATCATGCATTCATCATCTTGATCATGATGTGAGACACTCACTTCTTCTTATAAGTATTGGCTCGAGAGGTGAGAGCTCTTTACTATAGAGCCCAATGTGAAATTTGACTTGTTTGAAAAAGTGAAATGGAATCTATCAAGTTAGCAATATCCAGCTATAAACGAGTAAGGAGAGACACCATTTGGAAGTTTAAAGAAAAGAAGCAGAGAAATGCTTTGAGCCTTTTGTGAGTATAGTGAGGATCATCAAGGCGAGTCCTTATACGACTTCTTCCTTGAATTATAATGATATCCCCTTGACTCTATGTTTGCCATGCAACCTCCTATTAAGCGTATAGTAGAGATGGTGGTTGTTGAGCAGGTGGCCTTAGCTAAAGTTTTGGTGACTCTAGTCGTGGTCGAGTCTGCTACTACTAGGGGTGTCAAAGTGGGTTTTCGAGGTCGGGTTTGGGTGTAACCCAAAAATGACCCACCATCATTTGACTCGATTCGAACCCGACCCAATTAGGGAAACAGGTCACACACTCAGACTCGAACCTGACCCCGTTCAAACCCGAGTTGACCCAACATGACTCGACAACCCATTTTTTTAATATATATTTTTTTGTTAATTACATTTCGTGATTTTCTTCGACCAAATCAGTATTAAATATGCTCCACTGCTTGCTTTCTCCGCTTTCACACACGTACCTGACATGAAACAACGAACCGCATCAGTGCGTGATGTGGGTCCCCTTCCTTCCATTTTGCACCCTTCATCTTCAGCCAAATGCTATAAATCCATTTCGCACACTTCGTCTTCATGCGCTTCATCTTTTGCTTTCACGCGCTAACCCGCTGACCCGAACTAAAATGATGAACTGCGAACAAATAGAAATCTCGCCTCCTACCTCGCTCCCATTCAAATTTTGCATGCTTCTTCGGTAGAATTTGAAAATCCATCCAATCCGGGGTGAAATCAAGTTAATTTTGGGTTGATGGGTTGACTCGAACCTGACTCGTTTATTAAACAGGTTGGATTTTTAGACCCAAACCCAACCCAAATTTTAACATTGAAATTCTATGTGGGGTTAGGCTCAGGTTGACGGGTCGAGTCCATTTTTGACACCCCTAGCTACTTCCGTAGGGGAAGGTAAGAAGAAAACTTATTTACAAACATTATATAGAGTATCCTATCTAGTAGAGTGAGGTGTCTTCGTCTAGTAGTGAAGCCAGAGTATGTCTCTTATTGAGAGAGCTAATAGGACGCCCACTAAGAGAGTTCAAGGCATTGGCATTATTTCAGTGGGCGCTTATCCTATATATGAAGATGAAAACCCCCCATCATAGGCTCCTAGCTCTCCTTTTGAGTTTTTTTTTTATATATAGAAATTTCTCTATTGCTGATTTATCATTATTGACCATATGATCATCCCCTCAGCAATGAGCACCTCTGTGGAACCACTAGCAAAGAAAGGATCTAGTGGTGGATATTATGGAGAAGTAGTAGAGCATCTTGTAGTTCAAGAAGCTCCAATGACTCACCCTATGATGATAGTTGCGGCACCATCCCTCTCCCTTTCCCTCAATGAGTTGATGCATTTCCCTTATAGTTCTGGGTGATGATGTATCTAAGATTGCTTTTACTTTATCAGTTTTACCTTATCCCTTTTGGAGTGAGGTGGAACCCCATAAACCTATCAAAACCTACACCAAAAGTATAATCAAGTGGGTCAAATTACATATTGTACCTTTTTTTTAATATGGAAAATGTCTTCTTTAGCTCTTAGACATGTTACTTTGGTGACTTGCTCTTCATTAGAAAATCATTCACATACACTTTATGTGACGCCCTAGGATTTAATGGAATGATTCAATGCCAAAACTTACATTTTTAACTCAACCACAAAGCAGGATAAATCAGAGCTAAATATTAAATCCAAAAATACCAACATAAACATTATTACATTTTCATTTCTAAAAATTTATATACAATAATCCAATATACATTGAATTTAAACATAAAAATAATTAATAATGGATTATAAAAGAATATCTTAACTAATTTGATTCAAAGGATCTAAACTTTATCTTCCTCAACTCTATTGGGCCCTTTTCTTTTCTTAAAATTTTAAAAAGTATTATAGAGTGAGCATAACCAGCTCAGTAGACTTCTATCACTAACCCATCACAGATATTAATATCCCTTTTTAAATTTTAACAATAATTTATTTAAAGATTCAGTTAATCAATAAAAAAAGGATTATGTATTAGCAAAAAAATTACTAACATGTACTTGGGTTCTAAATGATTACTTGTACTTTCATAAACAACCTTTATAGAATTATCAGTGATGTCAGAGAACACTTGCCACCAAAATATTACTGGCACTTAGTTTTCTCATTTCATCATACTTCATGAAAAAATATCAGAATCCACTCGAATTAATTTAGAATAACATTTATATATTAATTATTAAATTATTAGATTATGAGTGTCATATACATGTTCTGATGTATTCTTATAACACGACTTCCACTTAGAACTCCTTTTAACCTCCCACGCCTACATATTACAAGTGGAACCAAAACATAACAAAATAAAATAATCTCTCAAACCCGGATATAGCAAGTGGGGCCAGAATCTCTCCCACATCCACTCAAGATAGATGGTGCTAGAACATAATATATAGTACACTTGTATCATTACAGATAGTGCACTTATTATATCTCAAAATTCAGAGCTCCTTAAATGCTATGTCATGAGATATGCAATTTAAATACATTAGTAAGTAATTATCACTTTAAAAAAGTAATTATGACCTTAACAAGTAATTATGATGATGCATGAAATACTAAAATTGCCTACAATAATTCACATTGCGCGAATAAAAATATATTTACTAGACTTTTTTCATTTAATTATAATTCTAAAGGAATATTCATAATAATGTTTTAAGCTTTTTATAAAACTATTATGAAAGCTAGAAATGCCTCAATTGTTTAATACTCACATAATTCAGTGCAGAGAAAATCATATGGTAGAAATTTGATTTCTTATAGTTAAAATATTCAGAACAAAGTATTCATCAATATGCTAAGAGTTACAATGTAAAAACATCATAAAACATGAGTAAAAGTGTAAAACACATTTTAATTCATATTTTTTATAGAAATACTAGAATTAAAATCAGATATAGGAGTTCAAAAATGTTTCTCATACTTTACAAAATCCTTAATTGGCCCAACGAACAAAACCTAAGCTTTGGCCTCCAAATCTTCTTTCTTTCTCTCTCCTTCTTCTCCTCTCCTCCCCTTTCTTCTATTCCTTTTATGGCAAGGTGGCTATGTCAAGGGGGATGAAAATGGATATATATATATATATATATATATATATATATATATATATATATATATATATATATATATATGTTGCGGGTTAGAAGATTCGCGGCGGTAGAGTGAGTAAAGTTTTCATCGTAGCGATGCACGAATATCCAGCACACAAACAGAAAGAAAGAAGTAAAACATCCGATCTTTTTTTACGTGGAAAGCCCGAAGAGGGAAAAACCACGGGGCCTCGCCTAGATAAAAAGATTCCACTAAACTTGAGTGAATTACAAGGGTTGACTTGTCCCTCGACTTAGAGGCGGTCAAATTACAGTAGCTTGGAGAGTTAGATAAAAATCTGACGATGTTCGGGCGGAAGTCTGAAGGCGTCCGGACTAAAGTTCAGCTGACGGGGAATGATACGACAAAGGTCGGGCGGAAGTATGGTGGCGATCAGTGGCCGAGTGGAAGTCCGGCGGTAGTCGGTGGCCGGGCACTGGTTCGACGAAGGTCAGGCTGAAGTCCGGCGGCGGTCAGCGGCCGGGTGGAAGTCCAGCAGCGGTCGGCGGCCGGCGGTGGTCCGACGAAGGTTGAGTTGACGTCTGGCGGCGGTCGGCGGCCGGGTGGAAGTTCAGCTGACGGGGAATGATACGACAAAGGTCGAGCTGAATTCTGGTGGCGGTTGGCGACCGGGAGGTGGTCTGACAAAGGTCGGGCTGAGGTCCGACGGCGGTCGGCGGCCGGGCAGTGGTCCGACGAAGGTCGGGTTGAAGTCCGGCGGTCGGCAGCCGGGCGACGGTCTGACGAAGGTTGGGCTGAAATCCGGCGGCGGTCGCTGGTCGGCGGCCGGGTGGAAGTCCAGTGGTGGTCGGCGGTCCGCCGCCGGACCTCAGCCCGACCTTCGTCGGACCACCGCTGCCGAACTTCCACCCGACCGCCGATCGCCGACCGACTCCAGCTCGACCTTTGTCGTATCATTCCCTATCAGCTGAACTTCCACCCGGCCACTGACCGCCGTCGGATGTCAACTCGACCTTCGTCGGACCACCACCGGCCGCCGACCGCCGTCGGACTTCCACCCGGCCGCTGACCGCCTCTGGAGTTCAGCCCGACCTTCGTCGAACCACTGCCCGGCCACCGACTACCGCCGGACTTCCACTCGGCCACTGATCGCCACCGTACTTTCGCCCGACCTTTGTTGTATCATTCCCCGTCAGCTGAACTTCCGTCCGGACGCCGTCGGACTTCCGCCCGAACATCGTTAGATTTTTGTCTAACTCTCCAAGCTACTGTATTTTGACCGTCTCTAAGTCGAGGGACGGGTCAACCCTTGTAATTCACTCAAGTTTAGTAGAATCTTTTCATCTTGACGAGGCCCTATGATTTTTCCCTCTTCAGGCTTTCCACGTAAAAAAAGATCGGGTGTTTTACTTCTTTCTTTTTGTTTCTGTGCTGGATATTGGTACATCACTAAGACAAAAAATTTACTCACTCTACCGCCGCGAATCTTCTAACCCGTAACAATATATATATATATATATATATATATATTTATTTATTTATTTTTGTCTAACGTTGCGGCACCCACCTTCCCAACATCATTACGCTCCAATGGAATTTTTTAGATCCTCCAAATTTCTTTAGATAGAGAGTCGAGCACCGTAGTGGTGCCATTTAGTGTCACAATGCTTCCCAAAATTTTTATCACAAATAAAAAGCTCAATGTCACAGCACTGACCTTCCTAGCATTGTAGTGCTTCAAAAATATTTTTTGCAATTTATGATTTCCCCTCTCCATTCGAATTATAAGATCATTTAAGGTAATTGAGCATTATATGACTTATATTTGACTTACTAATTCAATATTAATCAGGAGTTTATACGAGATCAAGTGAATTACTTGGGTTAAGACCTGATAGGTGTTACACTTTAGCTCTTTGAAACAACTCATCATGTTTGATAGGTTATCCTTATACACTTTAGGACAAATGACATCACTTTGTAGAAGTACAGTCATTTCCACATGGTGAAAGATGTCTTTTTACAATCATTTGTGTACATTAAGATTTAATGATAGCCAAAGAATGCATCAAGAAAGCTCAAAACTACAAACTCAATTATTGATCAACCAATGAGTCAATCATTAGAAGCGAGTACCCATCCTTGGATGCATTTAGTTCAAGTTGATGAAGTCCACGCACATCCTCTATAATGTCTCATTATCAAATTTAAAAGAATTATCTATTTTAACCTCTAATTAAACTATCAGAGCTACTAAAAATTCATCAATATAAATCAGTCTAGTAGAAGCAACTATAAATTATATACATCAAAATATAAAATTATATTTATTTCTTCAAAACTCATGTGCACTAGCCATGAGATCCATTAATACACCAATCTATCTTTTAGGTCCTGACTATAAAAGAAAAAAAACATAAAATACAAAGACAAAATAAAACATGAAACCTAATCTGCCTCACTACACTGGATTCTGAATCCTTCCTAAAAAAATAAAAAATCATAAAGTAAGCTAACAGCTTAGTAAGTTATCAAAATCTATAATTAAAATCAATACAAGTTAATATGAATAATACACATATAATCATTCAATCTAGAATGGTGTAAATATGTAACTGTAATAATATGTAGCAATCAATATAAAGAGTGTTATGTCATATGAGCAATACAAATTAGTGCAACTATATATCTTATGAGTAGTGATCTGCAATAATATAATTAAAGAACTAATAGGTTCTATCATTCTTATACCTATTAGCTTCAAAACAATTTAGTTTATATATCAATTTAGGAAATCTGTAACCCGTCGATATCATACATGTCATGTAGTGTCTATGTATATTCATGCATATGATGTCCTATATCTAATACATTATATCCAATGACAATGGAGTATATCATGTATATATCATAAACTAGTATATCATGTAAATCATATAGTTTATAATCATAGTGATTCGTACATATGTCATATGCATGTATATCAATCTCATCAATTATATCGTATACATGTATCAATCATGTCATGTATCATCTATAAATCATTTCATATCATATAATATATGAAATCTATCTTATATGCTCATATCATGTGCATATGAAAGCAATATAATTAATGTAAGCAAGATAGGATATCTATCTACATGTGATATTTTTCCTATATCTAGTCATATAGGCCAACCCTATATGGATCATTCTCAACTATATCAATCATGATTTTAGGAATCAGTCTCATATCACAGGACACAGACTAATCAGGTGACTTTTATATAATAAATTATCACTCTCTGCTCGTCAGCATATCATATCATTTCAATCAGTCTTGTTATATCTCTATTTTTATATCATTTAGGATTATACCACAAATTTTATTTAAAAGAAAGTCCTTTGACCCACCATTATGTATAGGGTAATATATCTCGAGCCAACCTTAACCAGTCAATCATTTTTAGCCAACTTTTTTTGCCTTTTTCACACATGTCATATCATATGAAGTATAATATGATTTATAATATATATTTAATATAATTTTCAGTACACTCATCAGTATGTATATAATATGCTAAAAATGTATGTTGACATAAATAAATAATAAATGCATTGATGTTAATATTCTAAATCTAAATGCATTATACTAATGTCTAATAATTTTATAAATAATATTATACTACCCATTTTAGTTAAAATGGCATATAACCAAAACTACCTACTGAAATTTTAATATTAATCAGTTAAAATGCTTAGAAGGAAGATATTATAACTCCGCAACCTCCAAACCCAAGAATTTTCTCTCTCTTCTCTTTTTCTCTAATTTTCTCAAACCATTTCTTTAGCCGAATGCATGAAGGATAAAAGGGATTTAAGTAAAGTTTATAACGCTTTAAGATATTTCTTAATAAATAATAATATAATTATTTAGTTTAATTAATTTTAGTATAAAAATTCATATAAATTCTTTTGGGCTTTAAATATTATAAAAAAATATTCATAAAATAAATTATTTTATTTAAAAAATATTGGTGAAATCAGTTTGTAAAACAAACACCTAACAGTCCCAAAATTTTCACTTGTATCAACATGTGTCAATTTCTTAAAGATTTTTTGAAAGTTCGATAGGGATGTTAAGCCCTAGTGAACTAGTCCCGAGGCTAACCAAGAGGGGGGGTGAATTGGTTATTTAAAAATTTCACGATAACAATGAAAATCTTTTCGATACTTAGTAGCGAAAACAAGTAAACAAGAACGAAAAGATCAATCACAGATATTCACCCAAGCAGTTAATATCGAAAAAGTAAAGTGCAAAACTGAATCAAAAAAGCAAACCAGATTTTATAGTGATTCGGTCAACTTGACCTACGTCCACTCCCCGGAGCCTCCCCTCCGGGTATTGCACTAAACAAAAAGTGTCTCTCCTTTTGCTCCTACAGCAAGGCGGAGAAGCCTGTACAAACACCTCCTTTTCACCATACGGTGAGGCAGAGAACCCGACCTCCTTTTGCTTCCTCCTGAAGCAGGCAGAGAACCTTCGAACTCCTTTTGCTTCCACCTGAAGCGGGCAGAGAACCCCGGATCTTCTTGCAAATGATCCTCCCACGACGAATACCGACTAGACGAAAGATGACGAGCGGAGAAGACGACTCTGATCCGTGCTTGGAGCAACCTTAGTGAATCCCTCACTAACTCCCCCTCACAAGATCTTCTCTCTCTCTCCCCCAACTCTCTCTCTCTCTCTAGGGTTTCTCAGGGAAGGAAGGTGGCAAAAGATTTTTCTTATTTCAAGAAAAAGTTCTTTTATAGGAGGGCTTAAAATTTGCCCTAAATCTCAACTGGTCGGCCAAGATCGTCCAGGACGATCGATAGATCGTCCTGTACGATCAGTTCAAATTCAGCTGTTTCAGCCTGGACGATCTGGCTCTTCTGGACGATCAATAGAAAAAATTGTTCATATCATCCCGTACGATCCTGCGATCGTCCGGGACGATTAGTGCAAATCAAGGAATATCGTCCAGAAGACAGTTCAGGTCGTCCAGAGAAATCTGTGCTGGACGACCAAAAAATGACTTGATCGTCCAGGATGATAGGGATATCGTCTTGTACGATTAGTTCAAAAAGTGCCCAAATCGTCCTGAACACAGTTCGAGTCATACAGCTGAAATGCACTAGACGATCATGATCGTCCAGGATGATATGATCGTATTAATCAAAAATAAATTGCTTTCCTTAATTACCAGATTAAATTAGGCATGATTGTACTGAATCGTCCAGGACGATACACGTATCGTCCCGGACGATCAGACCAAATAACTAAAAATAAAAACTTGCCTAACTTGATCTAGCGGCTGATAATTTCTAATTTGAGCATATGGTCCCGTACGATCCAAAGATCGTCCAAGACGATCTGCTTAATCAGACCCTCTTAACTTAGTCGCCCTAATTAGGGTTTCTGTTTTTACCTTATCGTCCATGACGATGTGAATATCGTCCAGGACGATCTGAACAAAAACTGGACAGAAACTCTAATTCACTCAAGCTCTCCCCCTGAGTGTGTGTGTGTAAGGTTACTTAGCTAGGGGATCAGTTACATTACAATTGACTCAATAAAAAGAAAAATCATACATTTGACACACTTGGACTCGATCTTGAATTAGCTTGACTTGCTCGTGATCTTTTGTGCCTGAAACGGGTTAGCCAAGCAAAACACACTGGAAACATGTTTGTCATCATCAAAACCAGATTTGCAACATTTTTATCAGTGCCCAAAAGTCATGAAAAAAATCATGTAATTAAAACACAATATATTTATCGTATGAAGAAGATAATTTTTAAATTTGACTTATAATGACTTCTAAAAAAATTATTTGTCTGGGTTATTATAGGGTTAACCTGTGAGCCAGGAAACAGCATGTTTGACCTGAAATCGCACTCGCAACCCACACTCGCCTCGTGCTCATGCTGGACCCAGCACCCACGCTCTCACCCATACTTGCTCTAGCCTGCTTGCACATGTTCTCTCGCCCATGCTCGCTCTCGCCCACTCGCAATGGTGCTCACGCTTGGCTGCTCACACCGGTGCTCTTGCTCACCCTCTCGCACCCGTGCTCGCTCTCACCTGCTCGTGACTCGCCTCCTTGAGACTTGACCTTGCAGGCTCAGCCCCTTGTGTAGCGGCCTCGCCAACTCGTAGCCCTCTCCCCCCTCGCTAGCTTGCCCGCTCGACCTCGCCTGCCCACTCTTGCGCTTGACACTCATTGTACTCTTGGGTCGGGTCATGTTAACTCGGGTTAAGGGGAGTCAGGTCAGGTTCGGGTCTAAGTTTCTGACTTGTTTGTCCAATTTGGTTGGTTCAAGTTGGATCAGTTGAATGCATATCAGTTTTGGGTTAGACTCAAGCCTGATCCTAAAACCCATTTTGACACCCTTAGCCAGATCTAATATATATACTCTCCTAACTAGTTCTCACGAAGGCCAACACTTTATATGACCAAACAATCTAAGACGACTCTCTAATCTTATCTTCCATTGTAACTACTCCAAACTGTTGACGTATGTACTCATTTCATATTTTATCTCTAATATTATTAAATAATTAGTATTTTTAATTATTTTTTAGTCTATTAACATGTAATTAAATAGGAATTAAAAAAGAACTAAAGTCAAAATTTTGGTTATCAAAATTTGATTCTTATTTTAATAATAATAATAATAATAATTAGAGGATTAAGACCACGTTTTCATCAAGGTCGTCAAGAACATCCATCCGCCTTCTAAGACAGCGTAAACGGATATCATTGGCTTTAAATTATATTTTTTTAGCTTCCAGAACAGGTAGTACTGTAGCTAATTACAGTAGCCAGACCCGTGATTAATCTACAAACAATCAGTTTTAGTGGCACAGTTCCGTAGATTTCCCTGTTCTTCTTCGTCGCTGCCAGGCCAACGCCCTCTCTCTGTATCATAAATTCGTAAAAAAAGAGCTAAATTGATCTCACCATCAATTTCGGTGTAAGATTGGGATTTCCGGTTGGTTTTACTTCGATGGGGTCTGCGTGGAAGTTTCTATCATCCCTGTAGATGAGTTCGCGTCTGTGATCCACGGGGAGACGGAAATATTGCTCTTTTCTGGCTTTTCTTCTCGCATTCCTGAATGGGTTGCTTCCCGTGCTTCGGATCTTCGGAGAACAGACGGGAGACGAAGGTGGAGGTGGAAGGGGGGAAAGGGGGTTTTAGGAAGGAGGCCGCATCGGCGCTGTCAACGAGCCAAGTGATGAGGGTTAACTCGGGTAATCGTTTTTCTCCTTGTAATTTGGGTAAAAAACGAATATTTTAGTTAGGGTTTATCTTGCTTGATCTATGGTGTTTGTTGCGCTTCGGTTTTGCTTGATCTAACGGCATATGCGTCTGAGAGAAATCGATGGAGCGGTATGGAGTTTGTATGTAAGTTTCGTCATGAGAGGCTTTTATTCTATTTTAATTTAGGATAATGGAATTGAAGATTGAAGCTGCCTATTGATTTACAGTTCTTTTGATTCTGCATGTGAATAGCTCTTG
The DNA here is from genome assembly GCA_019925795.1 of Dendrobium chrysotoxum. Lineage (NCBI taxonomy): Eukaryota > Viridiplantae > Streptophyta > Magnoliopsida > Asparagales > Orchidaceae > Dendrobium > Dendrobium chrysotoxum. Next base: position 10,633,493 of record CM034297.1, read on the forward strand.
ACGTCTTGTGCTATGGTTGGCAAATTAGTATTTTTAGTAGTCATGCTTTAAGGCTGGATTGGGAAAAGTCCAATTTGATTGGTTTTTTATATTCCAAAGTTGAATTTCGTGGTTGAAAATGCTTCCCCTGCTGTTCTATGTAGTTTAAGAGAATGTAATTTGATGAGAAAATCTGTTTCATTAGCAATCTATCTCTGCTATTCTTTTTTCTTCTTTGAAACTGACCTGCTAAATGGAAAATTTGGAAGATATCTGTCAGATTTGTCCTTTTCTATGGATGCTAGCCTGTCATGATTCGAAGTAATCTGTTGTTGCAAATTGGTGCCATGTTACTAGGAATCTTTATTTTTCCTTGTTTTGTTTGTCCCCAGCAATTTTCTAATGTATTTAGTATTCATTTCTAATTGCTTTTATAGATAAATCCAAGTCACGTAACGGTTCAGAGTCCAAGAAGGAAGCATTAGTTCCCAAAGAAGGAAACACAGCACATATTGCTGCTCAGACATTTTCATTCCGGGAGCTTGCTGCTGCCACTAAGAATTTTAGACCAGAGTGCTTGTTAGGTGAAGGAGGTTTTGGTCGGGTTTATAAAGGGCGCTTGGAGAATGGACAGGTTAGAACAATTTCTAGTCTAATTGTACCAATTGGTTTTGATGAATCTGTTTTTAATTGAATTAACATTTTTTTTTGGGAGTAGAAAATTCAAATTAACTGAATTGATGTAGGATATTGCACATAAGTTTATTTATTCATTTTTTTTTTAATTTTTAAGTTTAAAATCTTCTCCTAGTGAATGAGCTCAATAAGGTGACAATGTTTTTCCTTGTAATCATGAATATAGAACATCTTCCTTCTAGAATTCATCCGATGTATTTCTTTCATAGCACAGGAACTATATATCATAAGCTCTTTACACTCGCATCTTTTATTATTCATTTAGTGGTTATTTTCCATATGGGTTTTATTTTTTCTGATTCCATGTCAGAGAATGATGAAATGTTATTTTTAATAGATTGTGGCAGTGAAACAGCTAGATAGGAATGGTCTGCAAGGAAATAGAGAATTTTTGGTGGAGGTGCTCATGCTTAGCCTGTTACATCACCAAAATCTTGTCAATCTAATTGGTTACTGTGCTGATGGGGACCAACGCTTGCTTGTTTATGAATACATGCCTTTGGGATCACTGGAAGATCATTTGCATGGTTAGATTTGTTGCTTGTGCCACTATTGTGATTCTGTATTTATATTGTTCTACCCTTGCTTTTTCTACGTTAATTGTTTGGCAATTTCAAGTACTATAAAAACTCATTATTGCTTCAAGGATTGTTTTGGCTAAAGTTTTCCTTTATGCCTATTGCTGCTTTATTGGGCTTTCGAATTGCTTTAAATGCCCCATTCCCCTAAATAATAAAACTTGGCGAAAGTCCTAGGTATGATGATATCAGGGCCTTTACTTTCAATTACTATCTCATGAATTATAATCCATTGGTGTTCCTTATTGTTTGTTGTTCCAAGGCTGCATTTCTTTGGAAAGGCAGGTTTTAGCATAGCTTTATATGTTACAAATGGTGCAATATAGTAGTTTTCTCACCTTTCTTTTATTTACGTGGTAATTTGATTGGGAAATTCAGTAAAAGAAGCATATTACTTCAGTCTTGGACAATTTTGTTTTGGTTATTCTCATTTCTCCGCTGCTTGATAATGAATTTACTGATGTTTTTCCAGCTTAAACATTTACAAGGTTGCAACTATTTTGAGCATGTAACCTTAGGGCACGTTTGGATTCCTTTTTTTTAAATAATTTTCTGCTTTTTTTTTAACTTTTAACAAATCAAAACAAAATAAAGAATATGTTTTGATTTATTTGCAGTATTTAGAGTCAAATGTGTTTTATTGAAATTCTAGCAACATACTTTGAGGTACATTCATGTGTATATATATATATATATATATATATTCATATACCAACTTAATATTGATATTGTATTATATAACTCATTATCATCATTGTCATCATCACCATTTATCTTATCATAATTATTTGGACTTAATTTTATGAGTCTTTTTTCTCCATTCAATACATCTAAGTTTTGAAGGATGTGTTAGCTCTATTTTTCGTAAATTAATTTACAAATTTTTAACCATGTTACACCATTTAATGTTACCTTAGGCTTACCCCTTTTCCTTCCTAATTTCTCATTATAAATATTATATACTTGTTATTGGCACTGCTTCTTCTCTTCATTGTACATACATATCCAATCCATAAAAGTGCATTTTCTTCTACTTCATCTTTAACATGTGTTACATTTTTGAATCCATCATTCCTAGTTTTATCACATATTCGTCTTAACATTTTGATTCTTATCACATATAGCTATTAGTAATTTCTTTTTCTTCAAGCACTTTGAATTCATGTATTATCATCAAATTAATTGTTATTTTATGAAATTTACCTTTTAAGCCTCCAAGATATTTTCTTATTTGATAGTATTCATATTTTTACGTTTTAACCACCCAATCTTAAGAAGTCATATCTTTTACAACCTATTTTTCTATATAATAAATCACATATGCTTATACCAATACACCTTGATATCATTTGATCATGATAATATTGCCCATTACATTTAAACTTTATGCTCACTAAAATTTCTTAGCTTATACTTGAACTTTGTTCTACTAATTTATGCCCCTTGTCTTTAGGAAATTTTAAAGCTAGTTAATATTATCCATGAGAAATATAGTTCAAATTGTTTTCAAATTAAAAAAAATCAAAAGATTTATTTTTACATGACATTAACGAAATAACTAGTTAGAAATTGTATTGTTTGATATTATTTATATATAATAAGGGATTGTTTGGTTTAAAGTAAAATGGGAGTAAAGAATTTCAAATACAAGGATTTTGAAAATATTGGTGTTTGGTTTGAAGTAAAAGGAATTCAGAATAAAATTTTGAATTATTTAGAATTTGGGTGCAGTGTTAAATAATTAAGGGTTCCCACATTATGGATGGATGTGGGCAAAAAAGCTAGTTCAAACTTGGGATGTAGGCTTTCCTACAATCAAATAAATTGAATCAATAGAAATCATGATTCATAGGAAGATAAATATTCCATGTGTTCGGAAAACTAAATCGGTTGGAGATAGGCTAAGGAGATTGATAGTTTAGGATTTAAACTATGGTATTTAGGTAAGAGACGTACTAGAAATGGTATATGCATGATTATAAATAAGAGTTTGAAGAATAATGTTATAGAAATTAATAGAATTGGAGATAGAATTATATCTTTAAAGATTGTTATTGATACTAAGATTATTAATATTATAAGTGCTTATGCTTCTCAAGTAGGGTTGGATGTATTCCAAATTAAAAATTTGAAATAACTTAGAATAATTAATACAAAGGATACCTCTTGTAGAAATCGTTTTTGTTGGAGGTGATTTAAATGGATATGTTGGTAGAGTGGTAGAAGATTTTATAAGCATTCACGATGGTTATGAGTTATGAGCAACTAATGAAGGTGGTAGGACCATATTAGATTTTGCTCTAGCTTATGAATTTATAATTGCTAATATTTTATTTAAGAAATTAGATTAGCATCTTATTAATTATAAGAATGGATATAGGAAAACTCAGATTGGTTATTTATTTATAAGAAAAATATATCGCTAAGATTGCAAAGATTATAATATTATTTCGAATGAAATTTTATATACACAACATCGATTATTAGTTTTGGATTTAAAGATGAAAGTGTAAAATATAAAAAATAAAATAAAATATTGTCCTAGGATTAGATGGGGGCATTTAAAGAATGCTAACAAAAATTTTTTGAAAATAAGATTCAAGATCTCAACATCTTGATTGTGGGTGAGGAATCTAATATTATGTGAAAAAAGTAGCTGGTATAATTAAGAATGTCGCAAAATATGTGCTTGGAGTATCAAAATAAAAATCTCATAATAGTTAAAATAGTTGATGGAATCAAAATGTGAAAGAAAAGATAAAAAATAAGAAACTTTGTTATAAAAATTAGTTTAAATATAAAAGATTAGAAAATTGGGAGAGGGCCCTATAAAGAATCTAAGAAAGTAATATACAACAACAACATCATCAAGCCTTTATCCCACTATGTGGGGTTGGTTACATGAATCCTTTTTCTCCATTGTGTTCTAATAAGAGTCAAATTCTCATTTAAGAAAGTAATACGTGATGCAAAAATTTAGTTTTTAATGATTTATATAATATTTTAGATTCTAAGGAGTGCAAAAGATGTATGTATAAGTTAGCTACGCAAAAAGATAGGAGAAGTAATGATCTAGCTTAAATGAAGTGCATAAAGGATAAAGATTAAAAAAATGCTTTTATTAAAAGATGACATTCAACATAGGTGGATGAGATGTTTTGATAAACTTTTCAATGAAGGTTATGAGAATACGATTGACTTTAGTGGCCTTGACACCCTAAACGAAAATAGAAAATTTTCTTTTTATCATCGAATTAGTAAAATCAGAAGTTAGAGAGACTTTGAAGAAAATAATGTTTGGAAAAGTAGTTGGACCTGATGATATTCCAATAGAGGTGTGTAAATGCTTAAGAGATGAAGAAGTTTTTTTGCTTACTAAACTTTTTAATATTATTTTAAAGACTAAAAAGATGTCAAATTAGTGGAAAAGGAGTGTGTTGGTTATTATTATTAAGAATAAAGGTAATGCACAAGAGCATGCGAATTATAAAGGAATTAAGTTAATGTGTCATACATTAAAACTATGGGAGAGAGTAATTTAGCATAGGTTAAGCATGATACTTATGTTTCTCAAAATCAATTTGGATTCATGTCAGATAGGTCTACTATGGAAGCTATACATTTGTTGAGAGGTTTGATGGAGAAGTATAGAGATAGTAGGAGGATCTTCATATGATATTTATTTATTTGGAGAAAGCATATGATAAAGTTACAAGAGAAGTTCTCTGAAGAGTTCTAAAAAAGAAAGGAGTTAATAATGTTTATATTCAAGTCAGTAAGGATTTGCATACAAGAGCTGTTACTTGTGTTCAAACACAATGTGGTTTGACCGAGTATTTTTTATTTCAGTTGGATTACATCAAGGATCAGCTTTAAGCCCATCTCTTTTTTGCTTTAGTCATGGATGTTTTTACTACACATTTGCAAGAGGATGTACCATGACATATGTTTTTTGTTGATGATATTCTTCTTGTTGATAAGATTTAGAGAGGAGGTTGAAGAAAAACTTGAATTATGGAGTTGAACTTTAGAGTCTAAAGGTTTTCATTCGAGTAGATCCACAACCAAATACGTGAAGTTTAATTTTAGTAGTAATAGATCTAGTGTGGGATTGTGAATTTGGGCGATCAAGTTATTAAAAAGATTATACGTTTTAGATATCTCGGGTCTATTGTTAAAAGTGATGATGAAATAAATGGGGATATTATTAGTAGAATTCAAGTTGAATGGTTGAAGTGTAGGAATGCATCGGGCCTGTTGTGCGATAGAAAAATATCCCTCAAACTTAAGGGAAAATTCTATAAGATGGTGGTGAGACCTGCAATGCTTTATGGTGCAGAATGTTGGCTATTAAAAGAGAAGCATAAAATTAAGTTAAGTATTGCAGAGATGAGGATGCTTAAGTGGATGAGTAGCTTTACTCTTAGAGACAAAATGCAAAATGTGTATATTCATGAAAAGGTTAAAGGAGCTCCAGTGGTTGATAAGATTAGAGAGAGTCGCCTTAGATCATTATTATTATTTTGGCTTAAAGTAAAATGATAATATTAATTACCTAAATTATTTTACACTTATACAAACAATTCTAGAGCATTTCAAACACATTGCATTCATTTTATACTTTACATTGCATTTTTTTTTCAAAGAAACCAAACGTCCCCTAAATCAATTTCCAAACAAGATATTTTATATGTTAATATAAATTATAAATAGTTTCATTTTTTACGTTTATCATTATTAATGATAGAATATGCATAGAAGAGTCTATTTAAAATAAGAAACTTTACATTATTGGGGCCAATTAATTAAATTTTAATGTTGACTTGCTAAAAATAATTTATGTTTCAGTTAATAACTTACCAATTACTGATACAGTTATTCAATTGCATGATTAAATATAGAAAGTTAATTTTATTATTTAAATGAATAAATTTTCATATGATGAGGACATTTTTAGTTATTATTATAGGTCTTAAATTTTATTATTCTTATAATAGAATTAATTTAAAATTTTATAAAAGTAGCTAAGACTGTTTTCATATCGTTGGTTAGCTTGTTTAATAAAGTGTTTATCATACAAAATAATTTTATGTATAACTCCATAAATATGTTTGCATTTCTATTTTCAGATAATAGCCTAACCATATATTATTTATTGGAAATGAGAATGTAGCATGACTTAAAAGTGTAGAAAAAAATTAGAAACATAGCTTGAGCCAGTGTTTTGATCCATAAATGATCTCTTATTGATGGTTTCCTTGATTTTATTTTCGGATGAATTTCATAGAAATTAACCTTGATTTATCAACATATGTCTTTGCTTTAATTGTACAATTCAAGGTCTTATTAGGATGATTTCATGAGCAATTATACTCCGATAATGATCTTATCTTCCTTGAATTGTTTTTGTGATGCTTAAAAAATATATAAGAGAGAGACAATTAGGTCTTTTATAAATAACTTGACATCTTCTTTTGTCATTCTTTATAATTTTAATTGTTTCCCCTCTTTGAATTGGCCATATTTGCACAACATCTTGTAAACTCCTCGTTATTAAAAAGCATGCCAACTTCAAGACTATGACACTCCAATTTTATCCTAGGATTGAAGGGTGGCCACTTCGCACAACTATCTGTCACTATTATTAACACTTGCATCATCACTAGAGTTCATGCATTCAATATCATAATATTTTTCCTTCAAAATTTTATTTGAACTTTCATTGGATAAACCAAACTACTTTTTCCCCTTATCTTAAGTGTTTCCAAATTCAACAAAGATCTACCACTATAGGAAAATCGTCCATTACTCACGAAAATAGCTATTTTTTTGGGCAGATTTGCAAGTTTTCCACAGATTTACGGCAGAAAAATTTTTTACTTATAAAAGCTGCATAAGAAACGAAATGTGACTGGTTTTTTTCCACCGGAAAATGTTTTCGACAGTTTTCCGGTAGTTTTCGGCGGATTCCTTTTTTGTTGAGAGCGGCAGACCGAGTGACGGATCGGCGCCAATCGTCGCCGCGACGGCATTACTAGTGGCCAAACCGTCGGAATTACCTGCCGGTAATTTTCGGTGGGTATTTCGTTGGGAATGCCGCTGGAAAGTTCTGGTGGCTTTTCGCCCTTTTCCATCGTATCGCTCTGTCGCCCCATATCAAAAGTTTCTAGCGAAAATTCTGCCAGAAACCTGTAGCTATGCAAAAAATTTAACTGCCCGTTCCACTGCAATATTTGTAAAGAAAACCTGCAACAGTTTATACAAGTGCACAGAAATAGATATTTCATCTTTATACAACATTTCTAATCAAAATATAATAAAACTATTCGAAACATAATAATCAACATTGCTAATAACTTTAAAATTAATCGTTCACAGAAAAACTGTTCAAATTAGCATTCAAAACATAACAATAATATCATAGTCAAAACATAATAATAATGTCACAATGAAAATAAATTCTCCAAACTACTCCAACACGTTAAACATTAAGTTATCTAATCATCTTCCATCTCCTCGCTCCCCTTTGATTCATGCTCAAGCTGCTGATCATTTTTCTTTCTATTTTGGCTTAAGTATAATCGAAGCTTTGCTTGCATCTCAGTCTACTGCATTAGTATGTTGGCCTGTATCTGTTTCATCTCCTCTATCTTTTTGGTGAGAGCAGCAACCCTCTGGCTGCTAATATCATCAACTCCACTATCACCAAAGATGCTGAGGTGGATATATTGGTCTCATATGTATATGCCTGAGAACCTAATCTATATACCCTCCCCTTTTGTCTCCCTCCAATAGCCTGTGATCACTTGTGGTACTCAAAGTACTGTGTCGATCCTGAAGATGATCCCTCAACAGTAGAAGCATGACCCTCCTGAAGTCATACAAAATCATCCAGCGAGAGACAGTCCATAAAAATTCATTTCTATTTGCATATTATTTATGATTACTACTAAAAAATTGATACTCACATGAGTTTTTTTTGTCTTCTCATAAAACCATTGATGATCAACTTGACATTGGTGAGTTCGTGTATGTAGCTCTAATGGTGTTGGTTCTCGACCAAATATCTCTTTCTACAATAGAGAGCATAGTTAAAATAATATACATATATTTGTGAAATTAAAATAATCATTTACCAGTCGTTATCTAGGATTAGATGGGGACATTTAAAGAATATTAACAAAAATAATTTTGAGAGTAAGATTTTAGATCTTAAGATTTTGTCTGTGTATGAGGATGCTAATGTTATGTGGGAAAAAACGGATAGTGATATTAAGAATATTACAAAAGTTGTGCTTGGAGTATCAAAGGAAAAAGCTTCTAAAAGTAAAAATAGTTGGTGGTGGAATCCAAATGTGCAAGAAAAGATAAAAAATAAGAAGATTCGTTATAAAAATTGGTTTAATTGTAAAAATTCTGATAATTGGGAAAAATATAAAGAGGCATGTAAGGAATCTAAGAAAGCAATATGCGATGCAAAGATCTTAGCTTTTAATGATTTATATATTATATTAGATACTAAGGAGGGAGAAAGATATTTATATAAGTTAGCCAAACAAAGAGATAGGAGTAGTAAGGATTTAGTTCAAGTGAAGTGTATTAAGGATGAAGATCAAAAAGTACTTTTCTTAGAAGATGATATTCAACAAAGGTGGATAAGATATTTTGCTAAATTTTTTAATAAAGAATGTGAAAATATGATGGACTTTAGTGATCTTAGCACCCTAAATGAAAATAAAGATTTATGTTTTTATCGGCGTATTAGTAAAACCGAAGTTAAAGAGGCTTTAAAGAAAATGAAGGGTGAAAAAGCTGTTGGACCTGATTATATTCCAATAGAGGTGAGGAAATGCTTAGGAGATGAAGGAATTTTTTGGCTTACTAAATTTTTAATACTGTTTTGAAGACTAAAAAGATGCCAGATGAGTGAAGAATGAGTGTGTTAATTCCTATTTTTAAGAATAAAGGTGATGCGTAAGATTGTGCGAATTATAAAGGAATTAAGTGGATGTGTCATACTTTAAAACTATGGGAGCGAGTTATGGAGCATAGGTTGCGGCATGATACTAATATTTCTCAAAATTAATTTGGATTCATGCCTGGTAGGTCTACTATGGAAGTCATACATTTATTGAGAGGTTTGATGGAGAAATATAAAGAGAATAAGGAGGATCTGATATTTATTGATTTAGAAAAAGCATATGATAAAGTTCCAAGAGAAGTGCTATGGAGTGTTCTCGAAAAGAAAGGAGTTAATAATGCTTATATTCAAATCATTAAAGATATGCATGCTTTAATATGTATGCATGAGCTATTACTTGGGTTCAAACACAAGGTGGTTTGACCAAGTATTTTCCTATTTCGGTTGGATTACGTCAAGGATCATCCTTAAGCCCATATCTTTTTGCTTTAGTCATGGATGTTCTCACTAGACATTTGCAAGAGGATATACCATGGTGTATGCTTTTTGCCGATGATATTCTTCTTGTTGATAAGACTAGAGAGGGAGTTGAAGGTAAACTTGAATTATGGAGGTCAACCATAGAGTCTAAAGGTTTTCGCTTGAGTAGATCTAAAACGGAATATATGGAGTGTAATTTTAGTAGTAATAGACCTAGTGAGGGGATTGTGACTTTGGGCGATCAAGTCATTGATAAGAGTACATGTTTTAGATATCTTGGATCTATTGTTCAGAGTGATGGTGAAATAGATGGGGATATTATCAGCAGAATTCAAGTTGGATGGTTGAAGTGGAGGAATGCATCGGGCTTGTTGTGTGATAGAAAAGTCCCTCTCAAACTTAAGGGAAAATTCTATAAGATGGTGGTGAGACCTGCAATGCTTTATGGTGCCGAATGTTGGCCATTAAAAGAGAAGCATAATACTAAGTTAAGTTTTGCAGAGATGAGGATGCTCAGGTGGATGAGTGGCTTTACCCTTAGAGATATGATACGAAATGAGCATATACGTGAAAAGGTTGGAGTAGCTCTAGTGGAAGATAAGATTAGAGAGAGTTGCCTTAGATGGTTTGGTCACATAAAATGGCGGCCTTCCAATGATCAGGTTAGGAAATTAATGGTATTAGATTTGACTTATGTTAAGAAAGGTAAAGGTAGACCTAAAAAGACTTAGTTAGAAAATATTTGAAATGATTTTTCTTTATTAGATTTAAACGAGAATTTGGATATGGATTCAAAATTAAAATTTTGGAATGACTTAGAAGAATTAATACAAAAGATACCTCTTGAAGAAAGAGTTTTTATTGGAGGAGATTTAAATGGACATGTTGGTAGAGAGGTAGATGATTTTAAAAGCATTCATGGTGGCCATGGGTTTGGAACGACAAATGAAGGTGGTAAGTCCATATTAGATTTTTGTTTAGCTTATGATTTTTTAATTGCTAATACATTATTTAAGAAAAGGAATGAGCATCTCATTACTTATAAAAATGGTTATAGTACAACTCAGATTGATTATTTTCTTATAAGGAAATTAGATCGTTTAGATTGCAAAGATTGTAAAGTTATTCCGAGTGAAAACTTATGTACCCAACATCGTTTATTAGTTTTGGACTTGAAGATAATGGGGAAGAAATTAAAAAATAAAGTAAAATGTTTTCCTAGGATTAGATGGGGGCATTTAAAGAATATTAACAAAAATATTTTTGAGAGTAAGATTTTAGATCTTAAGATTTTGTCTGTGCATGAGGATGCTAATGTTATGTGGGAAAAAGTGGCTAGTAATATTAAGAATATTGCAAAAGATGTGCTTGGAGTTTCAAAGGGAAAAGCTCCTAATAGTAAAAATAGTTGGTGGTGGAATCCAAATGTGCAAGAAAAGATTAAAAATAAGAAGATTTGTTATAAAAATTAGTTTAATTGTAAAAATTCTGATAATTGGAAATTATATAAAGAGGCACGTAAGGAATCTAAGAAAGCAATATGTGATGCAAAGAGTTTAGCTTTTAGTGATTTATATAATAGATTAGATACTAAGGAGGGAGAAAGATATATGTATAAGCTAGCCAAACAAAGAGATAGGAGTAGTAAGGATTTAGTTCAAGTGAAGTGTATTAAGGATAAAGATCAAAAAGTACTTTTTTTAGAAGATGATATTCAACAAAGGTGGATGAGATATTTTGCTAAACTTTTTAATGAAGAATGTGAAAATAAAATTGACTGTAGTGACCTTAGCACCTTAAATGAAAATAAAGATTTCTGTTTTTATCGGCGTATTAGTAAAACCGAAGTTAGAGAGGCTTTAAAGAAAATGAAGGGTGGAAAAGCTGTTGGACCTGATGATATTCCAATAGAGGTGTGGAAATGCTTAGGAGATGAAGGAATTTCTTGGCTTACTAAACTTTTTAATACTGTTTTGAAGACTAAAAAGATGCCAGATGAGTGGAGAATGAGTGTGTTAATCCCTATTTTTAAGAATAAAGGTGATGCACAAGATTGTGCGAATTATAGAGGAATTAAGTTAATGTGTCATACTTTAAAACTATGGGAACGAGTTATGGAGCATAGGTTGCGGCGTGATACTAATGTTTCTCAAAATCAATTTGGATTTATGCCGGGTAGGTCTACTATGCAAGCCATACATTTATTAAGAGGTTTGATGGAGAAATATAGAGAGAATAAGGAGGATTTACATATGATATTTATTGATTTAGAAAAAGCATATGATAAAGTTCCAAGAGAAGTGCTATGGAGAGTTCTTGAAAAGAAAGAAGTTAATAACGCTTATATTCAAATCATTAAAGATAAGTATGCAGGAGCTATTACTTGTGTTCAAACACAAGGTGGTTTGACCAAGTATTTTCCTATTTCGGTTGAATTACACCAAGGATCAGCCTTAAGCCCATATCTTTTTGCTTTAGTCATCGATGTTCTCACTAGACATTTGCAAGAGGATGTACCTTGGTGTATGCTTTTTGCTGATGATATTCTTCTTGTTGATAAGACTAGAGAGGGAGTTGAAGGTAAACTAGAATTGTGGAGGTCAACCTTAGAGTCTAAAGGTTTTCGCTTGAGTAGATCTAAAACGGAATATATGGAGTGTAATTTTAGTAATAATAGACATAGTGAGGGCATTGTGACTTTGGCCGATCAAGTCATTAATAAGAGTACACGTTTTAGATATCTTGGATCTATTGTTCAGAGTGATGGTGATATAGATGGGGATATTATCAGCAGAATCCAAGTTGGATGGTTGAAGTGGAGGAATGCATCAGGCTTATTGTGTGATAGAAAAGTACCCCTCAAACTTAAGGGAAAATTCTATAAGATGGTGGTGAGACCTGCAATGCTTTATGGTGCTGAATGTTGGCCATTAAAAGAGAAGCATAATTCTAAGTTAAGTGTCGCAGAGATGAGGATGCTCAGGTGGATGAGTGGCTTTACCCTTAGAGATAGGATACGAAATGAGCATATTCGTGAAAAGGTTGGAGTAGCTCCAGTGGAAGATAAGATTAGAGAGAGTCGCCTTAGATGGTTTGGTCACGTAAAACGGCGGCCTCCCGATGACCCGGTTAGGAAAGTAGAGGTCTTAGATTTGACTTATGTTAAGAAAGGTAGAGGTAGACCTAAAAAGACTTGGTTAGAAAATATTAGAAATGATCTTTCTTTATTAGATTTAAACGAGAATTTGACTTTTAATAGGACACAATGGAGAAAAAAGATTCATGTAGCCGACCCCACGTAGTGGGATAAAGGCTTGATGTTGTTGTTGTTGTTGTTGTAGATTTAAACGAGAATTTGACTTCTAACAGGACATAATGGAGAAAAAGGATTCATGTAGCCGACCCCACGTAGTGGGACAAAGGCTTTATGTTGTTGTTGTTGTTGTACTAGTCGTTATCTATGCTCAGTATGAGGTACTGAACCACCCGTGTGAAGAGAGCTTCCTAAACCCCCACAGTCGGATACTCTATTCTGCTTGTTCTGCTTTCTTATCTTGGTGAACTCAGGGGTCACCCAAGCTCTGGCCAAATCACCCCACACGCCTTCTCTAAGCCATAATGGACGCTCCCTAGACTTTTTAATGTCTGTGAACATGTCCCTAAGACGAGTAGAGCCTCTTTTTTCAAAATTGATTCTGATCCTTGCACTATGTTCATGCAATCATCTAAAATCTTTCTGTAAAATATTGTCACTATAAACAATATGAATATAAATGTAATAACAAATGTTAAGTAATGTTAATAGTATATACCTAAAATTCTCTGAACCACATATCCCTAATTTTAGAATTTTATTCTAAGATAAGTAAGGAGCATCATATTTGCTCTGTATTTTGTCACGAATTTTGTGGGTGGGCTGCCTTGTAAGATTAAACATGCAAATAATAATCTTTCTCAATTATATAATATATCAAATTACAAATTTTAATAACGAATTGAACTTCTGTATTGCTCTCAAGCTTTATGTACACACACTTATCCTCTGTTGCTGTAGGCCCCTTAGCCCCAACCTCTGCTTCTGTCAATGGTCCATCCTGATGTGGCTGGACAGGAGGTGGTAATAGTACGACTGATGGCAAGGAGGACAGGGGTAGGTTGATGGAATTGTTTGTGATGGTGGTGGGGGTAATATGGATAGAAAAGTGTTGACTATCAGATATAGATATGGAAATCGAGGACTAGTGTGAGTAGGAGACAGAAAATATCATTAAATAGCAAACAATAGTTTGATTTGTGCAAAATTTAAGCATAAATATCTCCCCAAACAGGAAAAATGAGTCTTATAGAAATTAACATCTATAAATTTGAGCGAGATTTAAGTATAATTTAGTCTAAATCATGCCAAATAGCAAAAAATGACAGCTTTAAATCCTACAAAAGTTAAATCCTTTAAATTTTTTTAATATTTTATTAATTAATAATTAATTGTGATATTAATATATAAACCTTAAAAAATTATTTATGATATAATTTAAAATTTATAACATGTTAAACAAAATTGCGTGTACTATTTGTGCCTTGCGCCATTGCCCATGCATGGTATGCATGCTATTTTGATGCCCAGTGCTGCACCGTGCGTAATGGTGTGCCATTAACTTACAAAATCATGTATTGCCGAGTCTAATCTTACTGAAAAACTTTTTGTTTGTTAATATTCTTTTGATAATGCATTAGATGTGGAAGATGATTTGAAGTTATAATAGAAATTTGCATTTAATGTATCTAAATATTCACATATATAAGTATGTATTCGTGAAGCTAAATTTAAAATTGATCAAGGGTTAGAATTTGAATCTAAATTCTAAATTAAGCATGGAATCATATATATACATGAATTTCTAATAGAAATTGAATCTTTTCATGAAATTGAAATTAAATCAGTTAGTGCAATTAATGAATCATATAAGCAAACTGATAAAGTAATACAACATTATTTGTTGATTCATGGATGATCAATTTTATATAGATTTTGTTTTTTTAATTTAAAATATTTTAATCAACAAAAATGTAAAATGAGTCTTATGTAAAAGGTTAAATTTCATCAATATTTGAAATGATTTATTAATTGACAAATGTATTCAAAAACTTGAAATTTAAAACTCCATCTATTTGTTAATTCTAAAAGTGCATATTATATTAGTGTGATTTGTCTTATTTTTAAATTTTTTTCATTATTTTTTTCTCTAGGAATTTGTTATAGTGAATTCTTTAGTTTTGATTAGGATGCCTAGTAGTATTTTAGTATTTTCATTAGTTATCGCATATCATATTAGTTATTTTTATAATTTGCCTTGTTTTCATTGAGTTATACACAGAAAATTGATTGCTAATTATGTTTGTTATATGCTTGTTGCAGATGTGAATAATAGGTATGTAGGATTCAAATCAGGTGATCAAGTAATGGTACATCTAAATTTTTGAAAGATTTCTACCGGAGTCTTTAATAGATTAATTACTATAACGATAGGGACATATAAAATCATACAAAATATTCGGATCAATCTAATGAAGTTTTGATATTATTTTTAACTTCAATGTATCTAATTTGATTTTATTTCATGAGCATGTTATGTTTTCATTAGATTGATTAGGGTGTTTTTATGTTGGACATACATGGCAGTTTTTCATATCTTTAGTTTCGGAAAAGTTTTCTATTCTCATTTAGTTAGGTGACTTATCAAGGTTCTTACCAAAAGCTTTTTAGTTGCATCAGTTAGAATTGCGACATTTGTGTAGGCATTTTGGGTTTAAAGTATTGTCACTCTGCTTTGAGTTGTAAATGGTCTCATACAGATTGTTCTGGAGATGGGAATGCCTTACTAATTGCCGTGCATACGGTTATTTTACCGAAGGATTTTGGTAGCATTTACAAATGTGTCCTTTTTCAATGCATTTCCCTTATCAGCCCTTTATTTAAGTCTTCAATTTTATTTCTGAACTGTCTGTTAGAGGCTTTTGCCTTGCTCTTAGAAGATTTTGTTTTTTTAAATCTGAAAAGTATGGAATCAAGTCATGTTCCAAAAACAAGTCCTCTGCAAAACGGAGCTTTGCATTACGTGGTTAAAAATCAGTACATGTGAAATCCTAAAGCATGTTTTACATCTATACCAAAAGTCTTCTAACTTGAATTTATATCATCACTTGGTCAAAAGCCAACAAGCTTCAAAGATTTCTGATGCCTTTCTTAAGTCATGTAGCAAGCCTTTGGACGTACTTTTACCTATGTAGGTGTGTAGATTATTATTGTCAATACTATGGCGAACTACTCAGTGCTGCTTTAGGAATAATCTTATACTTTTTTTGAGATAAAATAATTTCTTTCATTTCGGATAATAGGCGTGACATCAAATTGAGTTCAAGCAAGTCATCCTCTACTCAAGTCAAGGTCAAGTCAAATAAAAAATGATCGATCTTGACCAGGTTTTAAGCCAAATTGAACCATGCATATTAATTTTTAAAGTAATTATTAATTCTTGATTAATATTATTAGATATAGCCAAGGTTTTTAAAATCGGACTGGATCGGCTGGTTGAACCATGAATAGACCAGCTGGCCGGTTCGATTAATTCCCGGAACCGGGATAGTAGAAAATTGAGATTGAACAGGTCAATCGGGCGATCGGACCGTGAAACCAGCAAACCGGCACCGATTTTAAAAAATCATTCGGTTCAATTAAAACACGATCTTAGCAGTAGGAATGAGATCGAGCGGTATTTGAGGAAAAATGAATAAGTAAAAACCTAATATTCCTATTCCTATCATGTTCACTCCCGTTCGCTGCTTTTCGTTCACGTGAATAGGCGACGTTCCGTTATTGTTCTCGGCTTCTCAACATCGCTCTTTGTTTGCGAACAGGACTCGACGAGCGGCTACAATGAAATCATCATTCCTCTTCGGCATCACACTTCCTTCTCCTATTTGCAAATCGTAGGATGCAAGTTTTTTGAACCCTAATTTTTCAAGGTTTTGTTTGGATTTTTTTTTAAATGTTTGTGAAGGATTTCTGCCAAGGATTTACAATTCATTTACTGTCTTAATGCCCTTAAGAATGATTAGGGTGGATGCTTGTTTTATACTCTATGATGTATTATTTACTGTTAAAATCTTAAAGAAGATCAGGATTGAAGCTGGTTCTGTACTTTCTCTATGGTGTATTAGTTTTTGTTATTCTTAGATAAGATCTAAGCTCTTCTTGTTTGGCTTCATGTAGGGTTTATGACTTGTTAGTTTAATTGTGAGTGTATTTAGAAGTTATAAGTGGGCACAACAGGACCAAAAACTTTACTCAATACCTCTGATGCACTGACACTCTGTTTTAAGAGGGAATGCAGTGTTGGACACGTGTCGGACACGGACACGCGTCCGACACGGTGGGGACATGTGTCGGACACGTTATTCGTGTGTCCTATTTTTAAAAAAAAACTTAAGCCGGACACGCGTGTAAAAAAAAAAAGAAAACACTCCTAATAAGCACCGGTTCACTCCCGAGTCCACCCTAATCCCGCTATTTGCTTTCATTCGAGCGATTGAGGCAAGCAGCGGAGTCTTCACCGCGAGGCGCGAGCAATTTCGAGCTTCTTCCAGCCGGCACCGTCGTCTTCCCCTTTGGTCCATCCCAAGCACTCATTCCCATTCTTCCTTCTTAGTTTCTGTGTGTTGCCGAGCGAAGCCATCGCCAAATCGGAAAAAAAATTTCAAAACTTGTAAGTTGTTTTCGCCTTTTTTCTCCATTTTTCATTTCTCTTCATTTCTCATTGATTATGTAGATTTGTGTTCACAAGAGCATATTTTTTTTTTCTGAAAGTACTTTGATTGTTTTAGGTTTTGGAAAAAATTACCTAAATCAAACCCTAGTTTGTAGGTTGTGCGATTGTTCTTTTTTTTTTTTTACCTAAATCAAATCCTAGGTTGTAGATTGTAGGTTGTTCTTGCTTTGGGTTTTGGAAAAAAGTCTAGGCTCATGAGTTTTGTTTGACTTTCTTTCTTAAATTTAAAAATAAATTATATGCAAATGTTATTCATGAGCTTTCTTTCTTAAGATGAAAAAGTATATGTAAATGATCTTCAAGAGTTTTCTATCAAAAGGTTCAAAGAGTATATGTATGTTTATTGAGTTTTCTTCCTTAAGATGAAAAGGGTATATCATATATGCAAATGTTCTTCATGAGTTTTCTATCTTAAGTTTGAGAGAATATATGCAAATGTTTTTCATGAGTTCTCTTTCTTAAGTTTGAGAGAGTATATATAAATTTTCTTCATGGATTTTCTTCCTTAAGATTGAGGAAGCTTCATGCTTTTACTTTATTTACTTGCATTGTGAATTCCAAACAAAAAATCTAAAGTAAATACAATGTTTAAAATTGCGTAATCGGGTATTGAGGCATTTTTCGTTTGTGAGGCGAGGCGTAAGCCTCAAGGCGTTTTGAGGCGTAAGCCTCAAAATCCAAAGATTACGTAAACATAAAATGTTAAATTTTTTATATACTAATGAGTAAAAAATATAATACATAAAAAGGCATAAGATATGAAGTGAAATCAAAATATCCCAATAATAAGACAATATGAAATATAGTTCAACTCAAATTCTATATTTCCCAAATCACAATATTCTTTTCATTAACATATAATTCAAAAAATAAATAGCAATGACATATCACATAAGACTCATAAGTCATAAGCACTGTCATCACTAAGGGGGTCTTCATTTGAATCATCATTATGATGAATTGCTCTCTCCCCTTCCTCCTCTCCTATAGAGTCCAATGTCTCTCAATCAGCTCCTTCCTCAATATCAGTTATCTTCCTCTTCCCTAAATATTTTTTGAACAATATCAAAATTAATAGTAGTGTAATACATTAATAAAAGTCTAAGAAAATTATATTATTTATATACCTTTTTTGATTTGTTCTTGAGTTGTGATTGATGTTGATGCTTTATGACCATCAAAGAAATCAACATTTAAATCTTCATCTTGTAATTCAGACGGCATCACTTTAACTTCATCATCTACAAACCACTCATCATCAGATGGCACATCCTCGCAAAGCAAAGGATCTTCATCATCCATTAATCCTTTTTTCTTCAAATTCCTGTCTCTGAGTCTCCTATTGTACATAATGTACACCAACGAATTCATCCTTAATATAGAAAGACGATTTCTCCTCTTTGTATGTACTTGGTTGTAGGTACTCCAATTTCGTTCACAGCCAGAGGAAGAACATGTCAAGCCCAAAACTTTCACAGCAAAACGCTGCAATTCTGGAGTCCCATCACCAAACTGAATCCACCACTCAACTAAGATTTATATAAGTGAGTTTAATTAGTGCTCAAAGAACAACTTTTAAATGAATGTTTAAAACATTAAATGAAATTACCTGGAGATCGTTTGACAATTATATCTTTTGCTTGTTGTAATCCAAAAAAGCCTTCTTTGTTTCTAAAAGGTATCAATTGCATGTCAGCATTTGATCTTTCAGTTGCATCACTTATCAGGCGATCCATGCAATGATACAATCTCAATTTTATTTCAGGGTTTGTAGACTTGTTCTCTGCATATTGATACTGAGGGTTTAAGTAATAGCCTGTTGCATGCAAGTGTCGGTGAAGCTGTAGCTCCCACCTATCATCAATAATATTCCAAATTTTCCTAAAGCTTCCCTCTTCGCCTCCTAAGTTGCAGGCAATCATCTCTTTAGCTTCATCCATAGCATTGTAGATGAAACCCATTGCAGACTTCTTCTCTGCATCCACCATCCTTAAAACTTGAACCAAAGGTCTAGTGGTTGTAATGACGTATAAGACACTTTGCCAAAATCTGTCATTTAAAATAATCTTTCTAACCTCTTTTCCCTCAGCTTTCTTCGCCCAAGCACAACTCAACCACTGTGTGGAGGTGAACATAGACTCTAAAGGTTGTCTAGCATCCAGCATACTCTCTAATGTCAAGTAAGCAGTGGCAAATCTTGTTGCTGCTGGCCTCAGAATTTCTTTCTTTGAAAATTTCCTCATAAGAGCCAAAACCCAAGAGTGGTTGTAAATAAACTTAGTTATTTTCTTTGCTTTAGTAAGTGCATTCTTGTGTTGAGGCAGCTCCCCAAGCTTCTCAAGAATCAAATCTATGCAATGTGCAGCACATGGAGTCCAGTACAGATGTTTCCTCTTCTCCATAAGTTTTTTACCTGCAGCCTTGTAAGCACTTGCATTATCTGTAACCACTTGTACAACTAACTGTTCTCCAACCTCCTCAACAATACTATCTAACAATCCAAATATGAACTCAGCATCCTTGACCTGGTCAGATGCTTCAACTGACCTTAAAAATACAGTATCATAAGGATTATTAATTAGAATGTTGATCAAACTTCTATGCTTTATATCAGACCACCCATCTGACATAATTGTTACACGTGTTTGGGCCCAAGTCCTCTTAATTTCTTCAATGCTTTTATCAGTGTTATCCAACTCCTCCTTTAGAATCAATGTTCTCAAATTGTACTGGTTGGAGGTTTGAACCCTCTCCCAAATGCTTCAACTGAACGAATCATGTTGTAATAGGCAGGTGATGTTGCAACATTAAATGGAATTGCATTTTCATAGAAGAATCTGCCTATATACTAAGCATGTACTGAGCAGTACCGAGCGGTACCGAGCATGTACCGAGCATGTACCGTACCGAGCGGTACCGAGCGATACCGAGCATGTACCGAGCGGTACCGAGCAGTACCGAGCATGTACCTAGTGGTACCGAGCAGACAGACCGATTGTGGAATCTTACTCAGCTGAATATGGAAGTCCTTATGGCAGAACGGACCGATCTTGTATTTCACAATAAGGTGATAGATGGAACCACGAAGAAGAAGAGCTTTTAGCGGTCGGTCGAAGGAGACTCCAGCCCACCTCGCGGTAGAAGAGAACTCCAAACAATAGGTGAAGAGCAACTCACAGTGAAAGGAAGCCGACGCTGGTCGAATGGAAGGAACTCAGGAAGAGGGGAAAATGTCGCTCGAAGAATAAGGGAGAAGAAACCTAGTTTCGGTTCGAAAATGACCGAAGACGCACGGGGGTGGGGGGCCGAACCGAATAGATATATATTAGGTTAGATTTTTTTTTAATTTTAAGAGGCGAACGCCTCTAAAATATGAGGCGAGGCGCGCCTCAGTGAACTTGAGGCGTACATCTCAATGCCAGCTCTCATTGCGTAGGCTTTAAGGCTTAAAAGTTTAAAATTGCGCTAAAGCGCGCCTTGATGCGCGCCTCTTATTGCGCAATTTTAAACCATGGTAAATAGTGACTTTAATGTGAGAGAGCTTTATGTTTTTATCTCATTTACTTGCAATGTGAATTCCAAACAAAAATTTGAAGTAAATAGTTGTTTTAATATGAGAGAGCTTTATGTTTTTATTGAAATGAGTTTGAGACAAATTTATTAAGCCTTTATTTCTTCTATTTAAGCAGTGCATT
The DNA here is from genome assembly GCA_019925795.1 of Dendrobium chrysotoxum. Taxonomy (NCBI): domain Eukaryota; kingdom Viridiplantae; phylum Streptophyta; class Magnoliopsida; order Asparagales; family Orchidaceae; genus Dendrobium; species Dendrobium chrysotoxum. Next base: position 10,654,668 of record CM034297.1, read on the forward strand.
TTAAAGCAAAATGAGCTCTAGTGCTAGTGGGAGTGGATTAGGCGAAGGTTCAAAAGAGCAATCTGTAGAAACAGATAAGCTATTATGACTTCATGTTACCAAGTTAGGACAAACATTTGAAGGAGGAGGGAATGTGTCATTCAAATGCAATTATTGTGGTGGCATCTATAAAGGATCATATTCTAGGGTGAAAGTACATCAACTTAAGATAGCTGGCCATTTCAATTAAAATGTGTTCTAAGATTATTACGTTGCAGTTGATTGAAATGAACAGTCAAATGCAATTATTAAATATTTAGAGGATTTTGGTGATAAAAAATCTTTGGTTGATAGATGGAGGATGGATCCAAAAATGTAGTTGTTGATTCATGGAGCTTCAGCACTGCTTCTTCAAATAGTAGTAATAAAACTTCTTGGTCAAGTATCATCGTCTTCTTGTTGTGAGAGAAATTGGAGCACAACTCATTTATTCAATCAATGAAGAGGAATAAAATAACTCTACAACGAGCTGAAGATTTAGTTTATGTGCATACAAATCTTCGTCTTCTATCAAAGAAAACCCTACTTTATATGACAGGTGATAATAAGATGTGGGATGTTGTTGGAGATGGGTTTGAGTGCCTTGATGATATGGGATTATTGGAGGTTGCAAATTTTTCTCTAGATGAACCAAAGTTGAAAGCAATGATATTCAATGATGATGATATTGAAGGCCAAATACCAACCTCTGAATCTAATTCTATCATTCCCTCTATTGAGTAGTTGAACCTTCATATTGTACTAAATAATTTTTTTTTGCTTATATTTTTGTAGTTGTACTAAACATTTTGTACTAAACATTTTTATGTTATAATTTATAAGCTAAATAAGTTATCATGACATTGATTTATTATTGCTTGTTATTTCTAATATGATGTCACCTTAATTTCTATATATTATATTAAAAAAATTATTATGCCTTGTCCACGTCGCACCCGTGTCCTATATTTTTAAAAAATGCTGTGTCCGTGTCATGTCCGTGTCGCCATGTCCGTGTCGGTGCAACATAGCTCAATACAAAGTTTCTTCTTCCTTCATTTCCTATTTCCCCCTCCCAAGTCGCAACTCTTCTTCCTTCATTATTGTGTTAATTTTATTAATTTTTAATAATATTATTATTTATTACGTCATCTAGTTCGACTGATCTAACCAGTCGAACCGTGAACCTCTCATTCTAGTTCGTTATCCTTTTCGATTTTCACAACCTTGAATATAACTACCTTTATTTAGTATTTTCATAATAGCGTATAATATTGATGTGCGTTAATGTGCATTTATGTATGCATGTCTTTATATTATGTATGTATTTATATATGAATACATGTTGATATTTATATTTATGCATATGTTTGAAGACACAAATTCACGCAATATATTTTTTATATCGAGTTGATTTCAAGTTGAGTTGACTAATTTTGAAGATACAAATTGATTTGCTTCAAGTCGAAGAAAATCAATTTTAATTTTCCAATCATTTAAAATTTGAGTAATTTTCATGACAGCTTCACTCATTGGACATAGTTATCATCTCTAGCTGGTAATATTGTTCATGATAGTAGGATTAGGCATGGTTAGATTTATAAGAAATATATATATATATATATATATATATATATATATATACATGCATATACATATACATACATAATGTGCGTGTGTATATATATATATATATATATATATATATATATATATATATATATATATATATAGAGAGAGAGAGAGAGAGAGGACCAAAATAATCCCTAACTCTTTGTGAGGGACCAAAATGGCCCCCAACTCTTTTGAGAGACTAATTTGGTCCCTCAACTTCTTAAAAAAGGGTCTTTTTGGTCATAACATCAAATTTTGAAGTTAATAGTGTTAAATCAAGGAGTATTTAATTATTTTTAATTAAATTATTTATTAAATATAATTTTTAAGTAATATTAATTAAAAAAAAAATTATTAAACATTTCTTCAATAAAAAAATTTATTAATAATTATAGTTTTAATTTCAAGAATTATTAATAATTCTAGTTTTAATTTAGGATCATTATAGACTAGAATTAATAATAATTTTTTTTAAGAATACTGTTACTTGAAAATTATATTTAATAAATAATTTAATTAAAAATGACCAAAATACCCCCTTGATTTAACACCATTAATCCTACTTTCTTAATATAGAAGTTGGTGATGCAAATAAAGTTTTCATTAAAGTTATAAACTTATGGCTAAAATTTGTTGGATTTCAAAACAAGAAATAGAAATACGGAATATGATATCATACTTTTCAAGTTTTTTATTGAAAAAAGGATCCATATTCACTCTATTCCTATGTATTTATATTTTACACTTAAATTCTTATATTTAATTACGTAACACCCTAATCTCATGAACATTGAAGTCATCAACCACTACTATTGTATATAAGATTCTAATATAGTGTGAGATTATGTCTAATGAATGTTAAAATCATCAACCACTACTCATAAGCATTCATTTTTTGATAAAATTAGGAATAATATTTTGAGTAACTCTTCAACAGTTAACCATTTTGAGTCGTTCATTAGACATTTACTTTTCATATAGTACATAAGCAAATACATGAAATTCTATCCTATAATTTTCATAACACACTGTGCTGTCAAAGCATTTTCATTATATACTCGTGAATTTGAAGACTTCAAGTTGAATATGATTCTTTGGTCAAATAATGCTTGTTATACTTATCAACTCAAATGAGGGCAATAACTAGCTTGAGTTCATCAAAATTGCTCTCAAAATCTGAATTTAAATTCTTTTTTCCTGCGTATATAAATGTTAGAGATTGCAAAAAATTAAATGGATAATAAAATATTTATATTAATATTCAAAGATATCAAATAAGTAATATTGTGCATCATAGAACTTTAATAAAAAGAGCACAAAAAGCCTCATACTTAATTTCACTGATGCTAGAACTTCAACAAGACAATATACAGAAGGATCTGATGTTGAAAAATAAAGATGGCACAAATGAGTCAAATGTTAGTAAAAATGAGTGTTGCCATTTATTGTGATGAGATTACAAGGATGCAATGTAAAATGGCTTTTGCAGAAAGTGTCGGGCTAACTTCTATTCTAAATTATATAGTAGAAGCCATAGTAGTATTAAGGATACGTAGGAAGCACTGCTAAGGTAGAGGTTAAATTTATATGAGCATGAGGAAAGAAAAGCATAAATCAAAGAAAACATGGTTAAATTGTATGAAATTACTTGGCTGAATTACAATTAACATAACTTACAACTCTTGACAGAAATTAATAGCAAAGAAAATTAATAACTTCTTACTAACTCTTTCTGTTGTTCTTTTGTTATCTTTTATCATTAGTAGACAATGTCTGATTTTGTAGTTTCCATCTTTCTTATTTCCAGTTCATAAGGTTACAGAATGAGTTGGGAGAATTTAATCAAAAGAACACTATTCTCCTGCTTCATTGATGGCAAGATAAATAAAGCACAAGTATATAATTGTCATTACAAAGAACGAACTTAACATCAGAAATATGAAAACTGAATGAAACCAATCATAATAACTTCCACATCCATATCAAGAAATAGACGTCAACCCTGTCCGTGTTGAGGAGGGTGAACTTGGGTGAACTTTTTAAGTATGGGATTTTCTGTGTTTGATAACCAACCATAACCAGATTTTGCTTTTTAGGAAAAAAGTTCCAAAACCAATTTCCATACTGCGACATATACACACTTGAATGTATACAAAATTCATGTATAAATTCTGAGTATTAAAGTATGAATCAACATTTCTTAGAAACTTACTAAATAAAGTTTCACATTTGGGAAAGTACTGAAAAGCTAAATGCTAAGAACTAATAGAAAAATATCACCTGCCATCATTTTATTGTTATAATTCAACCCTTTTGCATTCAGGCTATGAAGAAACATTTTCATTCACATTGAATCTTTCTTGAAATTTTTGCAAAGCCTTAGAGTAGCTCACTTCATCTAAATCGTCAATCAAATTATGAAAATCCATGCGTTCAATTAATTATGATCTAGATGATCCAAAGTTCTTGCTCATTTTCTTTTCCATTATATCAGCATTTTTTTGGAATTTTAACTAAGACCCATGTAAAGTGCTAGCAATACTATGTAGAATATTCATTTTCGTAGAATATTTCGAAGGCAGCTTTACCTTATATTTAGCATCCTCATACTCCCGTGATCCATTGGCTCGTCCACATATACATCATTTCACTTTCCCCACTCTCTTCTTCGGCGTTAGAAGGGATGCTGGCTGATGCATGTGGTTGATTACCCATTGCAATGGTGTCACAGTAAAATACGACGAAGTGATTGATAGAGTGGGCATCCTTTCCTTTGAATTGTTCTTGCTGTTTTCGCTACGTATTCAATCAAGGATTATTATTTTATATGGTGGAGAAATGTGAGCACTAACATAATATATTACTTATATACGACCTCTACCTAAGTTATCAGGTTTATTTTTTTCTTTCCGATTTTTTAAAATTATTTTCTTCTACTTATCATATTCTTGCATCTTTTAACCTTTGTTGTACATTTTCAAATTGTCTATTTTCTACTAATAAATTCTACTCCCACATTTCTCTAATATTATTATTTTCAATATATTCTTCCTAACTTAACATGTCCATCATAATATTCTCATTTCTACTAATAAGCTTGTCTTCAATGATTTTTTTGCTCCCTCCCCAAAATTTAAGTAAATGTAATATAGGCAGCATAATTATAGTTTTATAAACATAATCTTTAATTCTCCATGACATTCTTTTTTCCATTTCATCTACCTAATATTAACTATAGAAGGTATATCCTCATTAAAATTGACATTCTTTCATCTAATAGATCCAAGATATTTAAACGACCAAATTTATATATCATTTTATTTTCTAGTAATATTGGCTAATGATTAATAAAATAATATTCATTAAAATTGCATATTATTATTATTATTATTTTCATAATATTTAATAATTATTTTTTTCTTAAAATTGCATATTATATATCACCCTTTGTTCACTTAATGCATTTTATCGTCTCATTCAAAGATCACAATATATACTTAAGCTAAAGCTCTTTTTTTTATTCTATATAAGCTTTTTAAGACTATAAATTAAGCTTTTATATTTGTCTAAATTAGTCCTTCAACTGTTCAAAGTATGATCTGATCCTTTTTTTTCCGGTTAGTAGGAAACAAGGGAATGAATATTTCGTGAAGGATAGAAATTTTACACTTTTGCATGTGCATCTTACGAAAGTTTTTGGGTGGCATCCTACTCTTCACAGCCCTTGGCCAAACTCTTTAACTGTCTTCTAGTTGAATAATTTAATTTTGAATCTTAGTTCAAAGCATTATGCATTCATTGTTAATAAGATCTAACACCCACAGGAATGAATAGATAAGCGATTACAAAATTGAACAGGAATTGTCATGATAAGTAAGCCGACTATGATAAGAAATGCGGATATAGAGAAAGATTCAAAGAAACATAGTAGGATAAGTTTGCCTAAAATGATATTTGATGATTGCTTAATCTTTTGGCTATCACCGTCATCCTTTAAGTGATACATGAGGAGGCTACCCAATAACAGTAAAAGAAAAACATTGTTCTAGTCATACTTAAATGTCACAGCCTTCATTCTTTATTATTTCCAGGTTATTTGACGCAAGCCTGGATAAATGTTACGGCCCTCTAAAATACTAAGAATCCTTTCTGGTGATCTAAACATAATAATTTCCACTTTAAGTTTTATGTTAAGAAGATCTATTGCCATGCTATGTTTTCACTTTATCCTTGGGTGGTAAAGTACCAACCTATGATTTTCTCGTTGTTATATTAATCTTCTCATAGCATCATATCATGTTAACTATTCCCTGAATTCGTGTTCCAAAATCTTATACTAGCAAATCCCTTTCTCCATCCTTTGAAAAAACTATTAGTAGAACTGCCTACTAATATTCTTTGTTTTCATTTCTTGTTTGAACGTAGATTGGTCATGAAGTTCAATATCATGGAATTTTTATATTAGTTCAAGTCTATTTTCAGTCTTCTTGGCAATGTTGAGTTTTGATGTTTTAATGTTATTCCACATGCCTAACATGGTAAAGGATGTTTGTTACTTGTTATGTGTCATTTGTAATAAATAAAATCTATATAAGTTCAAATATATTTTCACAATTTCCTCGGATTTTAATAGGTCAATAATAGCTGAATTTAAGGAAAGAGACATTTGGTAATGTCACATTTTCTATTTTGGAGTTATTTGACATGCATAAATCTAAAGAATATATGCTACTTATCATGATGCATGACATATATAATTTCAAGTCAACGTTCACGATTTCCAAAATTGTACTTGGATTTAACATGTTTATGTTCAACCGTAGTTACATGTTGGACTAGTGAATGTTTCTTATTTTGTCCTAGTAATTTTTGGCATGAGTTTCATAGAAAGAAGTTTGTTATCATAAGGAAGTCTTTTCCTTCATGTTGGTACACTGTTTCCTTCCATTGAATTATGTGATCGTAGTTTGGGGTCATCTTAGCCCGTGTAAATTGTAACTTTAGTCATTTCAGTTTTTTCCCATTTGATTGCTGTAATGTTTGTTTTTCTGGACAGTAAATTAATCCAAATAATTTCAACATATTCCTATTAAAGATTCCAGAATTTCATTCAAAATGTTTGTTGATTGGAATGGTACGGAGAAAAGAGACATTGTGGTTTATGGACTAATTCGATTGTCCATGTAACATTCGTAGGCTTAAACTGCTGTTAATTTGTTCAGAGTTAGTTTCAACTTCTTTTTAATAGCATAAAAACTTTTCCGAGTCATCAATTTTAGTGTTCATCTTATACATGTAATGTATGATTTGTTATCTAATTTGACTTCCTTTTTATAGATCTTCCACCTAACAAAGTACCCCTTGACTGGAATGCCCGAATGAAGATAGCAGCTGGTGCAGCTAAGGGATTAGAATACCTTCATGACAAAGCAAGTCCTCCTGTTATTTACAGAGATTTTAAATCTTCAAACATCCTCCTTGGTGAAGGATATCATCCGAAGCTTTCAGATTTTGGATTAGCAAAACTCGGTCCTGTCGGCGACAAGACTCATGTTTCAACACGAGTGATGGGAACCTATGGATATTGTGCTCCTGAGTATGCCATGACTGGACAGCTAACACTCAAGTCTGATGTCTACAGCTTTGGTGTAGTCTTCCTAGAACTCATCACAGGACGGAAAGCAATTGATAACACTAGGGCCACCGGAGAGCAAAATCTAGTTGCATGGGTAGGTTCTCTAACGTACAAATGCTTTGTTTGATTCGATAACTATCAAGTTGAACATAGAATGAGCTCAAATTTATAAATGAGTTGAAAAAATTTGTTCATGTTTAACGGAACGTGAACTAAACATGAACAACATGCAAAGTCAATGACCATCAAATGCGTTAACATTACTCGTGCTGAACACTTGTATTTGAAAATAGCCATAAAAGGTTCAAGGCACCTAGCTAATGTTGGATTTTAAGATTCATCGATATATTTGTGTTGCTCTGCCTCCTAAGCAGCTCTCCTCTTCCATTTTTCATTTTTTGGGTTCAAATATTTAAGCTATATAGAAAACAAAAGGAAAGCAAACAATTAGCCTATTACTTAGACTAAAATATTATCCACACTTTCTGTTACTTCCGGTGATTCTAATTCTGTCGAATCTGATGCAGGCTCGTCCATTATTCAAAGATCGGCGCAAGTTTCCAAAGATGGCAGACCCGTTGCTGCAAGGCCATTACCCCATGAGAGGCCTCTACCAAGCTCTTGCAGTTGCCGCAATGTGTTTGCAGGAGCAAGCAGCAACTCGACCTCTAATTGGCGATGTCGTCACCGCCCTATCTTACTTAGCTTCACAAACTTATGATCCAAATGCACCAGTCCCCCAAAGTAGTAGGATAGGGCCTTCTACCCCAAGGCTTAGAGAAGATGGCAAAAACCTTCTCATTGGTTTGGAAAGTAGACATTCTACAGATTCACCACACAAAGATTCACCCAAGTTAAGACAGAGGGATGCAGTCAAGGTAGAATCTGATGGGGGTTCAGGAAGGAAGTGGGGCTTAGAGGAACTTGAGAGCCGGCAAGATTCACCAAGTTACAGCCCAGTTCTTTTGGGGAAACCAAGAGACTCCCCGAGATCTCTTGACCGTGATCCTGATAGAGAACGTGCCATTGCAGAAGCCAAGGTATGGGGAGAAAATTGGAGGGAGAGAAAGAAAGGAAATGCGGGGATTTTTGATAGTACATATGAAGAAGAAGATCATTAGCATTCAGGCTTTGTTGCGCGCTGCATACTGTTCATCTTCCTCTTTGACAGCCATTCATAGCTTCCCTTTTTGCTCAGTTTCCTCTCATGTGAATAAAATTGTTTACTTGTGTCAAATCCATCATTCTTCTTTCTCTTAGAATCCTTAAGATCAGATCTTTCTGTTCCATGTGGCATTTGAATGGATGTGGTGTCCGTTTAGATGATCTGCTTGTCAATTGGCTTTTGAAGCTAATGCTGAAGATGAGAGGGTCTCATTTTTTGGTGTATAATTACATCTGTACATTTAGCTCAAAATCATGACTCACTATTTCAAGCTTCAGTGAAAGGAGTTTGCCTTTGGTTCTAATCTTGCTTTGGGATTTTATAAGCGCTCTTTAGTTGCTTGTAATGGCAAACATATATTTAAAAAAAAAGATTTATTTTATTTTTCATTTTGATTGATTTTTTTTTTTTTGAGATTTTAGAGATATATGGTAACTTGAAAAATAACATTAATTTTTAGGGCTGTTTGGTTTGCTGAAAAAAGGAATGTAGAGGATTTTGAAATTTGGGTGGTAGTTTGATAAAAAAGGAATACAATTTAAAATTTTAATGAAATATTTTTTAATTTCCTACTTCATTTTTGATGTGTTATAAATTCATTCAATTTTGATCAGTTTTTTTTTTTTCATCGCAAGTTGATTGTGTTGTTGTGGTCTCTATTGATGGTCGTGGTTATTGTTGCTATTGGCAATTATTATTAGTGGATTTTACATTTATTTATTTTACTTCAAGTTAAAAAAAAACTCTTATTCAAACATTTTAAATAATATATATATATATATATATATATATATATATATATATATATATATATATATTCATATTTTCTTATTTTACATTCTTTTTTCAACAAATCAAAAAATTGCTAAATCTATCCAATTGAGTAATAGAATTTAGAGAATTCAACCTTTATTTAAAGCATGCTTTCTATCCTCAAATAACTCTATGAGCCTTTAATGATAATTTGATTTCATGAGCCGCAATTTTTCAGCCTTTCAATTTTATTAATTTTAAATGTATGTCTTTTTGTTCATAATATCTAAAATAAATAGACATATGTTTTTTTTTAATTATTTTAAATTTGTTACTTTTTAAACAAAAACTTAATATTGTTTTTTAAAGAAATTCCTTGATAATGTTTTTTTTATTTTTTAAATGAAAATAATTTTACTAAAATAACTCTTAATAATTTTATTTTCTTGAAAAAATATGTTAGAATGTTGCTTTTGGGTCCAAATATCCATTGAGATGGCAATATAAGAGATTCTATTTATTAGTATTGCCAAAGATAGAAAATTATAGTAGTTAAAACATCTATTTTATAACTATCATCATCATCTTTCAAACAACATTTTTCTTCAACTTCGAGTGATTTTGATGCGGAATAAGAAGATTGTGACAAAATTTTGGCGTTTCATAGCATAAATATGATGTATCATGTCATAAATCTAATATTTCATGACATGAATTTGATTTATCAATACGATATGAATTTCGAGATAATTTTTAAATGGAGTCATCATTATGTATATATAGTTGATCATCATGTTGCAAATATGAAAAAACGAATGATGCACATCATTCATTTATAGAAAGAATATAATCGCTATCAATTCATGAGTTTATATCTTTTTAAGTTATTATACTGTTATTATCATTATGATAGAAATTTATTATCATCAAATTTAGATCACTATTTTCCAAATATGGAAAGTAATAATTTTACTATTATCATGCAAAAAATAAAAATAAAAATAGAAATTGAATTTGATTTCTGTTATCTCCATAACATGAAAACAAGGAACCAAGTAATTAAACAATCAACCAAATCTACCAATCAAAGAATGAGGTCAAGAGCCTATAGATTAATGAAGTGGCCATTCTTTGTAATGAATTTATGTGTATTTTTGTTTCAAAATATTGTACTAAATGTGCGATAAATAAATAATTGCTTTAACGTAGGAGATGTACACATGGTTGAGTTATGTTGAAGTGTTGCTTGTGTGCAAGAGGTAGAATTTAGTGGTTCTCTCCTTCATGGAGATTTTGATAAGTCTTCTGTCTAAAGTGTCTTTATAATCCATTATAACATCCATCCTTTTTTTCTATTAATGTCTTCGTTATGTTGTCGTGGCTTGCTCACTTCCACAACATCAAATTCTCTACCATAAAGCTTCATTATGAGCTCCTTCAAATGAATAAAGGTTAGTGTTCACATTTTCTTTTTGTTATAAAAGTCATAATTAAGTCATCCATCCATGGAAGTAAGATAATCATATGATTGAAATGGACAAGATTCGAATTTCATATCTCGATCCTTATTTGAACTAAGGTCTGATCATTAGATGTAAAATTATGTTCAGAGCAATCCTCAAATAAGATTTGCATGTCATGAATAAGATTCAAGTGAGTCATGCTTAAACATAGTTCAAATCTCATTCTAACGAGGTTCAAACCATGTTTAAACATGACTTAGACCATGTTCAAACATGATTCACTTTTAAACTTGGTTTCTCCTTTTATCTTCTATATATTATACATAAGGCTTCTGACATTAGAAGGCGTGATGACATCATGTATATCTATAAAAAGAAAAAAACATATTTGGTATAGTGTGTGGTCACCTGATTTAGACGTCTTCTAGTGATTTACCATGATTATAATAAAAGGAAGGCTTTTGAGTTTATAATGTTCTATTAAGTGATTGTTGTTATGAGGTATTTAAGTGTTCATACTTTTTTTAGTGCTTCTATTTAATGTATTTAAGTATTGTGAATCATGTAATACATGTTTATTAATGATTTATCTATTATTTTAGCAAAAATTCTAAAGATTCAAGCATGAGGGTCTTAATCAAATTAGGTTCAAACAAGATTTAATTGTGGGCTCCAAAAATTCGTACCCCAGCCTCCCCTCTTTCAGGAGAGTTTTAACAAATTATGTTTTGAGGTAAATTTTTAAGAAGGCAGATTGGGTTTAAAATAAGACAACCCAAATATTTTGCCCTCATTTTACAAGGACTTTAGATCTGAGTTTTGATTTCATATAGGCGCAAGCCCCTACAGCTAATTATCCCTTCCGATAATAAGAGAGAACTTTCAATTATGGCTAGTCGTCAACCAAATACATAGAGATACATGCTATCTGATGTATAGTAGCAACATGGGTTTAGTTATTAAAAATTTAATATTTAAAATTAGGGATTTCACCATCTTACACTTAAAGTAGATGGTGGGGGAATGATGATGAACCCGATCAAGATCCTATGGTTCCGTCATCCTGGGTCATCATGGCCCCTGGTCTACTTGTTGAAATCCAGGATCCCGAGCACTTAATTTTGAGGGTGACAACTAATACTTACTGAATCCATATAGACTTCCTTTAGATTTTAAATGCTTAATCCTTGTATATGAGCACTAACATTTCAGGTCAGATGCACACTGCTCAAGGTTACTGGAGACTCAAACCGGGTAGAATAGGATGTTGAAAAGTCTGTAATTTTTATTTCTTTATTTTTATTTTCTTGGGTCTGCCACAGAAGCATGTATGCGAAAGGAGCAACCATGCACACACACAGGGGGAGAATTATTTTAATTGTGTTAAATTTGTTTTTAAAGAATATCGTACTGTACGATTAATTAATAATACTCAGGCTAACGGCTAATTTTCAGATGATTAACTTTATAATCTAATCGTACTGTACGATAAGATACAATTAAGAAACCCTAGCCGCCAGAATAAGTTTGGAAAGTTCTTAATTTTGATTTCCTGAACTGATCGTACTGTACGATGCTTATCGTACTGTACGATTAATTAATACTTACCAAAATTATCTCCCTAATAAGGAAATAAACGTTGATTTCTAATTTAAAAGTCGATCGTACTGTACGATCATATATCGTACCGTACGACTGACATAGACGATTTCATTTGTCCCATCGATCGTACCAGACGAAACCAAGGTTTTTTGTTCTGTTTGTCCTGGACGATATTCAGATCGTACAAGACGATATCCTGAAATGAACTAATAGTACTGTACGACTAGTGGAGTGCTGGACGACCGACAGAGATGATTTCATTAGTCCCATCGATCATACCAGATGAAGCCAAGAATTTTTGTTCTATTCGTCCTGGATGATATTCGTATCGTACAGGACGATATCTTGAAACACACTAATCGTACTGTACGACTAAAGGAGTGCTGGATGACTGACAGAGACGAATTCTTTCGTCCCAAGGATCGTCCCACAGTTCGTCCTGTATGAACAGTACGAATCAACAGTATCATCCTGTATGATATACATATCGTACAGTACGATATGTATAAAATTCGATAACTGTTCGTCTGTACTCGTACTAGACGGAGCTGTAATTGAACTGATCGTACTGTACGATTATAGATCGTACTGTACGAACAGAAATGCAAAAGTTAAAACTTTTAGGGTTTTCTGAAGCCTGATATAAAAACAACTTAAAATTTTCTTTAGAGAGTTGGTGATCTATCCTCTTGTTGTGAAAGGCTTTGAGGAAAGAAGGGGATTCGTTAGAGAGAAGTTTTTTTGGAGAGATCCAGGGCTTGCGAGAGGAAGGTGAAGGTGAGCTTGAGCATGAGGGAGAAGTAGTGTGAGGGGATCACACGGTGGCTCCAAGCTAGCTGCATGTTTTGCTCCTCTTGTGGCTTTGGGGAGTCTCGGAAAAGTTCTCGAGGGAAGAGTCACTTCAAGATCGACATCGTAAAGGTACTCTGCCATCTCCAGGAGGGAGAAAAAGGAGAAGGTCCGCTGCCGTCACCAGGAGGGTGATATAGCGTTTGGTATTTTGCCGCACCGAGCGAGGTGAAAGTGAGTATTGTAAAGGCTTCTCCTCCTTGCTGTGGGGGCAAAAGGAGAGTCAACTTTTACTAGTGCAAATCCCGGAGTAGAGGACTCCGGTGAGTGGACGTAGGTCAAGTGACCGAACCACTATAAAAATCTCTGGTATGTTTTTTCCTGTTTACCGTACTTTACTTTTCATGCTCTTAATTAATACATTAAATTGCTTGGTGAAAAATCATGATTTAAATCTTGTGTTGTGAAATTTAAAATTGAATTATCAATATCATCGTTGTGAACATTATACTTGCTTCCGCACGTTATTCGTTGAGTTATTTTTTAAAAATACAAAAAATTAGAACTCTTGTGTAGGGTTGAATTTTTTAAAATACCAATTCACCCCCCTCTTGGCGCATCTCATACTTTCAAGTGGTATCAGAGCGGGGTTTCAAAATAATGTTTTAGAAAACCTAGAAACGTAAGATCCATGGCTCAATTTGGTAACCGTAACACTACGGAGGGTTATTCTATAACTCGTCCACCTTTATTTGACAACATACCATTTGATTTCTAGAAAATACGCATGTCTATATTTTTACAGTCTTTAGACTATCGCATGTGGATGTTGGTCCAAGAAGGTTATTCTGCACCATTTCGTATGTTGAATGGAATTAAAATTGAACTATCATTTAATGAATGGAGCATTGAGGATAGAGAACTTGCACAGCTAAATGCTAAATGTCTAAATTGTTTCTTTTGCGCATTAAAATCAGAAGACTATATGCGAGTATCAACTTGTACTACTGGTAAGCAAATTTGGGACAAACTGTGTATCACGTACGAAGGAACTAGTGAGGTCAAACAATCTAGGTTGAACATACTGCTACATAATTACGAACTATTTCGCATGAAACCTAATGAAACTATTGTGGGCTCCGAAAATTCGGCCCCGGCCTCTGCCCGATGTTTGTTGCTTTTCGAGGGGAGAGTTTTAACGAGCTAAGTTCCGGGGTAAATTTTGGAAGGCAGATGAGATAGTAGATAAGACACTACCCAGAGATTTCGCCCTCATTTTGCGAGGACTTTATGATCTGAGTTCTGGTTTCCTATAGGCGTAAGCCCCTATAGTTAATTACCCCTCCCAATAATGAGAGAGAACTTTCGATTAAGGCTAGTCGTCAATCAGATACGTAGAAATATGTGAGTCTGGCATATAGTAGCAGCAATGGGTTTAGGGTATTGGAAAATTGAGGGATTTGACATTTAAAATAGAAACTTTCACCATCTTGCACTTAAAGCGGATGGTGGGGGAATGGATGATAGACCCGATCAAGATCCCATGGTTCCGTCGTCCCGGGCCATCGTGGTCCCTGGTCTACTTAGTCAGAGGAGGTAGTCGACCCAACCTGACAGAAGGATCCTTGTCGGCAGCCATGGGTTGCTTCGTCCAAGGGTACCTTGTAGACCTGGGGTGAATATTTGTCTAAGGGGACAAATTTGAATCCACCTTAGCTAACAGAGGGCTTTGTGCCCTATCGATCATATCCTATTGATTCATATCTCAAGAATTTGATGCCATTGGGGAGCATACGGGCTCTGGCCATAACCATAATATAATGGTACCATTTGGCGGCGACTACCTGGTTCAGAGGGCCCCGAGTCATAACCGTTTATCTTGCAGTGCCATTTGACGGCGAAACTGGTGGTTAGAGGACTCATACCACGTCCTTGCTGGCAAGAGATTATTTGAGAATGGATCCTAGTAATATTTTCGACTAGGCACTAGCTCTTGTGAGCTGAAGTATATTTTGATTTGTCCACCTCAGCAAACTGTTGCGGAGGATGGATGGATTTTGCTTTAAACGGTTTGATATTTGGATTTCAATTTTTAAATATCTGGAGTTGGAAAGATTTTTGGATTTTGGGATTTTTCAGAAGATTGGATTTTGTGGGGAATTTGGGATTTTGGTAGTTTTGTGGAGTTTTGGATTTTGTGAAATTTGAGATAGTATTTTGAAATGATCTGTGTGGACCCCTCCGGTTGAGGCTTGCATTCAACATGGCCATCATCGAGGTGTACGGGGTCATTTATATTTTATTGATTTGAACCTTGTCGACCCTGTCTAGTGATTGACAGAGGATCGGGTTTCGTAGGTTTTATGCCTTTGTTAGTGAATTTTCATAATTATAGGCCTTGAAGGCCTAATATGAACGCATTAAAACAAATATATAGGTTGCCACAACTGTATATTTGTTTGATGGTTTGAACCCTGTCGACTCCTATTGACCTTTATAGAAGGATCGGGTTCGAACCTGAATTCACTCGTTGACCGGCGCAGCATCCCTAGATGTTACGTGTGTACCAATAACACGCTCGCCGGGGCCGAGGCGGGTGTTTGGGGGCATTTTATAAATATTTATTGAACCTTGTCAACTCCTATCTACTTGCTTTAGGAGGATCGGGTTCAAATTTATTGACCCGCGCAGCATCCCTAGGCGTCACGTGTGTACCAATAACACGCTCGCCGGGGCCCATGCGGGTTTAAGATTATACTTTCCCCTTTTAGTGTACCTATGTGTATACAAATTAAATTGCACACGTGCGGGGGTATTCTTGGAATATTTGTACACGCCTTCTGTCCGCTTGCATGAAAGTTGCGGATCCGATGACGTGACGTTATACGATCTCCACAACTGTTGCTGGTAGGCAGGTAGATGTTTTCATTCATAAATTTGGATTGACCTCAGGATACTGCACTTACTGGAGTCTTTATGTATCTATCCATAGATGACATATTGAACATACATCCATATTCGTAGAGAGACTGTATGTATTGCAGATCTTTTGCTCTTGGTTGTATGCAGATAAGTGTACTTATTTGTATCTTGATATCGACTACGAGGGTGTTGTGAGATCCTTACTGTAAGAACTCGCAGGTAGAGTAGTGTATTAATTTGTAAATTAGCTGATGTTGAATGTGTATCTTTATTCGTAGGAGGCTCGTTCCACCTACAGTATACCCAATCTTTACCATATGCAAACAAGTCAATGTATTTGTCCACAATTAGGAAACCTCAATTGTATGCAAAGTGCAGTTATTTCATGCTATCTCAAATTGACTATGGTCAGTAATTCATCGTATGTTGGATTCCTTTGTTTGTAGGGGATACCATCGTTTGTAGGTAAGTTGTGTGTATCCACTTGTGGTTTTGATGTCGTTGACCGTGAAAGCACCCAAACATCAACTACATGTCACTTTCCATCAATCATAAATGAACCATTGTATGCCCAACAAATCTTCCACTTTTGTTTATGTGTTCATATGTACTGTAACTCTTCATTCTTGCTTGTAAATGACACAACGTATAATTACTCATCTATACCAGGGATTCATCATAGTTGCAGCATACTTTGCTCATAAGTATATTATTGCAAACATCATTGCTCTTCCTTGGTTTGCAATCTCTACTTTCTTTAGCTTGCCATAAAATGTGTGTCATTAAAGTTTTGTTCAACATAAGCCCCGTTGCTTGCATATTTGATTGGCATGGAGGATCTTCACAATTCATTTGCAAACTGCATACTCTTGATTGTAAGCATATGGATTGGAACACTATCCCATTCGTCACATATCTTATATCTTTTACTCATAAGCATGTCATTGCATTCTTCATTCGTGCTCGTAATCATAGCAATTATCTCAAATGAATTGATTGCATGAATTTTCATTATCATTCTTGAGCGAGGGATATTTGTAAGCTCTTCATCCAACACAAGTTTTGCGTATACTTCTCTTGCACTTAGTTGGGAGTTGTTATCTCACTACTCATATCTTCATTTTAAGCATGATATCGAGCTCCTTCATGCTTGGTTTAGGCTTCATGTTGTCATGGGATTGGTTTTATGAAATTTGTCCAAATCTTTTATAGTTCATTCGAATTTCTTGTGTCATCATCCAACTCGAATCTTTATGGATCATTCAATTCAAATTGAGTATAGTTCATTTCAAATCTCACTTGATATTGTATGGTTCAAGTTCAATGTCTGCAAAAGCATGAGTTCAAACTCAATTCAATCAGAGTCCCTTGTAGTTCGATGTTCAAGTCTCCTGTTCAATTTATTCAAGTCCGACTGAAGTTCCTTGTTGTTGCTCATCTGAATTCAAATTATATTGAGTTCAAGTTCTATCCAAATTTAAGTTTGAGTTCAGATTGAAATTAGGTTCATTTGAGTTCGAATAGGTCCAAGTATGGTTTCAAATTCACCCGAAATTTCGGCAGCATTCCGGCATCTCCCCCGTTTAGGGGAAATAACGGAAAACTGGGCCTTTTCCACCACGCTTAAGAAAGCGTGTATGATAGATGCCCTATTTCGAGGACACCGCGGCCGTGTAAAGTCTTCAATCCCCCACCACGCTTAAGAAAGCGTGTATGGGTCTTCGACGTACCTGAAAAAGAAAAGCATTTTGTTTCCCCGCAGGTACAGAGCCGCATACGGGTACTTAAAATTGTCCCCACCACGCTAAGAAAAGCGTGTATAGGGCCTACCCACCTCGCCGTAGGTGTCGCACCGGGTTCCCTTCCCACCACGCTTAAGAAAGCGTGTATAGGCGGTTTGTCGGCTCGACACGAACGCCGAGGATAGGATTTTTGAGGTGATTACCTGCCTCGTTGTTGGCGCCGCACCGGGGTCCCATCCCACCACACTTATGAAAGCGTGTATAGGCAGTTTTCCGATCCGCCGCGAACTTCGATAGTGAGAATCTGAGTTAGAAAATTATACCTTTGCAAGCGTCGAGGTTGGCACGTGGATCGAGGTGAGAGAAGGTCTTTCTTAATTTATAATTAATTATAAATTACATATAATTAATTATATTTAACATATAATTAATTATATTAATTTATAAATAATTATAAATTAATCAAATTTAATTTATAATAATCATAAACTAATTATAATTAAATATATAATTGATTATGTTTAATTTTAAACTAATCATAAATTAATTGAACTTAATTTATAATTAATTAAAAAAATGTAATTAATTATATTTTAATCTATAATTAATTAAATTAACTCAAAATGAATTATAAATTAGATTAATTTAATTTGTAATTAATTTCAAACTAATTATAATTAATCACATTTAATTTATGATTAATTATATTTAATTTTAAAATTAATTAAAAACTAATTACTTTAATTTATAACTAATGATATATTAATTATAATTAATTATTTCTAATTAATCATAACTAATTTAAAATTAATTATAAATAGGTTATTTTAACTTATAATTAGTGATAAACTTAATTATAATTAACTTATATTTAATTAATTGTAATTAGTCTAAAATTAATTATAAATTAATCATATCTAAATTAATTATAGATTAACTATAATTAATTAGACTAAAATCATCAAAATCCCAGATTTGGTGGATTTATTGGACTTGGCCACAGAAGCACGCGATAGGGGTGAAGTTACCTTCACACAAGCGAGCTCCTATTGCTTGCGATCAAAATGTCGGAACTTCCGATCCGAGAGGAAGGAAAGTCGTCGAAGAGGCGGAGTCGGGCAAGGGAGAGGGGAGGCGACGACTTCGGTCAGGGCAAGGGTTGAGCGGCTTTAGGCGTCGGGCTGGGAGGTCGGTCGCAGGGAGCAGGGTCGGACGGGCTTCGGCTAGGGCAATGAGTAAGCTCTCTCTCTCACTCACTCACTCTCTCTCTCTCTCTCTCTCTGGCAGACCGACCGGAGGTGGAGATGAGGTCGAAGCTTGCGATCGGGTACGGATCGGGTGACTGGAGAGGAGGCCGGAGGTTGAGGAGAAGCAGAGAAGGTCGGGACTGGGAGGATATCGGGATGCTTGCGAATAGGAGAGGAGGGAGCGACGGATTGTAAGGCTTGCGGGATTTCGAGTGTGTGTGTCGATCTCACCGAAGCCTCCTCCTTTTATTGACGCAAAGAGGCGAAGCTCGAGGCATAGACTGTTGCGTTCGGTGCCGTTTGCAGGGAGCTATGAGTACTGTAGCAGGCGGCGTGGATGCAACTGTAGCAGAGATACAGGATGGGCAGTAGCGATCCGGGAGCAGGTAATCATTCATGCATTTTTTATTTCTTTTTTGTTTCTTTTGGCTGCTTTAGTAGAGGTCAATAAATGCCCTCCAATAAATGTGGTTCGCGTCTAGAGCGAATCATGTTTGTTGTATGTTGATTGACCCTGTGGATCTCCATATATTTGCTTTGGTTGTCATATAGAGGTCTTCCTTGTATTGGATCTCCAAAAGTTTGTTTGGATGTCACACTAAGATTGTCATTTAGTGGATCTCCATATATTTGCTTTGGATGTCACACTAAGATTATCATTTAGTAGATCTTGAAGAATTTGTCTCTGTGCCTTCATGGATCTTTAGATGCATTTATAGTCAATAATGATTGACATGTTGGCTCTTGTGAAGTAGAGCACCATAAGACAATGATATAACACTTCAAATTCATATCCCTGGAGTATTATTTTGTAGATTGAAGGTAGTAGATAACATCTCCACTTTCTGTTCTTCTTTTGCTACCACTTGTCACATTAGTTTCTAGCAACTTAGTAATTGCTCAACATTTCTAAATTCGTCAGTTGGTGGGACTTTATAGTCTCTTGTACTGATTATATCTTGCCCAAATTGTACTTCTTGCTGATGACACATCCAGGTTATTGAGGATATTCCATTCTTCTCTCCTTTAACTGTATTTCGGCAAGAAAATTTAAATATTTATTTGGGGATCTCGGCATGCGGCGCGATGTCGACCTAAATAAATATTGAAAATGCCCCCAGTCTTTAAGGACATTTATAGAAGTCATCCAGGATACTTCTTTTCATGGATTTGGCTTGAGTCGTGAGATCTTGATTTCTTTCTGTCCCATGCTTTGTGCCGCGGACATTGATGGAGAGTTACCTGATTTGTCTTTTACTGACTTGTCAGGTGGTTTGTGCCTTCTGCCCTATGCTTCTTGCTTTGGCGGGCTTGATGAAGGAGTAGATGCTAGTGACCTAAACCTTTTAGGATTGTATTAGGTCGTTGGCAAAAAGTCATCGGTCCAGAGCTTTGTGCATAGCGGACTTGTTGATGACGGAATCCTCTTAGTTCAGCTCTAAGCTTTTCATGAACTTTGGGATAATTTCTTCGGTCCTATGCTTTGTGCTTTGGTGGACTTGTTGAAGAAGAATTCCTTCGATCCTAGCTTTGTGCTTTACGAATTTGTTGAAGGATTTGCAGGTTTCGGTTTTGATTGATAGTACCAAATATAGGTAGTATCTTGATCCTTGACCACTTGAGGAGACTTTAATCTGAGTCACTTGAGTTCATCAAATTGGGCGAGCTGGAATTTGATAGCTCTTCGTCCTCTGGTTGCTGAGATGGGGGTTCCTCTACTACGGCCTTTCTTATGGCATGTTGAGTAGATGGAGCTGCCAGCGATCCGGCCATATTTGGGCTTGTTGGATCTGACCTCTTACACCCATTCAGGCTTCAGACTTGAGCTAGGGGAAATGTGCTTCCCAATGCTGATTTTGCTGAAGTTGATAGATTTGGAGTCTTCCTTCGTGGTTGAAGATTTAGAGCCTACGCGAATTTGGTAGTTGCTCGAGATTCCTCCTTTCCACTAGAACTTTGATTCTCCAGTCAATTAGGAGAATTTTATAGACTTCGATCACTTGAACTTGTCGAGTTAAACTTGCCTTCGTACTTTCTACAGTCCCTACTGACGGGTTGACGAAGTTGGGGTTCTGCTACTACGGCCTTTCTTGTGGCATATTGAGTAGACGGAGCTGCCAGCGATCCGGCCATATTTGGGCGTGTTGGATCCGACCTCTTACACCAACTCAAACCTTAAGCTTCAGGCTGTTGAAAGACTTCAGGTTGTTCTGGCTCAATTCGTTAGAGTGTGTAGTTGTAAAAATCTCTTTCTGACCTTTGAAATCTTGGTACGTTGGAGAAGGTGGTGTCTCGATCTTTTAAAACTCACCTGCATATACTTTGAAAAGAATTTGTTGTATTCTTCAGTATAAGAGAATATTTGTGTTGGTTATTTAAATATTTATTCGGGGATCTCGGCATGCAGCGCGATGTTGACCCGAATAAATATTTAAAATGCCCCATGTCTCGCAGGGACATTTCAGAATAGAATAATTTTGAGATTTTGTGATTTTAAATATTTATTTGGGGATCTCGGCGCGTAGCACGATGTCGACCCAAATAAATATTTAAAATGCCCCCCGTCGTGCCGGGTGATTTTGAAATGCATTCTTGCAACACAAGAGAATTTCAAAAATGTAAAATGTAAAGTGTATATAAATATACATGAAATACACAATACATTAAATATAACATTTCCTTGAGCAATTTTACGCATGGTACTTCTTCAGGTGTCGACCGTTGATCGGCGGCATGGGCCTCTGACCGTGCAGATCGATAAGCTGGTAGGCTCCTCCTTGGTACACCTTCTCGATGACGAATGGGCCTTCCCAGTTGGATACGAATTTGCCACCAATTTTTCGGTGAGGGATGATTGGCCTTCTTAGCACCAGGACCAATTCTCCTTCTTGAAGGATCGAGGGCGTACCATCCGATCAAATGATTTTGTCATTCTTCCCCGATAGATTTCTAAGTTTTCTTGAGCTTGCAATCTAACTTCATCGAGTGCATCGAGCTCCTCCATTCTTAGGCGAGCATTCTGCTCTTGAGTAAGCTCATTCTGGATAGCGACCCGAAGAGACGGTAATTCAACTTCTAGTGGCAAGACGGCTTCAGCCCCGAACACTAGTGAGTAAGGAGTGGCTTTAGTTGGTGTTTTGTAGTTCGTACGATATGCCCACAACGCTTCTGCCATCTTTGTATGCCATTCTCTTTTATTCTTGGTGAGGATCTTTTTCAACAACTTCACCAGTATTTTATTGAAAGCTTCTGCCAAGCCGTTAGCTCTTGGGTTGTATATAGACGAGTACCGCCAATCGTTCTTGTGACGATCTACAAACTTGTAGATTTTTGTACTCTTGAATGCTGTGCCATTATCTGAGATCACGCGGCGTGGTACACCGAATCTGTAGACGACATTATGGGTGAAAAAATTGATCACGTGCTCGGATGTGACTTCCTTGAATGGAGCTGCTTCTGCCCATTTAGAAAAATAGTCTATTGCTGCCAGAATAAAGCGGTGCCCTGCCGATGACGGCGGATCTATTGGCCCAATTATGTCAGTGCCCCAACATTCAAATGGCCAGGATGCGATTGTTGGGTGCAGTGGATTTGGTGGTTGATGAATAACATCACCATGAATCTGACACTCGTGGCACCTCTTAGCGTGGTCGATAGAATTTCTCACCAGCGTAGGCCAGTAATAACCCATTCTTTTGATTTTAGCAGCCATCTTGGGACCTGACTGGTGTGCTCCACAGAGTCCTTCATGAACTTCTGCTACCACTTTATCAGCTTCCTTGGTCCCTAGGCACCTTAGCCACATTTGATCAAAAGCTCGTCGGTACAGCGTATTGTTGACAAATGCGTATCACAATGCTCTTTTCCTAATTTGTTTAGCCAGAGATTTATCTGTTGGGAGTTTGCTTTTTTTGAAGTAGTCGACGAATGGTTGCCTCCAATCGTCTTCGACTTCAACATCTAAGAAATACCACCATGATTCTGAAGTTAGACTGACCTTACGTCTTCTCTTAGGAGCTTGATTTTCTTCATGTTGATATTCAAGATCGACTGGTTGGGGAGGTTGAGGATTAACTGGGGTTATATCCTGCTGGCTTGAATTTGGTATTCCCTCTGCCTGCGGAAATTGTAAGATTGCTGGCTCTAAGACCCGACGATTTTTAACTGCAATGAATATAGGTGGCTTTTTGTCTTCATTGGCAAGCTCCTTGGCCAGTTTAGCTAGACAATCTGCTTTTACATTCTGTCCTCGAGGAACTTGAGTTATCTTGACATTCGGTATTTGTTTTAGAAGCTCAAGAGCTCATCGGTGGTAGTGAGCCAATTCAAGTTTGCAGATCTTGTAAATACCCAGGACTTGATTTATCACAAGTTGAGAATCGCCAAAAATTTGGAGATCTGTGATTTGGACATCAATTGCAATCTCCAGTCCTGCTATTAGAGCTTCGTATTCGGCTTCATTATTGGTTCGAGGTTCAGTTAGACTAAATGAGAATCTCATGATACCTTCCTCGGGTTCTATAAAGATAAGACCGATGCCAGCTTGGGCCTTTGCAAGATTTGGAGGTTTAGGAGACTTGATAGACGATGCCCCATCAAAATATATTTCCCAAAATGATAGCTTTTCTTCTTCATCAACCTGCATAATTTATTCATCGGGCAAATCATCATTCAACGGTGAATCTGCATGAATTGGATGTGCGGCGAGGAAATCTGCCAAAGCTTGTCCCTTTACCGCTTTCTGTGGCATGTACACTATATCAAATTGTAGTAACACCACTGCCCACCTTGCCAAATGACCTGTTAACGCTGGTCTTGTCATCAAGAACTTCAGCGGATCGATCTTTGATATCAAGGTGATTTTGTGAGACAACATATAATGGCGAAGTTTCTGAACTGCGAAAATCAGCGCCAGGCAATGTTTCTCGATTGGAGAGTATCGCACTTCAGCCCCGATTAATCTCTGGCTGATATAGTAGAGTGCATTTTCTTTTCCTTCCTCATTGTGCTGAGCAAGTAATGCTCCAAGAGACTCTTCTAGTGCTGCCGTGTACAGTATAAGAGGCTTCCCCGAAATTGGCGCTGCGAGAATGGGTGGATTTAACAAGTATCTTTTGATGCTATCAAATGCTTCCTGGTATTCTTCATCCCACTTGAATCGAATGTCTTTCTTCATCAATTTTGAAAATGGTTGGCACCTACCCGATATATTCGATTTGAATCGTCGAATGAAAGCCAGTTTCCCTTGCAAGGAGTGGAGTTGACGGAGGTTTCTTGGCGGCGGCATCTCTATAATCACCTTGATTTTGTTGGGATCGACTTCTATGCCTCGGTGACGAACGACATACCCCAAGAATTTTCCCGAGGAGACCCCGAAGGCACATTTAAGAGGATTCATCTTCAGATAAAACTTCCTGATTCTTTCAAATACAATCCTCAGGTCGTTTAAATGATCTTTTCGGTCTATGCTCTTAACGACCAAGTCGTCTACATAGCACTCGACCTTCTGATGTATCAATTCATCAAAGATATGGGTCATTGCCCGCTGGTAAGTGGCACCAGCGTTCTTTAGGCCGAAGGGCATGACCGTGTAGCAGAAAATACCGATGTGCGTTCTGAATGATGTATGCCTTTCATCCTCAGGAGCCATTTTGATCTGGTTGTATCCTGACGATCCATCCATAAACGAGAACATGTCATAGTTTGACGTGTTATCTACCAGGAGTTCGGATACAGGCAACGAAAAATCGTCTTTTGGGCACGCTTTGTTGAGGTCCCGAAAGTCAATACAGATGCGTATCTGACCATTCTTCTTCTTCATCGGGATGATATTGGCGATCCAATCGGCATATTTCTCTTCGTGGATGAAGCCTGCTTCTATGAGCTTCTTCGTTTCAGCAATCACCTGTTCTTCAATCTCCAATCTCATTCTTCTCGGAGCTTGTTTGACTGGTGCTGCATCTGGTTTGATTGCTAACCTGTGAACTGCTACATCAGGGGATAAGCTGGGCATTTCAGCATATGTCCAGGCAAAGCAATCCCTGAATTCACAGAGAAGTTCTTTAATTTCTTCCACTTGGTCTTCTAGCAGAAGGGAACTAATGAAGGTTAGGCGAGGGTCATCCTCAGTTCCCAAGTTAACTTCTTTTAGCTCGTCCATAGTGGCTGCCTGTCCACCATCTTCAAGTTCTTCTGGCGCTGGCTTGGCTTCTACAGGCTGATCGTCATGATCATTAGCTTCATAGACTTCCTCAGCGCAACTATTATCGGATTCAATTTCCCTACAAGTGATGGCCCGGCAAGTCTCCTTCCGGATGCATTTTCGCCTGACGAATCCAATACCTTTATATGCATTCATATCCTTCCTTCGTAAGGGACGCGGTCTCCTTCCGTACCAAAGGCATAGGCATGTACGGAGCTGTCGCTTGGAGGTAGGAATATTAATTTGTTTTCGCAACATTCTTTGAATACCTTTGGTATTAAACCTAGGTAGCCTCGTAGGTAGTAATTCTTCAGAATCGATGAAGACATGATCCCAATCACGATTCACTTCTTCATCCTTTCCTACGGAATAGAATATATTCCCCGACTCAATCCCCTTTCTGATTGGAGGCAGATAACGGGTCACAAGCTCTTCAACTTTATGCACATCTCGTGAAATTATTTCTTTGAAATACTGTAGGGGAACGCGAGTGACTACGAGTACGCTGTCTGAGATTGACAGGCTATCTATCCTTCTAGAGAATACCTCTTGCACCGTGTTCATGTAGATAGAGTCGTAGTCATAATCATCATTTGAATATGCGACCTCCCTACTCCATTCGTCCATTGAATGACATACCCTCTGGGATTTCATAGAGGTGACCTCATCCTCATCTGTGTCGCTCTGAAGGTGAGGTACATGTTTTCTTTCTTCAGAAGTGGAAGTTTCTTTGGGAAGAGTCGGTGACGCCTTCTTTCTCCCCACCTGCTTCCTCTCACCTTTCTGCTCAGGTTGCTTTGCACTTTTTGGGTTAGATGTTTGAGCCTTTAGAGAGCTTGATAACTTTTGTTTCTTTGGCATGAAGTACTGCACATCTTCATAGACTGTTGCTTCATGGACTGTAAAGGGCTGGATGTCACCAGAGATCCTGAACTCCACTCCATCCCTGAGATACTTCATGCACTAGTGTAATGTTGATGGGACAACGCCATATTCATGCAGCCAGGGGCGGCCCAGGAGCGCCTTGAATGAAGTGTCCACATCAATTACATGAAATTTAGCTTCTGTATGAAATTCTCCAAATACAAGAGGTAGCATAAACGATCTAAGGGTTTTTTTCCCTTTCTCGTTAAAGCCATGTACCATAAGCTTATCTGGCCCGAGGTGCTCCACGTCAAGGCACAATGACCTTAGTGCTTTTAAGCTCATAAGGTAGATGGAGGATCCCGGGTCGATCAGAATTCGACTGATTACCAGATCGTCACTCTCTGCAGTAACATACAGAGGTCGGTTGTGGTCTGTAGTCCCGAGAATCATATCGTCTACGGTGAATGTGATGAACAGTTCGTTACGAGCTTGTAGGACTTCAGTCAGGTTGCGTTCAGCAAAATACGCCTCGTACCTTTCGGGGTCCTTGAGAGCCTGAATCAAAGTCTCCCGAAGATCTTTAGACATTACTAGAGCGTCGTATATGTTGAGCTGGGCAGAGATCTTCCTTAGATGGGATAAGATATTATAATCTATTCCCTTAACTAGAGTATGTTTCTTCTTGGGATCCTCGGAGATAATGTCATCATTGATAACTATCTCTTTTCCCTTATCTTTATTGGATATTCCTTTCTTTGGTGGAGGTGGCAGTATCTTGCCGCTTCTCAATTGTACCTGAGTGATCTTCTCTTGTTCAGACTCGCTTGACAGTACATTTTCTTCTGAGTCGGCCATTGTCGCGTCTAGGGATTCATCTGTTGATTCAGAGTCACCTCCCATATTTACATGTCCCATCTGCGACGCTATGTCAGGGTCTGACCCATCTGTCTTTGGAAAATATAGATCCTCCTCTGAACTGTAGTCCATTGGTGACACCATCATACAGGATTCAGAGGGTACTTCTTCAGTACATTCTTCTTTTGTCAGCGCATTTGGAGCCACTGAGATGACCCGACATACTTCCGTGGGAAGAGGGTCCTCACTGCTTTCTTCAGCTTCCTCTATTTTAAGCTCTGACATGAAATCAGCAAGCTTAATAGGGCGCCTCGCAGTCTGATAATATTCATCCAAACTGTCAATGACCCTTTGAGTTGTAGTCTTTTTCTCCTTGAGCTTTTTCAACTTGATCTTCTTTTTGGACTTTGCCTTTCCAAGTTTTGAAGGACCGGCCTGGTTGGGAAACTGTTTAGCAGTAGATGCCTGTGCCACAGGTAGTGCCTTCAGATTTAACATTGGCTCCGTAGGAGATTTCCATTTTACACCCGGAACTCCTTCAAGCTGTTTCAGCATTTTCACAGTTTTCTTGGAGACCGCAGTCTCCCACTGCTCTTCTTGAGCTTGCTTCTTTTTATTTTTCTTTTCTTCAATCGGGGGTACGGAAGAAGCAGTAACCATCTGAGTTGACTCTTTTTTGGGGTGAGTCAGCACATTATCGGACAATGTGAGCTCTCCCCTTTCATATTTTCTTTCAAACCAATCCTTGAAGACATAGCAATCTTCAATTGGGTGACTCATCACTCGATGATACGGGCAGTAGTTTGGGTCGCCACTATGTTTTGACTCCTCAGGTCTCTTGCACTCTGGCAGTTCTAAACCCGCTTTCAAAGCCTGTTGAAACAGCTTGGCAATGCTCTCCCTTTTAAATGAATATTCTTTGTTCATTTTATCTTTGAGGGAGGGGAACGTTCGATCACCAGTTCCCATTGTTTGCCTCGGGCGTTCTCCACCGCCCTGATAAGCTCGTGGTTTATCATTTCCCCCAAGTATCAGCTTCGGCTGGGGGTTAGGGTTGTAGACTTGCTTAGGTTTTTCTTGATATTGTATCGGCTGCTTGCCTTTGTCTACATTATACGTCATCTGTTTCTCCTTATCAGCTCTGGAGAAAAATATGGAGTCAGCCTCACCTCTTCTAGCACCTGAGGCTTTAACCTTTTTGGGCTTATCAGAATAATTCTCTGATTTTGACAAGTTCAATTTCTCGAACTTGGCCACTCTATCCAGTAGATCCTGAAATGTGGTGATAGTAGCCATGCACAGGAAGGGTTGCATTTTGTCATCAATGTTTCCCATTAACAGCTGTACGGCATGCTCTTCTTCAAGCTGCTGTTCACATTTCATGCTCAAGTTGCGCCAGCGAGTGATGTATTTGGTCACTGATTCTTCCTTCTTTCTCTTATTCAGAGCAAGGTCAGCGATCGTTATTTTCTCGGTCGCACTGGCGAACCTCTTCGCGAACATATTTTCTAACTCTACAAATGTCTTTACAGAGTCATTTGGTAGTTCAGCGTACCATTCGAAAGCAGCTGCTGTCAAACTGCTAACGAATTGTCGGAAGAGTAGAGCATCATTTCCTCCAGTGTTCCCACAGGTGGCTTTGAACTGCGCCAGATGCTGTCTAGGATTTTTATTGCCGTCAAAAGTGTTAAACTTTGGCACGGAATATCCCTTTGGGTATGGCACCT
Organism: Dendrobium chrysotoxum; assembly: GCA_019925795.1. Lineage (NCBI taxonomy): Eukaryota > Viridiplantae > Streptophyta > Magnoliopsida > Asparagales > Orchidaceae > Dendrobium > Dendrobium chrysotoxum. The sequence continues at coordinate 10,683,269 of CM034297.1, forward strand.
GATCATACTTTGCTGGGTACGGGCGACCTTTTCCTACCAATTTTTCTGTCTGATCAAAAGCTATAATAGCCTTGATCTTCTCTGTAATGATCCCTTCAAGCTGCGCAGCAGTCACAGGCTCGGAGGTGCTTGCAATATTCTGTGGAGTGGGTTGGCGAGTAATGTTATTAACTTCATTACCACCTTCAGGAGTCCTACGCACTCCTGATACTTACGGCGCTTGAAAGTTTGGAGGATCAGGGGGAGGATTGGGCATAGAACCAACTGCAGCATTTCTTTGCATCATCTGCATCATCATTATCATTTGAGTCATCATCTCTGTCATCTTTTCATTCAACTGAGAGATTTCTCTGTCTTTGGCTCTCATTTGCTGTCTCATCTGTCGCCGCATATCAGCGAGTGTGATGTTTTCGGGATCAGGGGGATTCCCTTCTACCTCCTCAACTTCATCTTCTCCTTGGGAATGACCACCTCCGCCAGTGGTGGATCCAGCTTCATGGCGGTACCGATATACTTGTCTAGGCGGTGATTGGTAGCGGTCATCATCATCTTCACCTTCATCGTAGTAGGATTCATCATCAACGTTGATGTGTCTCACCATGTAGACTACTTCCATGTCTAAGGTGTTATTTATCTCTTCTAAGTTTTCTTCTATGTATTCTTCCATATTTTCTTCTAGATTTTCTTCTAGATTTTCTTCCATGTATTCTTCAATATTTTCTTCTCCCGTATCTTCTTCTCCTTTTTCTAGTACTCGGATCTCCGAGCGGCGGCGCCACTGGATCTCCAGTTCTTGGTTAGACAGGAAGATCTCTTCAACCCGTGGGCTACGGTCGAAGTTAGATTATTTATTGGGAGTGGTCAGAGAACGACGGGATCCCCTGGAGGATTCTCCAAGGTGTCTACCATCGGGATTGGCGTCATCATGGGTCTTCTTTGGAACCCATTTCTGACTTTGTTTGTAACTGGGGGCGGATCTCCGGGAAGCAGTACCGGATGTCACGCCCAAATCAATTCTTTTTCTTCTATTGTCTTCTTCTCTGCGAGGCTTTGGCCTCCAGATTTCCTTTCCTTTTTGCCGGGACCTTTCGGCGGCAGATCCCTGAACTCGAGGTTCAGGTGTCACGCCCCGATGTTCACCGCATGGGACTTGTTTTCTTCTTCTTTCGGCTATCAAATCATAATACAACCTATCCCTCGGAGGGGTCCTTCTGGTCTCAATAACCAATGGCCTTTGGAACTTCTTTTTCTTCAGACCCTTCTCCTTTACAGTCATTAGTACCCTGTACACCCGAGCTGACAGGGTTTCAGGTTCTTTCCTCTTCTGAGGAGCTGGGATTTCACATCGTCGATCCCAAAAAGACTTCTTCAGCTCACCAGTAGAGCTATTACTCTTAACCCATCTCAGGTCAGTAAACTTGTTCCGGGTAGGAACGTTGGATATATGCTCTGGAGCAGGCATGTTCGAGGGGTGCACTGGCACTAGTAGCTGCTGAGCTCGGAGTTCAACATTCATCTTCCTTCTCTGCCTCCTGGTGGGCCTTCCTCCAGATGAGGAAGCTTCAGTATTGTTCCTCCCAGGTACAGATGACCCTATTGGTAGCGTAGTGGTCCTGGTAGGTACCACTGAGATCCTTCCATCAGTCACTATCCTTCTGGTGGCTGGGACCTCAGATTGAGAAAGTCGTTCAAACACAAAGATCCTCCTTTGAGGGTCTTTGACAGCAGGTCGTGGCGCTGACAGATGCATACAATGGCTGACAGTTTCTGTGGAGTGGGGCCTCCTAGCATGCCCTTCAGATTCAATGCCGCATGGAGGGATACCAGCAGCTCTTGCGGTAATAGCTGGAAAGTCGATACTGCCAAACTGGATAGTAGCTCCAGTATTTCCAGTTTCAATAATGACATTTGCCAGTTGGATCCTGGCTCCTTGTCCCAGCTGGACAGTCATTGGTGTGTTCTGTAGATCCATCTGCATAAATAAAAGGTAAGGGTTAGTGATTAATATTTGATACATCACCCCACACTTTCAGAAATGCAGAGACTTGCACAGAATAGAAAACAAAAATAGATAATATTAGCGAGCAAATTTAAATAATACAAATTTAAAATACTGCTAAATACGTTATCTTAATAAATTTGTTTGAATGCTCATTCTTAGAATATTCAGAAATTTTGATTCTTTAAATGATCTTCTTGAAAGACTCAAAATTTTGAATCTAGGTTGAGAATAGCTGCTACTATAGCACTGAGGTGACTAGCCAAAGATGGAAAGAGAAATCAATCCCCAGTGGAGTCGCCAGAAATCTGTGGGCTCCAAAAATTCGGCCCCGGCCTCCGCCCGCTGTTTGTTGCTTTTCGAGGGGGGAGTTTTAACGAGCTAAGTTTCGGGGTAAATTTTGGAAGGCAGATGAGATAGTAGATAAGACACTACCCATAGATTTCGCCCTCATTTTGCGAGGACCTTATGATCTAAGTTCTGGTTTCCTATAGGCGCAAGCCCCTATAGTTAATTACCCCTCCCAATAATGAGAGAGAACTTTCGATTAAGGCTAGTCGTCAATCAGATACGTAGAAATATGTGAGTCTGGCATATAGTAGCAGCAATGGGTTTAGGGTATGGGAAAATTAAGGGATTTGACATTTAAAATAGAAACTTTCACCATCTTGCACTTAAAGCAGATGGTGGGGGAATGGATGATAGACCCGATCAAGATCCCATGGTTCCGTCATCCCGAGCCATCGTGGTCCCTGGTCTACTTAGTCAGAGGAGGTAGTCGACCCAACCTGACAGAAGGATCCTTGTCGGCAGCCATGGGTTGCTTCGTCCAAGGGTACCTTGTAGACCTAGGGTGAATATTTATCTAAGGGGACAAATTTGAATCCACCTTAGCTAACAGAGGGCTTTGTGCCCTATCGATCATATCCTATTAATTCATATCTCAAGGATTTGATGCCATTAGGGAGCATACGGGCTCTGGCCATAACCATAATATAATGGTGCCATTTGGCGGCGACCACCTGGTTCAGAGGGCCCCGAGTCATAACCGTTTATCCTGCAGTGCCATTTGGCGGTGAAACTACCAGTTAGAGGACTCATACCACATCCTTGCTGGCAGGAGATTGTTTGAGAATGGATCCTAGTAATATTTTCGACTAGGCACTAGCTCTTGTGAGCTGAAGTATATTTTGATTTGTCCACCTCGGCAAACTGTTGCGGAGGATGGATGGATTTTGCTTTAAACGGTTTGATATTTGGATTTCAATTTTTAAATATCTGGAGTTGGAAAGATTTTTGGATTTTGGGATTTTTCAGAAGATTGGATTTTGTGGGGAATTTGGGATTTTGGGAATTTTGTGGAGTTTTAGATTTTGTGAAATTTGAGATAGTATTTTGAAATGATCTGTGTGGACCCCTCCGGTTGAGGCTTGCATTCAACACGGCCATCATCGGGGTGTATGGGGTCATTTATATTTTATTGATTTGAACCTTGTCGACTCTGTCTAGTGATTGGCAGAGGATCGGGTTTCGTAGGTTTTATGCCTTTGTTAGTGAATTTTCATAATTATAGGCCTTGAAGGCCTAATATGAACGCATTAAAACAAATATATAGGTTGCCACAACTGTATATTTGTTTGATGGTTTGAACCCTGTCGACTCCTATTGACCTTTATAGAAGGATCGGGTTCGAACCTGAATTCACTCGTTGACCCGCACAGCATCGCTAGACGTTACGTGTGTACAAACAACACGCTCGCCGGGGCCCAGACGGGTGTTTGGGGGCATTTTATAAATATTTATTGAACCTTATCAACTCCTATCTACTTGCTTTAGGAGGATCGGGTTCAAATTTATTGACCCGTGCAGCATCCCTAGGCGTCACGTGCGTACCAATAACACGCTCGTCGGGGCCCATACGGGTTTAAGATTATACTTTCCCCTTTTAGTGTACCTATGTGTATACAAATTAAAGTGCACACGTGCGGGGGTATTCTTGGAATATTTATACACGCCTTCTGTCCGCTTGCATGAAAGTTACGGATCCGGTGATGTGACGTTATACGATCTCCACAACTGTTGCTGGTAGGCAGGTAGATGTTTTCATTCATAGATTTGGATTGACCTCAGGATACTGCACTTACTGGAGTCTTTATGTATCTATTCATAAATGGCATATTGAACATACATCCATATTCGTAGAGAGACTGTATGTATTGCAGATCTTTTGCTCTTGGTTGTATGCAGATAAGTGTACTTATTTGTGCTCAAATTTCATAAAACCAATCCCATGACAACATGAAGCCTAAACCAAGCATGAAGGAGCTCGATATCATGCTTAAAATGAAGATATGAGTAGTGAGATAACAACTCCCAACTAAGTGCAAGAGAAGTATACGCAAAACTTGTATTGGATGAAGAGCTTACAAATATCCCTCGCTCAAGAATGATAATGAAAATTCATGCAATCAATTCATTTGAGATAATTGTTATGATTACGAGCACGAATGAAGAATGCAATGACATGCTTATGAGTAAAATATATAAGATATGTGACGAATGGGATAGTGTTCCAATCCATCAGTACCACCAACTGTTTCCACAACCTCCACCACCACCTCCGGATCAGGATCCAAATTTTTGAGTTATTGTAGTTATTTATGTTTTTTTTGTTTCTTGTCATTGTAGTTGTTTCCTTGTTCTTCCCTTTTTGGTGTTGTCAAAAGGGGGAGACGTTTCTGTGTTCTGTGTTGTTCTGTTTTTTCATACTATTAATGATATTTGTTGTTTATGTTTACTCTTATATTTTCACTACATATTTTTCTCTCTTGTTGTGTTTTTCCTATATATTATAATAAAAAAAATTTGTTTCTTCTCCTCCTATTTAAAAATTAATAAGTTATTCTTCGGAGGGGGAGCTAAGGAAGTCAGAACAATTGTGGCCATCAGAAAATATTATTTGACACCATCAAAAAGGGGGAGATTGTTGAAATCCAGGATCCCAAGCACTTATATTTGAGGGTGACAACTAATACTTACTAAATCTATATAGACTTCCTTTATATTACAAATGCTTAATCCTTGTATATGAGCACTAACATTTCAGGTCAGATGCACACTGCTCAAGGTTACTGGAAATTCAAACTGGGTAGAATAGGATGTTGAAAAGTCTGTAATTTTTATTTCTTTATTTTTATTTTCTTGAGTCTGCCACAGAAGCATGCATGTGAAAGGAGCAACCATGCACACACACAGGGGGAGAATTATTTTAAATGTGTTAAAATTTTTTTTAAAGAATATCGTACTGTACGATTTAATATCGTACTGTATGATTAATTAATAATACTCAGGCTAACGGCTAATTTTCAGATGATTAAATTTATAATCTAATCGTACTGTACGATACCTATCGTACTGTACGAAAAAATACAATTGAGAAACCCTAGCAGCCAGAATAAGTTTGGTAAGTTCTTAATTTTGATTTCCTGAACTGATCGTACTGTACGATGCTTATCGTACTGTACGATTAATTAATACTTACCAAAATTATCTCCTTAATTAGGAAATAAATGTTGGTTTCTAATTTAAAGGTCGATCGTACTGTACGATCCTATATCATACCGTACGACTAACAGAGACGATTTCATTCGTCCCATTGATTGTACCAGATGAAACCAAGATTTTTTGTTCTGTTCATCCTGGACGATATTTAGATCGTACAGGATGATATCTTGAAATGAACTAATCGTACTGTACGACTAGTGGAGTGCTGGACGACCGACAGAGATGATTTCATTCGTCCCATCGATCGTACCAGACGAAGCCAAGAATTTTTGTTCTATTCGTCCTGGATGATATTCGTATCATACAGGATGATATATTGAAACACACTAATCGTACTGTACGACTTAAGGAGTGTTGGACGACTGACAGAGACGAATTCTTTCGTCCCAAGGATCGTCCCACATTTCGTCCTATACGAATAGTACGAATCAACAGTATCGTCCTGTACGATATACATATCGTACAGTACGATATGTATAAAATTCGATAACTATTCGTCTGTACTCGTACTGGACGGAGCTGTAATTGAACTGATCGTACTGTACGATTATAGATCATACTGTACGAACAGAAACACAAAAGTTGAAACTTTTAGGGTTTTCTGAAGCCTGATATAAAAACAACTTAAAATTTTCTTTAGAGAGTTGTTGATCTATCCTCTTGCTGTGAGAGGCTTTGAGGAAAGAAGGGGATTCGTTAGAGAGAAGTTTTTTTGGAGAGATCCAGGGCTTGCGAGAGGAAGGTGAAGGTGAGCTTGAGCGTGAGGGAGAAGTAGTGTGAGGGGATCATACGGTGGCTCCAAGCTAGCTGCATGCTTTGCTCCTCTTGTGGCTTTGGGGAGTCTCGGGAAAGTTCTCGAGGGAAGAGTCACTTCAAGATCGACATCGTCATGGTACTCTGCCATCTCCAGGAGGGAGAAAAAGGAGAAGGTCCGCTGCCGTCACCAGGAGGGTGACATAGCGTTTGGTATTCCGCCGCACCGAGGGAGGTGAAAGTGAGTATTGTAAATGCTTCTCTGCCTTGCTATGGGGGCAAAAGGAGAGTCAACTTTTACTAGTGCAAATCCCGGAGTAGAGGACTCTGGGGAGTGGACGTAGGTCAAGTGACCGTACCACTATAAAAATCTCTGGTGTGTTTTTTCCTATTTACCGTACTTTACTTTTCATGCTCTTAATTAGTACATTAAATTACTTGGTGAAAAATCATGATTTAAATCTTGTGTTGTGAAATTTAAAATTGAATTATCAATATCATCGTTGTGAACGTTGTACTTGCTTCCGTACATTATTCGTTAAGTTATTTTTTAAAAATACAAAAAATTAGAACTCTTGTGTAGGGTTGAATTTTTTAAAATACCAATTCACCCTCCCTCTTGGCGCATCTCGTACTTTCACTACTTAGTCAGAGGAGGTAGTAGACCCAACCTGACAAAAGGATCTTTATCAGTAGCTATAAGTTGCTTCGCCTAAGGGTACCTTATAGACATGGGGTGGATATTTGCCTAAGGGGACACATTTGAATCCATCTTAGCTGACAGAGAGTTTTATGCCCTATAAATTATATCCTATTAATTCATGTCTCAAGGATTTGATGCTATTAGAGAATATACGAGCTATGACTATAACTTTAATACAGTGGAGTCGTTCGACCAAGCCACTAGGTCAGAGAGTCACGGTCGTAATTGTTGACCACACGAAGCCATCTAGCCAAATCATGGGTTCTTTGTGGAGCCATCTAGCCAAACCACCCATTAGTGGACTAATGCCATGTCCTTATTGGCAGGAGACTATTTGAGAATAAATCCTAATGATATTCTCGATCAGACATTAGCTCTTTGTGAGCTGAAGTATATTTTCAAACTTTTCCACCTCGATAAATTATTGTGGAGGGTGGATGGATTTTTCTTTAAGAATTTTGATGATTTATTTCAATTTTAATTATTTTGAACTTTGAAATTTTTAGGTTTGTCTGGGAAATTTGAATTTTATGGACATTTAAGTGATGTTTTGAATAGTTAGAATTAACCCCTCTGGTTGATATCTACATTTAACAAGGCCATTATCAAGGTGACTTATGGGCATTTTTTATCTCATTGATTGAACCTTGTCAACTCTGTTTATTGATAGTGGATCGGGTTCATTATCAGTTGTATGCTTTTATTAATGAATTTTACTGATTATATGCCTAGAAGGCCTAATATGAACGTATTAAAATAAATATCTCAGTTAACATCATGACCGTATATTTATTTGATAGTTTGATCCTTATCGACTTCTATCTACTCGCATAAAAGGATCGGGCTCAAGGTTGGATTTATCATTTGACTAGTGTTGCATCCTCAGATATCACATGTGCACCCGTAACATGCTCGTCGGGTCCCATACGGGTATTTAGGAGGGCATTTTTGGAATATTTGGTGGTGCTTAGTTGTGCGGGCGACCACCTTTTGAATGTAGCATTCTATTTGGGAGCTTATACACGCCTTTTATTCGCTTGTATATATATTACAAATTTGGTGGAGTGGCACTAGGTTTTATTTGGAAATTTGTAAATACCTTCTGTCAGTTTGTATGGATGTTGTGGATCTGGTGGCATGGCTTAGAAACTTGTGGACACCTTATGTCTACTTGTATGAGTGTTGCAAATCTGGTGGCGTGACATCGTGAATTGAGTTATTTACTGCTTTATTCAAGCAGACTATAGTGCACTAACGAGTCTCCTGCGATTGCTTGTGGATGCTTGTATTTGTCATGGTCCTCCTATAACATATCTATTATCATTACTCATATGTGAATTTATGTATTCATTTGTAAGCTGATACTACATGCCATGTAAGTTGCATTCACTATTGATTTCCCCACGCATATTGATTAGCATATTATTATATCTGCTTGCATGCTAGCAGTTGTTGTCCACAGGGAACTATTATATTCATCCACAAATGGTTGACATTTATCACATTTGTGTCATTGTATTCATTGTATGTCCATTATCATCACTTGTAGAGAGCTGCTGTATTGTCGGCATTTACATGTTCTATGTATATAATATACATGTATATTGCTTGTTGCCTGTTATTCCCTCTATATAAACTATTGTATGCATGATGAATTCCTAATTCTCACCTGTAGGTGAACTATTAGTGGATGTTTGCATTCGTCATACATTATATGAAAAACCCTTCTGCTTGCAAGGGATTACAGCTTTCACTTGCTAGCTAGCTGATGTTGGATGAAGGGATGTTGTAGCATCCCCTACATGCATCTTGAGTTCATTTATATGAATATATATTTCACTATCATTCACAAATACTCATAAGTCTCATGTAATTTCTTGTGAATGGACTATTATGTGTGCTTATAAGTCAGCTGACATTGCTTGTGGGGAAACTGTCGCATTACGAGTCCTTAGCATTGCTTATAGGTAGGATCATCGTATGCATTATAAGCTTTTTGCTATTATGTGTAGGCATGTTGTGCTGAATATAGATTTCCCAGTGCTACTTGTAGGCATTTGTATTTATCACCATTATCTTTATATTTTCTTCTAAACAATATGTTGAACTCATGACTATTTCCTTACAGCGGCTTGTAGAAGTTTGTGCTTGTCATAGTCCTCCTGCAACGTATTTTCTATTATTGGTTGCATGTAAATCAGTATGCACATTTGTGATTTGATGTTGACTTTCGGCCGATCTATATTTGTTAACAACATCTTTACACATTAATTTGTAAGTTGTTGTATTCTTAGTGCCACCTTCATGTTAAACATGTTGTTGCACTCGTCCCTTCTCACATATAACTTGGTTGATAGGAGCATGAGGTTCATGGGTTAATTGTATTATTTATTGGAGGTTCCACACTACAATTTGTGAGCATGTCATCATTCATTTTTTCTATTTATCTTTTGCTTGCAGGCTAATTTGATTGAATAGCCCAAGTTATTTTAATTTCATTATTCCTTGCTTCTATGTATTTGAGAGTCTGCTCATCATTTATAGGAGACTATTATTTGTTTATTGAAAATCATATGGAGGATTCATATAATTATTGTGCATCTTAAGATTTAAGATCCAACCTCTTGCTTGTTAATGTAAGTCCTATTACCTATTGTTCGACAATCAGTTGTTCATTTAAGTTCCCTATGTCATTGTTCATTCGAGTTCAAATCAAGTCCCCTATCAGTGTAATTTTTGGCAGCCTTCCAGCATCTCGCCTATTTAGAGGAAATTCTAGATGTCTGGGTCTTCCCGCCATACTAGAGAAAAGTATGCATAGTAGGTGTTAGATGACACAGCGGTCGTAAATCTTCAATCCCACCGCGTAAGAGAAAGGTGTGTATGTATCTTTAGGTTACCTGTTTGAAATACACAGTTATTTCCTCGTAGGCACTAAGGCATCTACAAGTACTTATATATATCCCCGCAGCACTAGAGAAAAGCACGTACAGGGCCTGCCCTCCTTACCGTAGGCACTGCATCAGATTTCCTTCCCACCATGCTAGAGAAAATTTTGTATGGGTGATTTTCTGATGCACCGCGTGAAAGTTCGTTAGGGGTGTTAAATCCTTATGATCTAGTCCTATGGCTAACAAAGAGGGGGGGGGGGTGAATTGGATAAAAAACTTCTTTAAACAAAAAGAAAAATCTTTTTATATCTTACAGCAAAAATAAATTAAATCAATAATAAAAAGATCAATCACAGATTTCACCCAAGCAGAATCGCAGTAAAATAAAATGCAAAAATTAATCAGAAAGAACACACCAGATTTATAGTGGTTCGGTCCAACCTGACCTACGTCCACTCCACGGAGGTACCCTCCGAGTATTGCATTAAACCTTTAGTGACTCTCCTTTAGTCCACACAGCTAGGCGGAGAAGCACTTACAAAATCACTTCCACCTTCCCCGGTGTGGCGGAGTAGCCGGATCCTTTGATACCAAATAGATCTTCTTCTTCTCAAAACTTCCCTTGATACGACCCTTGAATCTGATGATACTTAGGTGTAAGTTTGTGGAGCAACCGTGTGAACCCCCTCACACTCCCTCAAAAATTCCCCTTCCAAGGCTCTTCTCCCTCTCAAGCTCCATCATTTCCTCTCTCCCTTTCAAGCTCTCTCTTCAAGTTTTCTCCAAAAGAAATGAAGCCTCAATGGCTGCCAAAGACACCTATCAGGTGCATTGAGAAAGCTTAAATAGAGAGCTCCTAAAACCCTTCCAAATCAATTCTGATAGCAAAGATCATCCAGGACGATCGCAGGATCGTCCAGGACGATGTGCTTAAAAAGATGGCTTCAGAAAACCCTAAAAACTCAATTCTTCCACCAAAGATCGTCCAGGAAGATCGCAGGATCATCCAGGATGATGTGCAGAATTTGACCTGATAGTCTTGGACGATCTCAAGATAGTCCAGGATGATTAGTACAAATTTTGCACAAATACTCCAATACAATATACAGATCATCCAGGATGATCAGAATATCAAATTATGCATATTTAATTGAATAATCATAGGATTAATTTAAGCAACATTATCATAAATCGCCCAGGATAATCTAGATCGTCCAGGACGTTTAGAACAAAATTTGAATCTTAAATCATTGCCTAAATTATCATGGTGGTTAGGGTTTTGAGATCATAATGAATCTTCCAGGATGATATAAATATCATTCCGGATGATTAGTTTAATGAACAGATCGTCCTAGATGTTTTAAATCTTCCAGTATGATTTGTTCAAAAGTTAAACTTCTTATTTTTACTAGATCTCACTCCCCCTAAGTGTGCGTGTACATGGTTATAAGTAAGCATACACCCTTACAGGACTTGACTCAAGAAATCAAAAAGTACATCAATGAAAATTATAAATATCATCACATCATAGCCTATTCTATCCATTCTTGAGTCTTGAATCTTTGTTAGAAGGTGCATGCTATTCCTAAAATATTAGTATACATACAAACAAATATACATTGTAAATACTAGGAGATGTGTGTCATAATGTTTGTTATCATCAAAATAAAAACTCGTGAGCCCGAGTCACAACAATCTCCCCTTTTTGATGATGGCAAATATTACTAGTTGAATTTGTAAATAAAAAATATTTTCATCTAATTTCCCCCTCACTAAGAAAAGACTTTTAAAAGTAGGGAGAAACATATTTTTTTTTTAAAATACAATACAAATAAACTTTACAAATACAACAGTATGTTCTCCCCCTTTGACATTATCAAAAAGAAGAGGAGCATAGATACACAAAATAGAAAAAATAGACTAAAAGATAAAAAATGGTCTCTGATCTGGTGAAAAAAATTTAAAAAATCATTTTGAAATATCAAGAATTTTCTTGTAATGAGAAAGTTACCTCTTGATTTTATTCAAAAGCTTAATAAGGCATGTATTGACCACTCAAAACTCAGAAAGGTTAGAGATTCAAAAATTGTTAATCCAAGCTCAAATTTTAAAAAGTCTAAAAAATATTTTAAGCCATTATCTAAATCAAGGAACAAATTAGATAAGGAAATAAAATTTTTTTCAAAACTCCTTTCATGAAATATATCTAATAGAAGATTAATGCAGAGTAATGAATCATAAATCATGATTTTCAAACTCAAGTAATGAACTTATCAAAAAGACATATGGATTTTCTAAACTTTAGAGATTTAAAAGAAGGGAAGCTAACTTTTTGTGGGCTCATTTTGTGCCTCTTTTTATTTTGGCGCTCTTTACGTATCTTTTAATTTTTGATACATTTTGTGTATCTTTTTAATTTGGCAATATTACGCATCTTTTCAGCTTTGGGCTCATTTTGTGCCTCTTTTGATTTTTGTAATTTGGCTCATTTCTAAATCTATAAAATCATCAAACCCTATTCTTATGATAAAGGCGAACAACCTGATTAAGATAATCTTTGAAGTAGGTTCATTAACTTACAAAAGATTCCTATGAGATAGACAAAATATAGGGAGATGAAAAAAATTCAATTTTAAAAACTAATTTATAATATGAAATAGATTTTGAGTCAAAAGTGAAATAGCCTTATATAAAGAAATGAGATAGAAAGATAAAATCATGAGTTTTTTTCTTTTGCCTGATTTTAGAGAAATCAACCACAACTTACATAGAATTTTTAGAAAAATAGGAGGTAAATTTTTCATTTTTAGAAAACATGATTTTTGAAAAAATAATTTGATTTTCTAAAGTATAAATGAAACAAAATGTGATATGTGTGTGATGATCAAAGAAACTGACAATCATATAGAAAAAATAAAATAAAAGATTGCAAAAATAAAATAAAATTAATAAAAAAAAAACTTAAAAAATACAAAAAAAAAATAAAAACATTCATACAAACAAAATAAACACAAACACACAAGCAAAACTTTAATTCACATTATCTCGCTTCTGGTCTGATGATTCAGAAGCTAGGTCTGTCTAGGAGATTTTTTACTTTGCATAATTTTCCCTTATTACAATTTGCTTGGCTTAACCCTTTTCTTTTTTAGAAAGGGTTTTTAAGTTCGGGCACTGATTTTTCATATGTCCATGTTTCCTACATCCAAAGCAAATAACATTAGAAAAAATCTTAACATTCTTACCTTTTTTACCTTTGTTTCACTTTTGTTGATGTTGATGCTTATGCTTTAGTAGACTTTTCAATTTGTTTGTTATTGATGCTAACACTTTACTTTTATTATCTTCTAAGTCATTTTCATCCATCTCTTCAGCTTTCAGTACTATAGTTTCACCTGTATCTAAAAGCTTTTGACCCAAACCTTGCTCGTAGGTAATTAGTGAGCCAATCAGATTATCAATAGAATATTCATTCAACTTTTTTTATTCATAAATAGCAATAACTTTGGCATCAAACTTATCAAGTAGGCAACGTAGAATTTTATTGACCTTTTCAAAGTTTGAAAATTCTTTACCTAAAGCATGTAATGATGTCATAATTTAAGTAAACCTAGTATACATATCTAAGACCGTCTCATAAGATTTCATGCTATAAAGTTCATAATCATGCATTAGAATATTCAACTTAGATTACTTAACTTCACTAGTTCCTTTATATGTAATGCACAGTTTATCCCAAATTTCTTTACCAGTAGTACATGTAGATATTATCATGCAATCATCAGAATGTAAAGCACACAAAAAATAATTCAAACATTTAGCATTTAATTGAGCATTGATCTGATCTACTCTACTCTATTCAGAAAATGGATTATCAGTTTTGATTCCATCTATAATACGTGACGATATAGAATAACCAGTTTGAATCATATGCCACATGCGATAATCTATTGATTTTAAGAAATTAGGCATATACAAAATTTTCAAAAATCAAAAGTGATATTTTCAAATAAAGGTGGTTGGGTGATTGAATATCCTTCCATAATATAATGATTTCCAAAATTAGCCATGGATCAAAATTTAAAAGTTTTCCAAAACTTAATTTTATGAATCCCGCTCTGATACCACTTGAAAGTTCGTTAGGGGTGTTAAACCCTTATGAACTAGTCCCAAGGCTAACCAAGAGGGGGGTGAATTGGATAAAAAACTTTTTTAAATAAAAAGAAAAATCTTTTTATATCTTGTAGCTGAAAAGAATTATATCAATAATAAAAAGATCAATCACAGATTTCACCCAAGCAGTTAATCACAGTAAAATAAAATACAACAAATAATCAGAAAGAACACACCAGATTTATAGTGGTTCGGTCCAACCTGACCTACGTCCACTCCCCGGAGGCACCCACCGAGTATTGCACTAAACTTTTAGTGACTCTCCTTTAGCCCCCACAGTTAGGCGGAGAAGCCCTTACAAAATCACTTCCATCTTCCCTGGTGTGGTGGAGTAGCCAGGTCCTTTGACACCAAAGAGATCTTCTTCTTCCCAAAACTTCTCTCGAGACAACCCTTGAATCTGATGGTACTTAGGTGCAAGCCTGTTGGAGCAACTGTGTGAACCCCCTCACACTCCCTCAAAAATTCCCCTTCCAAGGTTCTTCTCCCTCTCGAACTCCACCCTTTCCTCTCTCCCTTTCAAGCTCTCTCTTCAAGTTTTCTCCAGAATAAATGAAGCCTCAATGGCTGCCAAAGACACTTATCAAGTGCCTCGAGAAAGCTTAAATAGAGAGCTCCAAAAACCCTTCCAAATCAATTCTGGCGGCAAAGATCATCCAGGATGATCACAGGATCGTCCAGGATGATGTGCTTAAAAAGACTGCTTCAGAAAATCCTAAAACCTCAATTCTACCGCCAAAGGTCGTCCAGGACGATCGCAGGATCGTCCAGGATGATGTGCAAAATTTGACCTGATAGTCTTGGACGATCTCAGGATAGTCAAGGACAATCAATAAAAATTTTGCACAAATCATCTAGTACGATATACAGATCGTTCAGGACTATCAGAATATCAAACTATGTATATTTGATTGAATAATCACAGTATTAATTTAGGCAACATTATCATAGATCATCCAGGATGATCTAGATCGTCCAAGACGAATGAACAAAATTTGAATCTTAAATCCTTGCCTAAATTATCATAACGGCTAGGATTTTGAGATCATAATGGATCGTCCAAGATGATATAAATATCATCTAGGATGATTAGTTCAATGAACAGATCGTCCTTGACGATTTAAATTATCTAGTACGATTTGTTCAAAAGTTAAACTTCTGGTTTTGACTAGATCTCACTCCCCCTGAGTGTGTGTATATGGTTACAAGCAAGTATACACTCTTACAGGACTTGACTCAAGAAATCAAAAAGTATATCAATGAAAATTACAAATATCATCACATCATAGCCTATTTTATCTATTCTTGAGCCTTAAATCTTTGTTGGAAGGTGCATGTTGTTCCTGAAATATTGGTATACACACAAACAAATATACATTACAAATACTAGGAGATGTGAGTCATAATGTTTGTTATCATCGAAATAAAAACTCGTGAGCCCGACTCGCAACACCACGAACTCTGAGAGTGAGGTTTTGAGTTTAAGGGTTTATACCTGAGCGATGTGACATCGGCGACGATGAACAATACGCAAAAGATCTTTCCCCTCTCTCTCTCTCTTTTGTCATTTTTTTCTCTCTTTTCTTTTTTTTAATTTTTCTTTTTTTTGGCAACATGGGTATATGTGCTTGTATACATATAAATCTATCTTTATCTCTATATATATATATATGGAGCTAATGACATTAGTTAATAGGATATTAGCAACGTTAATCACATTAATTAATAATAATAATTAATAATAAAATAAATAAAAATGACAATATTAATTAAAAAATGCTCCTATTTGGGAAGGTGGGCTTTTGGTTGACTCGGGTATGAGCTAGGTTGAAATTGGATTAGATGAGGCCTATTTGGGTAGAGAAGTGGGCTATTGGAATAGTATAGGATGTTTGGGATTTGAGTGGGTTAATGTGGTGGGTAATCCATATATTCAAGGTAATGTAATTTAGGGCTTTTGCTAGAAGTAGTAGGAAGAGGTGTTGAGGGCCTTTAGGAGACTTAATGGGCTTCTAAAGTGGGGGGGTTATAAGGTTTGTCGTAGGTAGTTGAAATGGATGGTTGGGTGAATGGAAAAGAGAAAATAGGTGATGGCAATATAGTGCAAACAACATATCATGTACTTGACTTAACGTGAAGTGGGATTGGCTTGCTCGCGTGAGATCTGGAGTGGATCAGGTATAGAGAAGAAGTTCTAGCAAGAGCAGGCCGGCGATCTACGAGTAGGGGGGATGGCTGCTTAAACCACTACTGATGAATGTTAGAGGGCTGCAAGAGGGAAGCCCTGTTGCAGCTTGAAGGATCGAAGGAAGTGTTTGGCCTGGATCAGGATTGGAAGCTTAGTTGGGTTCAGTGTAGTGAAGAGGGTGAAGGGTTCGATTGGGCTCTGTGAATCGGGTAATGGAGTTTGGAGGTAGTGTTATATCAGAGCCAAACACCTAACTAGACGTGTTAAGCCAGGCTGTAGGCCGCGTGGGATGGAGCATAGCTGCAGGTTGTGGAGAAGGGGAGGGGACGGTTCACAAATAAGGAAGGTCGATCGTTATCAAAGGAGGTGTGATTTGCATGAGGTAGAGGTCAGGATCCGGAATAGCTTTAGAAGAACAATGATATTTGATAGTGTAATACATGTACAAATGAATAGAGGCCCTAAACCTAAATCAGACCACTCACAGCTCACAGCGTGGCGTCACGGGTCAATTCGAGTCACAATCGAGTTTTCAGATTTACTTGAACCTGATCTGAAATTTGAAATGGGTTGGAATTGAGGACCCGAACCCAACCTATTTTCAAATAGGTTAACCCTAACCCGAAAAATTCAGGTTAGAATTGAGTCGAATTTTTAGGTCGTTTCAATTTTTACACCCCTATATAACAACTTTAGAAGAACAACTATTTAATTTTAAAAATTCACAATACCATTCAAAACAATTACTTTCCCTACAACAGCTTCCCAATCATCTTTACAAAATACTATAGCCATCACAAACAAATCTTAAATGCTATTTTAACCCTTTTCTATGTATATAACCAACTCAAAGCTCCATTTGGTCCAACATTGTAAGAACCATTTTAGCTAGTCGGTTCAATTGAACCGGCTAGCCCTAAGCAGCTGGCGGGGCCGAATCGAGTGCATGAGCGAGGAAACACGTTCAGATATAAAAAGTGACGACTCCTCATGGAGAATAACTGTGCTTCGCTCACTCCTGTGAAATCAAATGAACGAAAAGGGATTGAAAGGCAGCTGAGAGGAAGAATGAACTTTTTTTATTTTTGCAAGTGGATTCGTTGTTTGAAGATGGCGAAGAGGGAGAAGGGGTGAGATCGAGAGAGGGAAGAAGAGAAGAGAGTCGGCACCTGCGAGCAAGCTTACGTGCAAGCTAGGGCATGAGCAAATTTTTATATGAGCAGTTCAAGGTGCGTTTAGTGAAATTTTATATTTTTTAAAATGATGAAAATGTATAAATGAGAATTATTGGATTAAAATGATTAATGTTCATATCTTTGAGAATAATAAATGAGATTATGAAAATTTTTAATTGAATATAACATATTTTTTATTATTTGATAGAGATAATATATATGTAAGAGAGATATGATTAAATTATAAATAAACTAATATAGAAATTTAATTTGAAAAAAGTAATAATTAAATAATAATTTTCATCTAGAAAGTGGAGAATAAATTTTATTATTAATTTAATAAAATTTAGTGATAAAATAAGTATTTTTTAAGAAACATATTAAATATAAGAACAATTAGGTGCTTTAACTAGCAAAATTTGAGAGGACATCTTAATTAATGAAATATTCTATGATTATTTTTAAGAATTAAAATATATTTAGAAAGAGAAGTTAAAGAATTTAATAACACTTGACAAAATTGTTAACAATGAGGTTTTTAATATAGGCGATAATCTTTTGACGTTGAAGCAAAAAGTAAGAGTGAAGAAGCAAGATACTTAAGTTCAAGGTGAGTATGCATTTTTCTATATTATGGTAATTGTATTGCTTCTAATTGCATTTTAATTGTTATTGCAAATGATTTATCGTATTGTTTATTATAATTGCATTATAAATAATCCATATCTTATATATTGAATAATTTACCTTGTAGTGCATTAGAGATAGAATTAGTAATTGAAAATTTAATCTACTGTCCAGCCGTCTGTTCCCGCCTCGTTAATTTGAGTCTCCAGGCCGGGTCGTGACAAAAGTGGTATCAGAGACCAAGAAGCATCTTAGGAATGTGAAACATAATGAAAGAGTCATAGGAATGATTTATGAACTTAGTTGAGAAGAATTTAAATATTTGATTAAATAATAAAATTAATTAATTTATAAATATATCAGGTACGCGAATGATCAAGAAGAAGTAGCTGGTAGAAATATAGAAGGAGAAGAACTACCACCTAAAGTAACTGTGAACACCAATACCTTTACCCAGTTGATGGCGGCTATGACTCAAATGCTTCAGGAATCAAGATTGCAGCTTGTAGTTGGAGTGGATAAATATCTGAAATTATTTCAGGACATGCGACAACCTCTACTCAAAGGTATTGAGGGACCAATTGAGGATGAAAATTGGTTACTTTGTATAGAGAAGATTCTGGATAGCATGTCATATCCTGGTGAAAGGAAAATGTTACTCACTATATTTGTCTTAGATGGAGAAGCAGAAAGGTGGTGGAGAGGACAATGCGAAGACAGGTTAGGCGATATTTCAAATTTATTGGTCAACTAGGAAGACTTTGTGAAACTTTTCAGAGAATGGTTCATACCTATGTCAGCTAGGCGGCAAATATAAGACAAATTTATCAGATTGATTCAAGGAGACAAATCAGCGATGCAATATGAAGCAGAATTTACAACTTTATCCATATATGCACTACAATTGATTATAATAGTAGAGGAGAAATGTTATCGATTCCTATCTAGTCTAAAAGATGCAATTAGATAATCTTTAATACCTTTATGAATCGAGAAGTATTCAGTGTTTGTGGAAAGAGCTAGAAGGGTGGAGATTGACCTCCAAATCACGACCAGCATAAAAGAAAGAGTGTTGAAGAAGATATCCAAAACAATCAGATTGAAGGATTAAATGGGAAGAAGCCCAAGCTTAGTCCTAGTGGAGTTAGTAGTTTAACTATCAATAAAGTCATGAAAGCTTGTGTTAAGTGTGGCAGGTTACATAATGGTGAATGTCTGATGGGTTCCAATACTTGTTATTGGTGTCATCAACCTGGACACAGCAAAATATTGCCCTACATTGATTCAGAGGACTTCAGGAGAAATGAGATCAAGTGAAGCATGTTCGCAGAGGAGCTTTGGCAAACAAAAGATGATAGAACCGTCAATTTCAATTTCAACATAAAATCAACCAAGGTAGAATGTTCGACCCATAGTTTATGCTTTGACTCAACAAGAGCCTAATGAATCTATAGATGTTAATAAAGATGCATGAGCTATCCTTAATATAATAACTTGTTATGTTATATCAGATATTTTGGGTTTATCAGGTTATCTTGTTATGTTATATTAAATGTTTAGTTATTATGTGTCAAATGTTGAAGTTTGTGTTGAAAAAATGGACGATATTATTTGCTTATGTAATTGCTTATGTATCTAGAAGTTATAATTATATTTCGAGGATAAAATTTTTATAAGGATGGAAAATTATAAGAATTGGTTTTAATTAGTTGATTTAATTGAACCGGCCAGCCCTAACTCTTAAAACGCATGAAGCAGGCGAAGCGAGCGAGCCGACCGCGATCACGAGAACAGCTGGTGGGGCCGAATTGAGTGCGTGAGAGAGGAAACACGTTCAGATACGAAAAGTGATAACTCCTCGTGGAGAATAACTGTGCTTCACTCACTCCTGTGAAATCAAATGAACGAAAAGGGACTAAAAGGCAGCCGAGAGGAAGAAGGAACTTTTCTGATTTTTGCGGGTGGCTTCGTTGTTTGAAGATGGCGGAGAGGGAGAAGGGGTGAGATCGAGAGAGGGAAGAGGAGAAGAGAGTCGACACCTATGAGCAAGCTAACGTGCAAGCTAGGGCATGAGCAAAATTTTATATGAGAAGTTCAAGGTGCGTTTTGTGAAAATTTATTTTTTTGAAAATGATGAAAATGTATAAATGAGAATTGATGAAAATGTATAAATGAAAATTATTGGATTAAAATGATTAATGTTCATATCTTTGAGAATAATAAATGAGATTATGAAAAATTTTAATTGAATATAACAAATTTTTTATTATTTGATAGAGATAATATATATGTAAGAGAGATATGATTTTATTATAAATAAACTAATATAGAAATTTAATTTAAAAAATAGTAATAATTTTCATCTAGAAAGAGGAGAATAAATTTTATTATTAATTTAATAAAATTTTGTGATAAAATAAGTTTTTTTTTAGAAACATATTAAATATAAGAACAATTAGGTACTTTAACTAGCAAATTTTGAGAGGACATCTTAATTAGTGAAATATTCTATGATTATTTTTAAGAATTAAAATATCTTTAGAAAGGGAAGTTAAAGAATGTAATAGCAGTTGATAAAATTATTAATAATGAGGTCTTTTATATAGGAGATAATCTTTTGATGTTGAAGCAAATAGTAAGTGTGAAGAAGCAAGATACTTAAGTTCAAGGTGAGTATGCATGTTTTTATATTATGGTAATTATATTGCTTCTAATTGTATTTTAATTGTTATTGCAAATAATTTATCTTACTGTTTATTCTAACTGCATTGCAAATAATCCATCTCTCACATATTGAATAATTTACCTTACATTATTGCATAACGCATAAAGTAATGAAATGATTAGATATATGTAATTGCATGTGCATGTTGAATTAATGGAGCTCACCCCTTTTGGTACTGGTTGGGAATGCAATATATATATACACATTAATAGAAAATGCAAAGGAGTACCTTTATTGATACTAAATTAGACTGTGGCTCCTCTGATAGTTGTATTATTAATGAGAAATGTAAAAGATATGAATATAGATATGATATATATGATATGTATGATTTAAGCAACATATATGATTTATGCATAACATTAAAAGTCTTAAAATAAAATTATTTTATGATATGAAATAAAAAAGAATCATGCATACTGTTCAAATTATCTTGAGTTACTTTAATTTAAATGTATGTTTTACTTACTGAACTGTGGCTTACTTTTAATTACTCTAACATTTTCAGGTATAATTTATTATAAATAAAATGAATAGAAAAGATGACAATGTATACCGTAAACATGATGCTCAAGAAGAAATGTATTTAATTTATATCAGTTTATATTTTTTGAAGTTTAGTAGCTCTTTCAATGCATTGAAGATAAAATTAATAATTAAAAATTTAATCTAATGCCCGGCCATCTATTCCTACCTCATTAATTTGAGTCTCCGGGCTGGATCGTGACAAGCATATTCTTATGTTTTTATTCAATTTTCCCAAAGCAAAAAATTCCTGACACAAACTTCAAACCTTGGATAAACAGAATCCCAACAGCACAGTAATCCCAGGGGACTAAATTGGATAAAAAAGGGCCTATTCAGTACATTACGCAACAGACTGCAGTCGTCCACCTAGATCATAACAAAGTCCAAACAAACAATTTGTTGCATTACAACCTCATTAAAAATCATAAAAGACAATTAATTTGCATTGCAATTGAACAATCAATGTATCAAACAAGTAATACCCAGCAGTTTTACTTCCTGGAAGTTGGAAGATACTGTACACTACTCCTATTCCAGGATTTAGCCATGTAAATCTGTACAATATACATTTTTCTTTTTTATATTTTCCTTTGTTCTAAGATACATAGAGACCAACAAATTGCTCAGTAAAGCAATTTGCATTCACTTTATCATGATCCTGCAGTTGCCTACAAACTGCTACTATCATCTACTTCTGCTGCACTTTGTTTCAGAATTGAAGCAGTTGGATCTCTCAACAAAATAAAGTTCCCATAAAGGTCTGTCTGATGTTTCTTCATGTTTGTGTCTGTTACAATCCCACAAGATCGCCAGGTTTCTGCTTGCAGGTTGACTCCAAGATAGACAAGATGATCCGAAATGCTATTTCCTATCACAGACCTTGCATATAGAGAAGAAATCATGATTGTTAAATGAGGAGGAAAGTGGACGCTCATATAACAAGCATTTTGCAACATAGGCAAGGAAGCAAATACCGGCTACACGATGGATCTTCCCCAGTTTCGTCGCAGACTGTTTCAAGTTTGTACACCAGACTCCCTAATCCAACGTCATGAAGCCATACCTTGGAAAGAAAAAATTAATGCTCCAATGTGAACTAGATTGTAGGAATAATAAAAAAAGAGGGATAACAACATCATAGGAAAGATGGTTCTCATCAAGAGTTGAATGATCAGTTATCAGAGCCAGTTACAGCACAATAGCTGGCTGAAGTTGCAACACAAGAAACAAAGATTAAATATTATCACATCTATATAATGTTACCTCAGTGGGGAAGTGATGGTATGTTTTCCGAGGGAAGAGAGGGTAGTATGGTGGTAGATGAGGCACAATATCATGCCCATTTGTCACCCTAATTGCATCTGGTAGATATGTCTTGAAATATGATGAAAAAACAACATTTCCTATCCGAGGTTGTCCAAATGTCATAAGTTGAACATCTTGTGCTCCATGATTGACCTAGAGGATGCATAAGCAATTATAAAAAAAAAAAGAGAGCCAAAGCAGATCAAACAAACAGAAATCATCAGAAGAGATACCAGATAACATTAACTATAACAGGAAAAAGAACTACCCTGGCATGAAATTATAGAGCAATTCAGGATACTGATCTAAATAAAACCAATCTTGGTGGAGATTATTAACCTATATTTCTATTTTTGCTAATAACACGAGCATACCAAAATATGATTTCCAAGGCTGACATCAATGCTCGAGCAATATGAGATTATTAAACTAACATGAATGAGATTGTTTTCCATATACATATATTAGAGATGGGCAAACTGTAAAATAACATTAACCATCTTGAGATATTACCTAAGATCCCTGATCACATCCTAACTCCCAAAACATGCGCATGCCACATACAAAAAGATGAATGTAAAAGCATTTAGCCAGAACAAATAATAGACGAAAAGGAATATCTTAGGAGCTCCTACAAGCTCTGATTGATACCTTCATAACTGTTATATTAGTTAGAGCAATGCAACAAAAGTTGGCTTCAATTTAGGTTCGGCAGTTCTTCTAAGTACTAGTTTCAGTAGCATTCAGTTCCAGTTTTTAGTTTCGCTTTCTTACAAGAGTAGTTTTATATATTTTTCAAATAGTTGTAACTTCTAAGTAGTTTAGTTAAAAGGGCAGGTAAAAGTACCGATAATATTAATCATAAATTTGGATGTTGAATGATTCACATATGATTATCTATATGTTTAAATGCATGAATGCATACTGCTGAAATACTGGCAAGACCAAAGACCGGCTCCATCACTGAAGTGCTGACACGATTCACAAAGCAAGAAAAGAAAAGAGAGAGCCACAGATTCATAAGGTGGCATCGAATAAAAAAGAAAATACAAGTGCAAAAAGGGAAAGGAGAGAGCCTTAGATGGCTCCCTAAGCATAAAACTGGCAGCAAAAGGAGGATGCGGACAACAATTTTTGTATATTTTTTTAATTTAATGTTTATTATAGATTTGTATTGTTTTAATTTAATCTCTAGGTAACTATAAATAAATATCCATTGAAGAAATAAAACAATCAGAGCTTTTCTAGCCACTGCTTTTCTGCATGGTATTAGAACAAGATTAGGATCCTCTTTCCCATCTTTGTTCTTCCTCTCTTTCTTTCTCCTACTCACTATGTTTAGTTTCTTTGATTCTTCCAAGGAGTCAATCATTATGAATGATAAAAACCAAACTATTGAAGCTCCAGTGGCTACAAACCTCGTATTGCTTGAATGGAAGACATTTATGAAGTGGTCCCAGATTTTGAAGACTTCTTTGAAAGAAAAAGAGAAAATTCATCATATGGTGGATTCTCCCCCAGAGCAAAAAGATCCAAATTTTGCACTTTGGGATAAAGCGAATTCCATGATAATGTCATAGTTATGAAACACCATACTGCCTAGAATAAGCAAGCTATATGTTCCTAAGAACTGAAAAAAAATTATTTAAAATTCTGCCAAACATATTTACTTAAAAGTTAAAGAGATCGCTCTCATATAGGAAAACAAAGACAGATCTCAAAAACCAAGCAAAATAACCTCCCATTTATCAAATATTTTAGTGCAATAAAGGTGTATTAGCTATAATTAAATTACTACCAAGATCTCAATATGAATGATAGCAATGATGCTGTAATCCTCAAACAATTTGTAAAAAGAGAAAAGGTGTTTGAGTTCCTGGTAAGATATAATAATGAATTCAACCAAGTTTATTTAAATATTAAACAAAGAAAACCTATCAATAAATATTCTATCTATTAACAAAATCACTGAAGACCATAACTGCCAGGTAATATTTTTTACTAATTATTGTGTATTTCAGGAATATGGGGGCAACAATTAGGAAAGCTAGAAAAAATGATAGGATATACCTTCTTGAAAATAAAAATCACTTATCATGTTCCTTCATCTCTACTCTGATATAGAAACTATTTAGGAACACTATTATAGATTACGACATCCCTCTTTCAAAACTCTATAGTGTAGGTTTCCTTTTCTTTTTATAAATAATAGTTAATAATTAAAATTTTTCACTACAAGACTAATGAAATTGCAAAACATAAGAGCTTTTTTCTCCTAAAAGTGAATTTAGATCTACCGCACTTAGTCACAAGCGATGAATGGAATACAGAAAGGACAGATTTATGGATTAGGCTCGAAAGCCTATTCGTATGACGGGCAAACCTCAGGTGGCTTCAGCTTCTCAGCATGCAGCCAGCAGACTTTGTAATGCTAACAGGTGGCTGCACTTACAACAGAGCTAGATCAAGTCCGAAAATCACAAGCTAACATGCAAATCAGATGCAGATATAGTAAAGTCAAATATTGGAGGAGTTGCAGAGAATAAGGGAGCAGTTCAGTGGAAAGCAGCCAGCATCGACAGAGGAGGAGAATAACGAAATAGATTCTGATAGACTATTTGTTATCATTGGACTTGTTATTACTATGTGTTTGTTGATTTTATATTCCTTTTTTATTAGATAATTAACTTGATGTTTATTTTAGAACTATTTGGTAATTGCAGAATATTTTCTTCTGATCAAATGTCTTATTATTTTAACATCAGTGTCTCTATTCAATGTTGAAATGTGAGGATGATATATGTATGTTTTGACTGCATGATTGCAGGATTGTTGTGTTGTACAATAATGAAGCGAATGGGCTATTTTTTGTTTCTGGTACAGGTTTCCAGCGGATTATCCGTCGGAAATGTCGATACGACGAATTACAATAAATTTCCAACAGACAATGTCCCCCGGAATTGCCGGCGGATTATTTGTCAGAAAAATATGCCAATTCTTTCAGCGGACGAAACCGCCGGAAAACGATCCCAAAAAACATCGTCTCTTTGCACACATTTTTGCCGAAAGTCCGCCGTTAAATCTGCTGGAAAGGTTTCCGGTGGACGTTTTCTGCCTGAAAAGTATTTTCGACCCGCGCTTTACCGTCGAACCATTTTCCACTGGAAAGAATTTTTCCGACGGATTACTGTCATTTCTAGCAAATTTTGGCCACCGGAAATGCGCGTTTTTCCTGTAGTGCTTGAATAATTAAATTTATTTTGTGCAAATCTCTAAACATGACTTCTATATGTTACATTTGGCGACCCTTTTTCATTCATAATGCTTTCATACTATTTTATCAACTTAATTTATCGTTGCATCTTCTACACTCCATTGTACCGGCTCAAACCACATAAGTCTAGTTTTCACCATCTTATCTTTAATAGGTCATACTTCCATAGCCCCTTCCAACTAATTATTTGTTCAATTTATTATTCTTAATAGTGTCACAAATCAATCAAATTTGATTACCCAACATGCTTTACCATCTCCTTGTATTTTAAATGTTGTTAGCAAAATAATTTTCATTTCATCTTACATAAGAAAATAATATTTTCATTTGATATCATCACTTTTGAAAGTAAGTAAATGTTATATTTTTTCATTTCCTAATGCATTTGATGTTGCAAGATCATATATTAATTTGAAATCAAATATTAGCCCCTCATGTCACATTCCTATCTTCTATTTCATATGCATCATGAATCCTCTAGCAGCTCACCTTACTATAACCAATATGTTCAAAGAAGGCGTCTCAAAGAATAATCCTTCATCCTTGAATATACATTGTAATAGTTCATCTAACTCTTTTTTTAAATTATTTTTTCAAAATAACTTCTTACCAAACTTATGGAGCATAAACAATAAACACATTTCAATCTGAAATGACTTCGACGTAATTTTGAAAGTGTCGGTCACAGGTCGGATGTCTTGAAGCCGCGTTCATATCCGACACATGTCCAACATAGATTTGGATTCATTTAACAAAATTTGGCAATCTTTTTATTCTAACTATATAAGGAAATAAAACTATTTTTACAGACAAACAAAATTAAGGTCCTGTGTCCTACATAATTAATACCAAAATTTCTAACCAGACATGACTTTTATAGTTCATCCAATTGCAACAATACCAGTTGAATGCTATTCTAGTTTCTTACTACAAAACTTAAAAATAAAAAATAGAAAAAAAAAAAAGATCAGCTCTAACGTTCAAAGGCCATAATGTTCTGGCCACCAAATCATCTACGAAGCATTAAATGATAACTATCTTGAAAAATGCAATACAGTAAGGTAAGCCAACTATAGTAAGAATGTTTAAAAGAAATGCAAAAGAATAAAAACATCAACTTAAGATTATGCATAAGAAATAACAAGAACAAAGCTAAGTGAAGTTTGTATAAGAGAAGTTACTTTAAGATCAAGCGCACAAAAGGCTGCCATAGCCCCTCCCATTGAATGCCCTACAACGGTTATTTGCATGTCCCCATACAGCTCTCTGATCTTTTGAAGACCATATAAAATCCCAGGACGCATGGTCGTGTTATGATAAGCAGAATAAAATCCATGGTGCACCTACAATAACATAGAAGAATTAGGTATATTTTCAATTGAGCAGCTATTCATTGATAGATTATTAAAGCTCAAGAATACCAACCATTGAACCAGGCATGTCAGGATAGTTAAGATCAAGTTGTTTCCAATAAAGATCTTCAACCCAATTTTGTATGCTGTGCAGTCATAAAACCAGTTTAACTCAATAATAACCTAAAAAAACTAGAAATACATAGCGTTCTGAATGCAGAGAATATGTTAAAATTTTCACTTTGTTTGGTGAAAAAAGCAAAATCACCACCACCAACAAAAGTCGTTCAGTACAACTATATAGAGTAGGCTTTCCACCAGTAAGTCAATATTTTTATCAAATAGGTAATGTGGTGAAATATCTATTTAAAAAGCATGGCAGTTCTGTTGAGCAGTCAATTTCATTTAAAAAAAAATATGAGAAGTGAAATTTTAATGGGTGTCAAATTAAAATTAGGAGTCAATACTGCTAGAAAATTAAGAGACATCCAGGTATAATAGTTTCAAGCATCTTGGAGTTGTTCTATAGAAGAACATGATGCATAGATCATAATATACCTTTTTAGAGTTAAGACTACACTGTTTAAAATTTAAAATGGGGAAAAAAAAAATCTTGAAGTACTAGGTGATAAGAGAATATCATGGAGATTGAAAATGGATTTTACAAAACGTCAATAGTATAGATTCTTTTATATGGATTTAAGTGCAAGGTTATAAAGAATCTGCTCATAGCCAAGTTGAATGCATCAAATGCGAGCACTAATATGAATTCATGGAAAAATTAGGATAGATTAATAAACGACTAATGAAGGGCTACAAGAATAGAACATAAGGAAAATAAATTAGAAAAAAATATATTAAGTAATCTGAACGTATGAAATAAAGAGTAGAATATGAACCCAAATCATAGGTGGATGATTAAGCAGATGATTAAAAAGGAGGAAAATATACTTTCATGAAAAGAAATAAGTCAATGTAAGCCAAAATAGTTTAGAAAGATCATTTAGTTGCATGCTGAGAAAATTGTTTTGTTGCATTTGGGCCTAAGCTCATTTTCTTAACTCATCATAGTACTCTAATACAGCTTAAACATGAGTTCATTTATTATTAAGTGAGCTTGTCGAAGATTATAAATTTAATGATAAATTAAATTTACCTTAATGAACTTTCCAAAAGTTTTAGCATCTCCCCCTTAAAATTTAAGATTTTCACCATATATTGTTCAATAAAAATGGTCGAGTGCTATTCATTTCAAGAAATTAATATTAAAATTGATCCATCGGTATTACATAAATATAAGTTCATCTTATAACATTGAATCCACAAATAGTTTGATTACATCAACCGATATATATATATATATATATATATATATATATATATATTACCTTTGACTAACTTCAACAACTTGGAATGATGTCTTTTAGCATGGACTTGATCTACCCACAATTATGGCACAAATTTCAATAACAGTAGCATTTAAGAAAGCTCAATATTTAGAATGATAGGAGGCTAAGGAGATATATAGAAAGGGTGGGTAAATTCAACTAATGAGGTGCTGAGGGAGGAGATCAAGGCGGAGAAGATGGTAGTCGCAAGGAGGGGAGAAATACACCGATTAGTTCTTATGGGATGTTTACATAAACTTCATAATTACAGGGAAGAACACCACAAAATGTTTTCCTAGCTTATCCTTAGGTGAGAGTCCCATGCTTAAATCCTTAGGGAAGAACACCACATATGGGTGTTTTAATTTTTTTTAGTTGGACTTCAAGACCAAAGCTAGCTTAATCTAGACCTAAACCCCAACCAAACATGTCAAAACCTAATAAGAATGGATGAAAAATTAGGATTCACAAATCTGATCCTAAATAGCTATGATAAGGTAAATGATAATTATAATGATAAAATATGAGATGAGTAGGCACATAATAAGAATAGTCACGAGTCAGAAGCATATTGGTTTGGGTTTTTTCCTAAAGAAAAAAAAGCTTTGGGGGCTATAAAATCCATAGTTTAGTCAGTATGGGAGAATGAACTCATAAGATAGTGCAGTGCTCGCTAGTAGTAGACCCTATTACTTTCATTAGCCAAACATCACAAATAGGCCCTTCCAATCCTATGAATGATTAAAAGCAATAGCAAACATACAGAACATGGAAAACATTTTAATACAAATGTCTTTGTTCATGGACTTTAAATGCCAGGTAGACTTATTGCAGCAACCTACCCATGAAATCATAGGACATCATATACTATTACAATATATCTTCATTTGAGAAATGTACAAGCTAATTAATTACCTGTGTTCTTGGGTTCCTCTAAAAACAACAATAACAGAATTAAGATCCTCTGCAACACCAACATATGCCTGCAGAAAGAATTTGTTTTTGTGTCAAGTAACAAGAGACGGTGATCATACACAGTGCAGAAAAACATCATTGCAGATAGTAACTTTCAACTATTCTGGTGATACGGGAAAGCACCTGTAGGCAGTTTTGGACATCAACAACCACCTCCACCACTTCAAAACCCTGATTGCATGTAAAAACTATTGTTCACCAGTTTATACTAAGAATGAAACAGAATAAATTCCTATGAATATTCTCAAGACAGATCCATAAGCTTTAGAAATCCACAGAATATCATGAAAAAATAATGCTAAGGAATAATGTGAACATGCAGCTTGTGAAAATACAATAACTTTAATGGAAATAAAGCCACATACCACTGTCATATCTATACACCTAGAGCAGGTCCATGTTATGAGTGATGTTAGATCTGCTGTGTAAACCTGCAACGTACAATAATATAGTGATAAAGAAATTTCTTCAAGTAAAAATAAACATCAGGTCCCGTCAAATTTATTTTTAAAATAAATCATATAAAAAGCAAGGGTTCATAAAAATTCAAAAAGTTAACTTTTTGTTCATAGCAATGGCATGTCTTCCTAAAAAAAACTAAATAAATTGCTTGGAAAAAAACTCACAGCGGCAGTATACTCCACCAGTATCTTGGCAAGAGTACTGTTATAAACTGAACTTTGATTGTCTTTAATCTTAAGTTCTGTTGCATGGTCAGCACAAAAGAAAGGAGGAAATAAGGAATAAATCGTTAAAAATAGAATTTTGGCCTCATGAATTGTTCAAGAAATTAAAAAAAAAAAGTTATCTTATTTCAAAGAGAAGATACCAAAGAAATGGATGGCGCTTACCTCTGCCTGCACAAGCTACAAACAGGCATGTAAAAAGCATCACCTCAAACAGTCTTCGCCGCTCCATGACCTACTTCAGCGACAAATCGAAAATCAGCTTCAGCACATAACGCGGAATGAACCTGAAACACCTATTTGAGGGGTATAATCCTCTGAAAAAGTCAGACAAAGTGGCATAATAGTATTCCAGTTTTCGGAAATGCGTACAAGGAAACGAAGAAGAGAAGAAGTAAAAAGAACCATCCAACTACATGGTCATAATTGAAACAAACAAGAAGGAAGGTTACCTGAAGAAGACGCAATCCGTTTCCGACGAAAGAACCACCGCAATGCAATTGATCGCGAAGGTGCTACGGGCACATATATGATTGGGAAGATCCGCCGACTTTGCTCTCCGCTTTCTTCCACCGTCAAGAAATGGCGAGTAGGGTAGAAATGCCTCATTCGGATAGAGATCAACAAGCAGAAGAAACCAAACGGAGCCTCTTTAAAAATAATAATAATAATAATAATAATAATAATAATAATAATAAAGATGATAGGATATCCTAAAAAAAATTTGGCGTTTTATCACCAATTTAGAATAATATTAATATTATAATTTTATCTATGATAAATTTTGTAAAATATTTTTCATCTAAAATACTATAATAAGCGATAACCATTTATATTCATGGATATTTATTAAATTTTAAGATGAATAATTTTAATTTTCTTATTGATATGAATTCTCTTTATTTTATTAAATCAAA
Source organism: Dendrobium chrysotoxum (assembly GCA_019925795.1). Lineage (NCBI taxonomy): Eukaryota > Viridiplantae > Streptophyta > Magnoliopsida > Asparagales > Orchidaceae > Dendrobium > Dendrobium chrysotoxum. Next base: position 10,714,492 of record CM034297.1, read on the forward strand.
CTTAATTAACAATTGTACATATTAAGATTTAAATATGTATGGTTGATAAACTATGTAAAGAATTCAGTTGCATGTAGAGGAAAATAATTTGAATTAATTCAAATTCAAATTAGTTTGAATCATATTCAAACAACACTACTTTGCCCTCGCTTAGAGCAAAAGTTAGTGTAAAGCATTATAGATGTAAGGGGTATCAATATTTGAATTGACCGAAAACTCGACCCAGACCTATTTAACAGACAAGTTGGGTTCTGGTTTCATTTTTCGACCCGTTTATAAAATCAAGTCAGGTTCAAGTTGACACGGAAATCCAAAATCAACCTGTGTTGACCCGTGAACTCCCCTATAGCATGATCCCACTCTCGTGTCTAGACTTCACACCTGGACTAGCACCACACGCAGGTAGTGCTCGTGCCCGCCCACATTGCTTCACAGTCCATAGCACCACGCTCGCGTTTGGACTCCGCACTTGGACCTTTGAACAAGCCATGGCTCTTGGCACTCGTCCGCACCCCTTGCAGACCACCCCGAACCACAAGCAGCAAGCTTGCTCCCACGCCGCACCCCCGGGCCCGAACTCATTGTGCTAGCTATATTATGGGTTTTCAGGTCGGCTCAGGTCAACCCAGTAACCCAACGGGTCAGGTCCGAGTATAAATTTTTGACCCATTTACAAAATCGGGTCGAGTTCGGGTCAACCCAATTTGGACCAAGTCAATTTCTAGTTCAACTCAAACCCAACCCGAAACCCATTTTGACACTCCTAGATAGATGTGTCGAGCGCAAAAGTAGGAGGTAGGCTTATAGAAGAACAAGAGGAAGGCAAGATTAGTATACTTGACACCCTATTGGGGTCATGAGAGCCTATGAGAGGATTGAGAAGACTAGATAAACGCCTAAATGTGGAGAAGCATATCCCGAAGTGGAGTATGAAGTGACCAAGATTAGCATGAGGAGTGATGACATTGATTAAGGGTCTGCTTCGGATGACTCCAACGTTTTATAAGATTGCTTGTGAAGTTTTTGTGGGGAAAGTAACTTAGCTATTATAGTTGTAAAAACTGCTTTCCATCATGAAAAATTCAAAAACAAAAGTGAGAAAATAATAAGAAAGCAGTAGTCAATTGAAATTGTGGTTATTATTTGAAAAGTAAAGCAGCTAGAAACTTATCCCAAATAGGGCCTAAGTGGAAGGAAAAAAAAGGACATGAAGAAGAGTAGTGAGGGTTTATGAAAGAAGGGGGGGATGAGGATGAGGATGAGGACTTGAGAGTTGAATTCATGTCGTAGAGCATGCTGCCATTTGAACAATAGGGGTGTCAAAACGGGTCGATGGGTCATGTTCGAGTCGAACCCCAGTTGACCCGAGTCTAAATAGGCCAACCAAATCTGACTCATTTTTGCAAACGGGTCAAGTATTTCAACCCGGACCCAACCTGTGCGGATTACCAGGTTGACCCGACATAACCCGTGGACCCGTTTGATTCAAAAAACGGGCTAGTGCATATCAATTGAGGCGACATGGCGGCAGGCAGTGCTAGTGTGGCCTGAGGGTGTGGGATCAATGTTGGGTGCTAACGGGCCGGACGGACTACATGCGATACAAGAGGACCTGCGGAAAGTGCAAAAGACCTACTGGGTTGCACGAGAGTCATGAGACGAGGCATGGCAGGCTGACGACAGCGATGGCCGATGGCTACGACTGGACTATTGGAGTAGATACGGTCACGTGACACACGAGCGCCAACAGATCGAACAGCGGATGTGACTAGACGTCCAGATGAGGTCACGCTCCAAATGCGACACTTGGCAGCCATTTTCCCGGGTCAAATCGGGTTGAATTTGGGTGTCCGGGTCAACCCGAACCCAACTCGATTTTACAAACGGATCGAAAACTCGAACCCGAATCCAACCCATATGATAAACGGGTTGACCCGAACCCTCGGGTCGGGTTTCGGGTCGTATCAGATTTTGACACCCCTATTGAACATATTGTTGAGCGGCAGTGATCAAAATACTTATGTTCAAGAGCACATTGTAATTAAAACATGGTTCAAATCAAATTCAAATTTAAATCAATTTGAGCCAATTCATTTCTACATCAATGTGAGTTCCTTCATTGATCGACTACAAATACTGAGATTGTAAAATACAAATAGAGTTCATTAAACAAGACTTAAGCGATATCGACATCGATAAATAAAGATAATTCATGTCAATAAAGAAAGGAGATTATGCCCTTAAATTTTAAAAAATATCCATGACCATTATGGTATGCCTCATTGGGAGAATTTTGGTCCAAAAAATTATTTTAGGAGATATTTCCTCAAATAAAAATATAATAGAGATATCAGTTCAAACAAGTGCATTATGAGGGATATTAAATCAAATTTCCCTATCCTAAGGCATTTCTAATAAATATAAACTTTAAAAGTTAATGTGATTTTTTTTTGCTATATTTAATTGCGATTTATACACATAAACATGATTCTTATGCATTTACATATATAATATAAAGTCTTTATATTTACTTATATAACATGCTAATATTTAAATCACAATAAACTATATCCATGAAAAAGTGTATTCCACTTTAGATAAGATAATGTTAGTGATATTTTTATTTGATTTAGGGATTAGAGTGCTATATAAATAGCATTGATACACCATCAAAAAAATCATCTATCTAAGCACAAATATTGAGATAATATTTCAATTAGAAACTCTTAGATTTAAATAAGGGATCATCTAAACTCTATTTTCAACCAACTCATAGTCAAAATAAACATTTGGATGAGACAAATCCAATCACACAAAAAAGTGCCTTAATTCAAATTTATAAGAATACTTGAAATTTTCCTAACATTGTTTGAGTGACCAAGTAATCAATGCATCTTGCATGATTACAATTGAAAGGAACTTCTCGATGAGAAAAATCCAATAATCTCAAGATCGCTCAATTCTGATGTCATTTTAAAAGCCAAAAACTCTTAATATAATCCAGGGGGATCAATATAGGATGACTGATGTAGTGTTTCAAAAATTTAGCTAAAATGATCAAAATACTAGTGCTAAAAATAAAAATGGGTGATAATATGAGAATGCCATTTTGTATAAGAGACTTCACAAGAGAATATAAGAAGCGAGGTCCAGTGAAGTATGACCAACTAGTCTTATCTTAACTTGTGTAAAATACTCATGAAAAATCATAGTTTTTAAATTCTAAATTAAAATCATGAAAATCTGATTCATCGATCTCTGAAAAATAATGTATCCTTTAAAATTAATTATACTCTATGACATATTAAGAGACACTCTCGATAAGGAAAATATGCATGTATTCTAGTTAAAATAGTCAAAAATAGGGAACTTAATAAAAAAAGATTGTGTGGAGCTAAGTAACTATAATAAAGAAAAATAAAAAAGACAGTTGGGCTCTATATAAGTACAACCCATTTACACAAATATCAATATAGTAGAAACTAAGTAGTTTATAATGTATATAAATTAAGAAGATTCTTGCGCTTCATTATGCAAGTAGGGACTATGTCTTTTATTTGAAATTTTAATATTGACACATAGCCCTTATAAAAGAAAATAATATATAGTCATATGTCAAAGAGCCATATATCAAATATATATCTTAGTGTAGAAAATAGCTATATTAATGTACCAAATAATCCTATCTAATACATAGCCATAAATAGGAATAATAAGATTTTTAAAATGTTGGACATATATATACACTAAGTTTTAGATGTAATTTTGAAAATTAATTACAATGACATGCCCTATGTTATTTGTATTCCTGAACAATCATATAAGATATATATTTGATAGAGTGGTTCTAATTATTAGACAAACCTTTATCGGATAACAGTGGTCAACCTATCATAACCACAGGCCATGTCATGACCCGACCCAACCTCCTATGTCATATTGCTCCTAATTATGGGAAGAAGCAGAAACTAACCCCAAAATCCAATTGGAGAAGTGTTGAAAACTAAACTTCTAATTTATATACAACGTAGAGTCACTACTAAGTATAATGTAAAGTGGAAGACTACAAAATCTCAAAGATAATTTTTTCATATATCATCCAAAATACTTGTACAATCTGAGATCTATCTATAACAGCACATATTAGAGCCTGGTATCAAAACTACTCAGCTCACACATTATCCTTTCTTGAGCCTGCAAATGAAAGCAAAAGTAGAGTGAGCTAACACAGCTTAGTAGGCTATGACAACCTAAAACAAAAAATAATAGCTTTAAAAAAGAACTAAAAATATTGAATTAATCAACTGAAGTACTATGTGGAAAACTGAAAGTAAAATAGATACTAATACTGAATGCATTTAAATAAGTACTGAAACTATACTGAGACTAATTAAAATATAAAAAAATAGTTCATAGTAATTATTAGATTGGCTCTCAAGCCTTAATTTTTCATATATAACAATTAATAGAATCCCTTCTCGCTGCGAATAAAATCTCTCCTCTCCACCAACAGAATCCATTCTTAATAAATATAGCCCTCAAGCTCTAGAATTTCTAACCCATAGCAGATAACAGAATCCCTCATCGCTGCCAATAGAATCCCTTATTACCGTCAATTCAGATATTTCAATCACAGATACTGGAAACAAAGTATATTCTACACTACTAAAGCAATCACAATATTATTGTATAATTCTACAGAAATGCCCTAACGACTGTCACATAATTTTTCACCCGGTGTTCTACAAGTTACCAAAACTAAGTTTTTCAAAATTTATCATATTACTAGAGATTCAGTATAACAATATTCTGAAACTTTAATTGAACTAAAGCACTATATTTAGATGTCAAAATAAATATCAAAATTGATAAAAGTCATTACTTTTCAAAATCACCGGATAGAAAATCTTGAATAAATACTTAAAATGATTAGAATAGTCGTAAAGTTACTAGAATTTGATAAAATTGTATTTTTGTAAAACCAAATTATAAATTAGATCAAAAAAATCCTAAAAACTTCAAATTATTTAAAATATGAGATAGGCAAAATGTAATATATCTCGACCAAAATAATTTTTCCAATTAGGCCAACTACTGAAAATGACCTGAAGTAGAGTTTCTCTTACTAGAAAACCCTCTCTTCCTGTCACTATGCAGTTGCTCAAATGGAGTGGATCAGGTGGAATAGTGGATTGGAATATTTTTAATATAAAAATTTGGGCTTGCACCATGGCACACCAAGGCGCCAGGCGGCGCTCCTTCAGAAATTCATAGCGTTGAATTAATTTCGAATTTTCCTGAGAACGTAGGTGCCATATAAAACCCAATGTCAGAGCATTGCCAAACCCAATGTCGGAGTGTTGCTAAACCCACCGCTGGGGTGCCCTAGAGAAAAAATTTTTAGATTTCACAAACATGCATTTAGACCCCTAGAACCCACTTCAAAACACATGCAAACCTTTTTCATGCACATAATTCATTCTTAAACATATGTAAGAGAGTTTAATTATAGAAATTTAACATATTACCTAACTTCTAATCTTGTCAGACTAGTTTGAATAGTACTTTGATGTTAGAGGTCTCATAACTCTATCCTCAATTTAAAGGCTAGTCCTACTCAACCAATTAAGTGATGATTCAATTGCATGAAAATATAAATGCATTAATGAGAGAGAGAGAGAGAGAGAGAGAGAGAGAGAGAGAGAGAGAGAGAGAGAGAGAGAGAGAGAGAGAGTGATGATTGAAATATCAATCATTTGATGCAAAAATTCATGTGTTTTAATAAAGTTCAAACACTTGATAGATAAATGTTCAAAATACATGAGTAAGTCTCTAATGCATACTGTGCAAGATCAAATATAATTCTTGGAGAGTGACTCACTTAAATAACATGAATAAGGATACCTAGGAAACCTACCAATAATTCAACTAAATGATGGGAATAAGGATACCTAGGGAAATGTGGTAAACCTAATAATCAAGGGAAACACTCTAGTCAAAAGAGCATATCTAGATTAAAAGATTAGTATAGTTGAAAGTATATGAGTATATATCTAGATGAAACTTGGATAATAAAGCACAATTAGGGAAGAATAGTAGCCAAAATTGCATGATTATAGGAATGATTAGCCAAAAGATCATGGTTGTACTAAGTTAAACCTAGCCAAAAAGAATATGACTATGGAGAAATAATACTACAATATCAGGATTATCCAGTGAAATGCTTGTTAAAAGAGCATGGCTATACAGAATGGAATCTCATTAAAAAATCATGATTAGAGTGATATACTATAGCAAGAAGAGTAGGACTATACTAGGAATAATGCAATAAAAACATACTATACTAAGTGAAACTTAACCAAAAGAGCATGACTATAGAGTAGCATAATAAAAGAGCATGATCATTAGGAATTAAGTTAGGATATAATTAAGCATGGAAATAATACGTGAAATGCATGATTATGTTTATGGTTAGATCAAAACTGTGTATGGGGTATGTAAATTAAGGAATAATGATAATCAGTGTCAATGAAGCTTCTAAAATGACCAAGGAAAAGCTATCCTAAAATGCTATGTGTGCAACGTAGGATGTGTATTAAAGATGTTGATCAATCCAATAAGAGTAAAAGATTGATCAACATTGAGATGAGATGCATAATCATGTCTAACCCTAATCTATTGAGTTAGAAGATCAATCAAGAGAGACTTTGAATGTAGTGTATGGCCCATAATCATAAATTGAAGCCTAAATGTCAACACACTATAACTTTGCATAAGATCAAGGATATATGATAATTTAGAACAAATCAACTCAGGTTAACTTAGAATTAGCTTGGATTAACAGTACCTCACACAAAATGTTTGTAGAAGTCTTCTAATTTGGGTTTGTTACTCAAAATGATGTAATTCAAATTCAATGAATTTTTTGAAATTTCAAAGTATTTTTAATAATTTTCAAGAATTTTGAAAATTAAGTATTTAAAATAGCCACAATTTTTAAAATTTAATGTTTTGATATTTTAAAAACTATATAAAGGGTTTAAAAATTTTCCAAATTAAAAATTTCATTTCAAAAGCATGTAAATGATCAAAGTTAGTAGTCATAATCTATTTTCCTTAATTAAATGACTAATTAAGGATAAATAAACTATTTATAAAGAAAATTTGAAAATTAATCAACCTTTAACCAAATGAGGGTGATTAATATGCCAAATATTCCTAATCACATCAATGGACATTTTCAAATAATACTTAAGCAAAATATGAAAACTATTTGTTACTTTTCATAATTATCTCAATATTTACATGCTCAAGTATTTAAAAAAATTTTCCAAACACCCAAACTAATTAATGCAAAGAGTATTTTATTTTTCAAAAATAAAATGTAAATTAATTTTTGATGAAAGTATTTTTCGAAAGCTTATGTAAAAATAGGTTTTTAGCAAAACTTTCATTAATTTTGGATTTGTAGTTTGATCTAAGCAAAAATCTTGATTAATTCCTCATATAAATTTATTGGAAGGATCCCGAATTGTTGGATCGACCTATGGTAGTGATTTCAAGTCTAAGCTCGAGTCATTCATAGAAAAAAGACGACAATACATAGGTCATCCATGACATGTTTACTTAAAAGGCTCCTAACTTTCGAACAAAAGCTCAAAATTAGATTATTCAACAAATAAAATTAATTTATTTTTTGAGCTCTATAAGATGATGTAAAGAACTTAACAAATTATGGACTCTAACCTACCCAAAACTATAATATAAGAAATATCTTAGGACTTTATATTATATGTGTTCAGGTTGATTTTAAGGTTCAAATGGATCTCGTACATTGAGTTGAGCTCAAGGAGAAGAACTCTCTCTCAAGTTTGTTTGATGCGCTCCCAATTACCATGGATTCAATTTTTTTCGTTGAAGACACCCAACCCTACTAATGAGTTGAAATTAAGAATGTACAAGTTACCTGAGAATCTATGAGAGTATGGAGAGAGAGAGAGAGAGAGAGAGAGAGAGAGAGAGTTCGTATAATATTTAAGAAAATATGAGCATGAAAACTGACAGCGTATCCACTATATTAGTGAAAAAGTCCAACATAATATTTCAATTTATTCCTCATTATGTCTTATTTATAATATTTTGAGGACTACAAAAAAGAATACATAGAAAAAAATAAAAAATACAGTGCCACACATAATACCTGTATAATGCTACACATTACCATAGACACGTGTCATCTCCTTCTTGGTTGATAGAGTACACTTCGGTGAGTTGTCTCTGGGTGAGCTCATTGATACTAATTATATGAGGGCAAGTGTACTTGGGCAAGTTTGCGGGTGATAACTGATATGTTGGGGTACTGGCGATTGACATGTTGGTTGACATGGTCGGCAACAAGTATGGAAGCTTCGGGATCACCTGAGAAGAAAGTGATGAGTAAGATGTTGTTTCAAGAAGGAAGAGCTCCGACTTGGATGGCCGCACTGAATCAAACTGAGGGTCCCATAAGAAAGTGTCTTCATATAGCTGAGTTTAGTGACAATGATCGCTCTAGGTGAGAGTGAGTGACTAAGATATGGTCGAAGCACCTTGGGAGTGCCGAGCTACAGTCTTTGAGAGAAATCCTTGATCCGCTTATGCAAGGTGAGCTCTTTGGAAGGCCCGGGCGAATCATGTCTATTGGTAATTTTGGATGAGTTCTCTTGTGAGCTCCAAGCAAGTTCTTCAAATGGGTCCCCATTGAGGGCAAGTTCCTCTATCATGACTAACCAACTACTTCTAGCTAGATACATACATATGTGAGGATACAACTATCATGTTAGTGCTAATTGGACACTTCCATCCTTTCTCAAAGAGTAGATAAAAATACATGCTTTTCCATCTTTTAATGGAAGCAAGCAAATCTGTAAGGGCCAGAGGAAGGACACCCTAGTTGATAAAGTAATAAAGCCCATCCAAACATTGGACATTTATTGGCCTTTGCATATATTCCATGGTCAATTTGAATGACTGTGTCGACATAACAATGCTTGATCAATGCAATCTCAATCGACTAACTCGATATCATGTATAACGAGTTTCAAGTCATCTTGATTATGATTGAAATGTTGATGTCACTTGAAAAATACACCTATATTATATAAAAAAAGAAGAAAAGAGAAAATTTTATTATCTAAATAAGCATATTGTTGAATAGAGAAATACACTTTGATAAGTGTATTAGTAATTTGACAAGTGCATAATTATCTCAATAAGTATGATATGACTTTGAGAAATTCATTAACACTTTGAAAAGCATGCCCTCATTTTAAAAATATACCTTGCCTTAAGAAGTGCATAGTCACCTTGATAAATAGGGGCGGATCCAACCTTTTTTTAGGGTGAGAAAACTCAATATATAAACAAGTAAATACAAAAAATTATATATATATATATATATATATATATATATATATATATATATATATATATATATATATTCATTAGTAAAAATCTAAGCAAAGTCTTATATTCATTATAATTTATGAAATAAAAAAAGAAAATTACAAACTTTGTATTCTACTTTGCATTTTCTGATAATATGGCATAATGACTTTATTCGGAACAGAGTCAAATACTTCTTTCTCAATATATGTCACTAGATAGTCATTGAGCAAAGCATCATCCATTTTACTACGCAGCTGATGCTTAATAATCTTCATTGTAGAAAATGCTCTCTCCACCGTAGCAGTAACAATTAGTAAAGTCAGTGCCAAAATAATAAGTCTATAAATCAGTGGATACACAATATTTTTTTTGCCTTTACAATCTATTTTACAAGAGCAGCAATGCTAGTCAAAGATATAAACTCATCATTAGTACGCATATCAATAATATAAGTAGATAGCAGATGTTCAAGAGATACAAGATCAACCATAGAAAAATCTGTTAGATATAACTCTGCAAGATGAATCAACTTTCTCTTATCAAAAGTAGAGAACATATTACTCGGATTTAGAGATGTCACACAAAGAAGTAACTCGGTACTACTTTAAAAAAATTGGTTATTTAGTTCCTGAAGTTGCATATCAATAATATTGTAAAATAAATTAGCTCGATAATGATGAAAATTTATTATTTCTACATCTTTTTGTACTGACCGTCCATGAGCCTTGAATTTCGAATCCATATTTGGAACTTTAATTTCAAAAAAATTACAATAACATGACACTTCTTCAAGTAAAGGCACCTATCCATTTTCCCTCATTATCTACAATCATTGATTGGACACTTGTATTAATTTCATTGCATTTATAATATTTTGATTATTTCGTTGTAAGGCTTCTGATAATTCATTTGTAATCTCTAAAATATCAATCATTATATGTAGTGCCAAGACAAAGCCAAAGATTCCATGATATGTATTAAAACTCAAACTTCAACTGATTGTTGATCATGTATCCCCTCTTTCTTGACAATTTCAAGCACTTCGAGTACAGAAGCATAATTTTTTGTTAAACTAATTAATGTTTAAAAATGCGAACTCTATTGGGTATCACCAGCACGATGCAAATTGGTTTCTTGGTTCAAACCTCGACCACTAATTAACTCTTCACTACTTAAATGAAAAACTATTTTTGTTGTATATATAGATTCAAGAATTATGATTTTGATGATAATAAATATTTCTATTTCTGTTTGAGTGCCTAACCTTTCAGGTTCACAAGATCAATTGCAATTCAAGTCAGCTCAAGATCGAGTCAGTCTGTTTTTGTTTCAAGTTCAATATAGTTTTTAATCTTTATTGAGTCAAATGTAATGTAATGGATCCCTAAACTAAGTAACCTCACACACATATACTCAGGGGGAGATTTTTAGTGAGTTAGAGTTTCTGTTCTGATTTTATTCATATCGTCCTGAACGATAGTAATATCATCCTAGACGATCCATTGAAAATAGAAACCCTAATTAGGACAGTCATGCATGTTAAGTCGATCTGATTAAGCAGATCGTCCTGGATGATACTCCCATCATATAGGATGATATGATCAAATTAGAAAATCTCAGCCACTAGACTAAGTTAGGAAAGTTTTTATTTTTGGTATTTTGGTCTAATCGTTCCAGACGATACATGTATCGTCCAGGATGATTCATTATAATCATGCCAAAATTAATCAGGTAATTAAGAAAAGTAATTAAGGATTGATTGATTGATCACATCATCCTGGACGATCGTAAGATTATCCTGGACGATCAATTAAAAATCCTCATCGTCTAGTGTATCTCACCTAGATGACCCGAACTGTCTGCTAGATGATATTGCCATATTTGAACTAATCGTACAAGATGATATAGATATCATTTGGGATGATCAAGTTATTTTGAAATCATCCAACATAGTTATCCTAGATGATCTGAATTGTGTGTCAGATGATATTGAGTGTTTTTAAACTACTCGTATAGGATGATAGACATATCGTCCTGGACGATCAAGTCATTTTCTTTAGATCATCTAGAATATTCTCCTGGACATCCTGAACTGTCTACTAGATGATGTTCCTTATTTAAACTAATCATCTAGAACGATCACAGAATCATCCCAAACGATAAAAAAAAATCATGTCTTCTAATCATCCAGAAGAATCAGATCATCCTGGCCAAAAAGGGTTGATTTACACTAATCGTATAGGATGATCTCAGTATCGTCCTGGATGATTTTTGATGACAAGTTAAAATTTAGGTTAATTTTTGAGCCCTTCTATTTAAGGTTTCTTTCTTGCTACTGTAAAAATTTTTTGCCGCTGTCCTCACCTGAGAGAGCCTTGAGAGGGAGAGGGAGAGGGAGAGAGGGAATCTTGTAAGGGGGAGTTTATGAGGTGTTCACAAAGGTTACTCCAAGCAAGGATTTGAGTCATCATCTTCAGTCATCGTCCCTTGTCTCGTGGTGTCTCTGTGGGAAGGATCGTCAGCAAAAAGATTAAAGTTCTCTGCCTACTTCGTGAGGAAGCATAAGGAGGTAAGGTTCTCTGCCTGCTTCAGGAGGAAGCGAAAGGATGTAAGGTTCTCTGCTTGTTTTAGAAGGAAGCAAAAGGAGTCTGGGTTCTCTGCCTCACCATGTTGGTAAAAAGGAGTTTTATAAAGGCTTCTCCGCCTTGCTGTGGGTGCAAAAGGAGAGTCACTGAGTTTTAGTAAAATACCTGGAGGGGAGGCTCCGAGGAGTGGACGTAGGTCAAGTTGATCGAACCACTATAAAATTTAGTGTGTTCTTTTCTTTACTATTCTATTTTTAATTTTTTCACTTTACCTTCTGTGGATGATCATGTGATTTAAGTTATTGTTTTGTTTGATTAAATATCTCCACACCAACGTGAAATTATAATTATTTTAAAATATCTGAAAAGGTTTTCAAAATAATTTTTGCTCGTGAATTTTTAAAACTATAAATTCACCCCTCTGTTGGTTAGCCTCGGGCTAGTTCACAAGGGCTTAACATCCCTAATGAACTTTCAAGTGGTATCAGAGCGGGATTCATAAAATCAAGTTTTGAAAAACTTTTGAATTTGATCCATGGCTAACTTTGGTAATCAGAAAACTACATAAGGGTATTCTATTACTTGATCATCATTGTTTGATAACATACCTTTTAATTTCTGGAAAACTCACATGTCCACCTTTCTACAATCGATCGATTATCGCATATGGATGTTTGTTAAAGACAGTTATGATGAACATTTTAGACTTATTAATGGTGTTAAAACGGAACTTCCTTTTACTGAATGGACGTTTAATGATCGAGAGTTAGCACAACTGAATGCAAAATGCTTAAACTATTTTTTCTGTGTATTAAAATCTGAGGATTACATGCGTGTCTCTACTTGCAAAATTAGTAAAGAAATCTAGGATAGATTATGCATTACTTATGAAGGCACATCAGAAGTTAAGCAATCTTGGTTGAACATCTTGCTTCACGACTACAAACTCTTTTGTATGAAATCTAGTGAGTCAATATCTTAAATATATATTATGTTTATACAGATTATCACCTCTCTGTATGCCTTAGGAAGAGAACTCACTAACTATGAGAAAATTAATAAATTTTTGAGATGTTTGCCTTCTTCCTATGATGCCAAGATAACTGCGATCACTGAATCCAAGGATTTAAACATTTATTCTATTGATAACTTATTTGGATTACTCATTGCTTATGAGTAAAGAGTGAACTAAAGATAACTTGATGCAGGTGAGAAAAAAAAGAGAAAACTATGGCGTTGAAGGCCAACGATACGGAGACTGATTCTTCCGGGTCTAAAAGTGATGATGTTGCCTTAATCACTAGGCAATTCAAAAACTTTCTAAGGAAGAAACATAAGAACTATCAGAAATGGAACAAAGGTAAGGATAATAAAAATTCTAAAGGTTCTTCTGATACAGTTTATTTTGAATGTAGGAAGTCAGGACATATAAAAGTTGATTATCCTACACTCAAGGCTCACCCAAGCAAGGAGAAGGGTGAGGAGAAGCCCAAGTTCAGGAAGGATAAGAAAAGGATTCAAAAGACTGGATGGATTCTACATCTGACTCCTCTGAGATTAAAGCTGAAGAGGAGACTACAAACTTATGTTTGATGGCGGATGAATATCATGGTCAGTCTGACCAAGAAGAGGTATGTGAACTAACCTACGATCAATTACTTGATGTTTATGTTTCTGAAAAAATCCATTCATCATATAGGAAACTTAAGAAAATCTATGCTAGTCTGAAATTAGAATTCTTGAACCTACAAAAAGAGCATGAAGTTTTAGTTAAAGATCATTCTTTACTTGATAGCAATCACATATCATTACTTGATGAATTTGATGAGTTAAATAAAAAGTATTCTGAATTGATTATTGAGCATGATTCATTGAAAGTATCGCATGTTGAATTAGAAGTGGCATTCAAGGAATTAAAAACTCATGCATTCAATATTGAGAGTAGGGAGCATGCATAAAGAGTGGAAAATTCAATTCTTGATAGTTCAAATAATTTTTTTGATGTTGAATTAACTGCTCTTATGAAAAATAAGCAACCTCCATCACTTGGAGACTTTATACGCAATCATCGAAGCATGCATCATCCAAACCTATGAAAGGCACTATCACCAATGTAGATTAGTTAACAATTTTCCTAACATTAGATATTTTTCTTGTGGCATGTTAGGACATATCTCTCACACTTGTATTATCCACCATAGTACACATTGGGTGTGGAGGCCCAAATTATATGATTCACAGCATAACACACTTATATTAATTCTTCTTTTCATAAGAAGGAACCCAAACTTATTTGGGTTCCTAAATATGATGTTTGATGATTTTGTAGGGGTGCGCTCACACAAGACCTTGTGAGAGCATATGGTACCTGGAAAGCGGATGCTCAAGGCATATGACTAGAGATATAAATCAATTCATTTCGCTGGAGGCCAGAGCTAGAGGCAATGTCACTCTTGGAGACAACACCACCAGACCGGTGGTGGGCGCAGGTATAATTGGAAACTCCAAGAGCCTTTTAATTAAAAATATTTTACTTGTAGATGGACTGAAACACAACTTGCTCAGTATCAATCAACTCTATGACAAAGGGTTCATCATAAAGTTTCTGGCAAACACTTGCATTATCAACTTAAATAATAACACTATTTTGCTGAGCAAGAGGATCAACAACATCTATATGCTTGATATAAATAACATTAAGTGTGCTACATCATTCTGCTTAAAAATTACTGCTGATGAGTCTTAGCTATGGTATAGGAGGTTATGTCATGCCAGCATAAAAAGTCTTAGAAGAGTAACCCAGAAGGACTTAGTTAGAGGTGTCCCTAAGCTTAAGTTTACTAAGGATCACCTATGTGATGCCTGTCAACTAGGGAAATAAGTCCAATCCTCTTTCCACTCAATTAAGGACATCAACACTTCTAGACCTTTAGAAATCCTTCACATGGATTTATTTGGACCCATTAGCACTACCAGCTTAGGGGAAAAAGTCTATGGATTTATGATTGTTCATGACTACTCGAGGTTCACTTGAATTAGATTTCTATTATAAAAAACTGAGTCATTTAATGAATTTAAATCTTTCTCCACTTAGATTCAGAAGAAGTTAGGTTGTGAGATATTGACCATCCATAGTGATCATGGTGGAGAGTTTGAGAATGTGAGATTTGGATCTTTCTGTGAGGAGCAAGGGATTAGTCACAACTTTTCAGCTCCTAGGACCCCTCAATAGAATGAGGTAGCTAAAAGAAAGAACATGACCTTAGTGGAAGCCACTAGAGCTATGCTTAATGAGTATTCACTTCCAAAATACTTTTGGGCAGAAGCGGTGAATACAGCTTATTATGTGTTGAATAGGGTGAATGTTAGATCCAATCTGAATAAGACACCCTATGAGATTATTAAGGGTAAAATATGTCTTTGGCTATAAGGTCTTCATTCTTAATAATGAGAAATCATCGTTAGAAAAATTTGACCCAAAATCTGATGAAGGAGTGTTCTTAGGATATTTAAGTGTGGGAAAATCCTTTAGGGTATTTAACATGAGGACATTGGTGGTGAAGGAGACTACTCATGTGGTGTTTGATAAATCTGATCCTAAGGAGTCTAGAGCTGAGGAAGAAGATAAAATAAGAGAGATTACCTAATGAGTAGAAACTACAAATCTGGAGGAAAGGGTAGAACCTGAAAATACTCTGCCTAGAGATTAGAGATATTCGTTGAGTCATCTTAAAAAACTGATCTTATGAGACCCTTCTGAAGGTGTTGGAACTAGGCATGAACTTAGGAAGGAAGTAAACCATTCTACATTTATCTCAATGATTGAACCCACCAACATCAATCAAGCCCTTTCTGATGAATTTTAGATCTTAGCTATGCATGAAGAACTTAACCAATTTGTGAGGAATGATGTCTGGGAGTTTTTTTTGAAAGACCTAAGGATCAAAGTGTAGTGGGAACCAAATAGGTCTTTAAAAATAAAATGAATGATTCTGGTGTGGTGGTTAGCAATAAGGTAAGATTGGTGGCTAAGGGATACAACTAAAAAGAAGAGATTAATTTTGAGGAGACTTTTGCCCCTATAGCTAGATTGGAAGCCATTAGAGTGCTACTAGCCTTTGCCTGTTATAAGGGATTTAAGCTTTTCAAATGGATATCAAGAGTGCCTTTTTAAATGAGATAATAAAAGAAGATATGTTTATAGAGCAATCCCCAGGTTTTGAGAGTTCCCATTATCCAAATCATATTTACAAATTAAAAAAGGCCTTGTATAGACTAAAACAAGCACACAGAGCTTGGTATGAGAGGCTTAACACATTCTTACTGGAAAGAAAGTTTGTTAAGGGGAGTGTAGACACCACCCTTTTTCTAAGGAAAGTAGAAGATGATTTACTCATTGTCTAGATCTATGTTGATGATATACTTTTTAGATCTTCTGATCAAAATTTATGTGATAATTTTTTAAAATAATGAGTAGAGTTTGAGATGAGTATGATGGGAGAATTATCCTACGTTTTAGGGTTTAGCATAAGGCAAATGGATGATGGAACCTTTCTGAATCAATCAAAGTACACTAAGGATATCTTGAAGAAATATGAAATTGATAAAGCCAAGCCAATAAACACTCCCATGAGCTCCACTATCTAGTTAGATAAGGATTCAAATGAAAAATTTGTTGATCAAAAAAAGTATAGAGGAATAATTAGATCACTATTTTACTTGACTGCTAGCCAACCTGATATAACGTTTAGTGTTTATCTCTTTGCTAGATTTTAAGCTGATCCTAAAGAATTCCACCTGACTGCAGTTAAGAGAATCCTTAGATTTATTTGAGGAACCCAAAACTTAGAAATCTGGTATCCTAGACACAACACTTCTTTTGAGATTATCGAAAATTCTAATTCTGATTTTATAGGGTGTAGGGTGGATAGAAAGAGCACTTCTGGAACTTGTCAATTCATAGGACAGTCTTTAGTCTCCTGGTCCAGTAGAAAATAAAACTCTGTTGTACTTTCCACTATTGAAGCTAAGTACATTACCTTAGGAAGTTGTGTGGCCTAAGTCCTTTGGTTGAAGCAACAACAGGGCAATTTTTGAGCCTTTCTATTTAAGGTCTCTTTCTTGCTACTGTAAAAATCTTTTGCCACTGTCCTCACCTGAGAGAGCCTTGAGAGGGAGAGGGAGAGCTTGGGGGGGAGAGAGAGAGAGAGTCTTATAAGGGAGAGTTTGTGAGGTGTTCACAAAGGTTACTCCAAATAAGGATTTGAGTCTTCGTCTCTAGTCGTCATCACTTGTCCCATGGTATCTCTGTGGGAAGGATCATCAACAAGAAGATCAAGGTTCTCTTCCTGCTTCAGGAGGAAGCAAAAGGAGGTAAGGTTCTCTGTCTACTTCAGGAGAAAGCGAAATGAGGTAAAGTTCTCTGCCTGCTTCAGAAGGAAATAAAAGGAGTCTGGGTTCTCTGCCTCATCGGGTTGGTGAAAAAGAGTTTTGTAAAGGCTTCTCCGCATTATTGTGGGAGCAAAAGGAGAGTCACTGAGTTTTGGTGCAATACCTGGAGGGGAGGCTCCGAGGAGTGGACGTAGGTCAAGTTGACCGAACCACTATAAAATCTGGTGTATTCTTTCCTTTATTGTTCTATTTTTAATTTCTACACTTTACCTTTTGTGGATGATCATGTGATTAAAGTTATTATTTTATTTGATTAAATATCTCCACATCAACATGAAATTATAATTATTTTAAAACATCTGAAAAGGTTTCAAAATTATTTTTGCTTATGAATTCTTAAAACTACCAATTCATCCCCCCCTTTTGATTAGCCTCGGGCTAGTTCACAAGGGCTTAACATCCCTAACGAACTTTCAATTTTATCACGTTGAGTAGCTTTTAGAGTATCATTTCTTTTGCATGAAGCTCCCATAGTATTCATAATTTTTGAAGTGATCTCAAATAAATATTTTACTTTTCAATAATTTTTTGCAACAGCCACCAAACATAATTGAAGTTGATGAGCAAAATAATGAATATAGAAAGCCTATAGATTATCTTTCAGAATGAGTTCTTTCAAACCATTAAACTCCCCCCACATATTAGATTCTCCATCGTAACCATGACCCAGTATTCTATATATACTTAACAAATGTTTTGTAAGAAAAGCTTCAACTGGTGCCTTAAGCACTACTATATTTGTTGATGATACATGACTAATACCAATGAACCTCTCAATTACTTGGCCCAACTTATCTACGTATCTTACTGCTACAGCTAACTATTCTTTTGTAGACACATCGCAGGACTCATCAACTAGAATGATGAAGTAGGAATCAACAATATCATTCATGATTACAGCCAAGGTCTCTGCAGCCATAGAACTACAAATCTTTTTTTTGACTTTTGGTGCAATCAATTTTAACTTAGCACTTGCATTTTTAAATGTAACTTTTCTAACCTCTTCATTATGATTTGCAAGAAACTGAAATGGTTCTATATAATTCTCTTGGTTATCTAAGCTAGATGATTCACCTTGCCCACAGAATGATAGTCCTTGGCGAATAAGAAATCGAACACAATCAATAGTAGCAGTTAACATGATGTGATATTCTTTTTATTTTTATCCTCCTTACTCAACCATAAAGCGGGAATACTCTGCTCTTGAAGCTTCATTAAAACCTCATATTTTTGTTTTGCCTTATTATGTGCACTGTTGTGTTCTCTGACATGACCCAAAAACTTCTCTTTTCTCTTCTAGTTCTTAAATCTCTCACCAATAAATGCATCTCCACAGCCTTGGTAAGTACTAACTTGCTCTTCCTGAGGCTTAAATAAGTAGCAATAAAGATAAAATACAGCATCTTTTTGTACATTGTATTCTATCCAATCAAGAAATTCTTCAAACTATTTTGAGTTAAATCTATGTGCAATATTTTCTATGATTGTTTGAGGGAAATTATGATTTTTTGGTTGATGCCGTCCCTTCAACAAATAAGATCTACGAACTTTATCACGCTCATTTACATCAAAACTCCAGATTGATGGTCGAAGACCAGGGTCAGCAGGGAGATTGTTAATATCAATATCAACACATTCTTTCAGCTTCAAGAATCATTCCATTTCTCAAAAGCCTAACATTAATTATCTTAGAAAAATTTAAAAACTAAAATTAGCTCCTAATCTAAAGAATGAAATGTAATGCTCCAAAGTATTTAAAGCTCTATAATAAAATTTGGGAGTTTTTGAATGTTCTGTCTTTCTGTAAGAAAAAAAATTCAATATAAAGATAGGCCATATGGAAACAAGTGTTCTTCCCAAGTATTTAAAGCTCTACAATTGAAGCTAAGAATGTTCTAATTTTATGTTATTATCATTAACCTTGTCCCAACTAAAGGAAGGGCCTTAAATGAGAATAGTTCTCTTTTCTATCAAAATGGAAAAATCTTATAAAAGCATTAAATGAAACAAATAATTCATGATCGATCTGAGTTGAATTTGCAGCACAAGAAAAACATTTTATATCCCTTCTAAACGCACAACCAACACAACATAAAAGAACATGTTCAAGGGAAATAACATTATCAAAACTAACTTGAAGCAATCAACACTATGATTTTGACTTTCAAATAGAATATCACATCGTTCTGCTACACAAAAAAGGAACATAATGAACATAATTTGGGAATTTCTCCCAACAATCAACTCCAAAAGAAGTGATGGAAAACACTAAAATTAACAATTAAATCACCTATATAAAAACAACTTAAGAAAATGCAAGGTTAATCGCTGGTATTCTATGCAACCAAGCTTTCTCTAGTTCAAAGGGAAAGATTGAAATAGCTAAATAACCTATTGAAGCACGAAACAAGTGTTCTTCCTCAGTTCAAATTACAAAAACCAACGATTTGGTTGACTAAAAAAAACTAATACCTTCAAACCACCGAGAAGATTGCGAGGAAGAAGATGAGGGAAAAAAATGAGGGCGAAGATAAAGGTTGCGGCTGTGACTGCAAAGTGCGAAGACGAGGGCGAAAATGAGGGTGAAGATGAAGGCTGTGGCTGCGACTGCGAAGTGCAAAGACGAGGCATGCGAAGACGGATGAAGGCTTCGAAGATGAAGGATGGGAGTCTGGGAGACGTGATTCTCAAGACTAGTTCGAATGTTGGGATGGGCAGGTATGCGTACGATTGATAAAATTAAGGCAAAAATTATTTTTGTGAGGGGGGGGGGGGGGGGGGGCAGAATTCCAAAAGTACCCTCCTAATACATTATAATTTTGACCTAACTAGGATCCGCCCATGTTGATAAACATGCCAATGCTCTAAAAAGTGTTAGTCTCGATAAGTTTGCTTGTGATAATATATTGAAAAATGCACAGCCGCCTAAAAAGCACACTATTATCTCGAGAAGCATGTAGCTATTTAGATAAGTATGCTATCGGATCCACACTATATATACAAGAATAAATAATGCGTTGCTTTTAAAATTGAAAGATGAAACATTACACATATGCCAAGGAAAAAAAAACTAGTGCAAATGCTTAGAGCTGAATATTTTAAAATATCGCTTGTGTTAAAATAAAAGTTTATAAAACTCATGCATGCAGCCTCGAGAAGAATGATGGTATCTTGAGAAGCATGTAGCAACTTTGAAAAGCGTGCAACAACTCTAAGAAGTGCACTACATTAAAAAAATGAATATGATTTTAAAAGAAAAAGTAAAAGGTTGCGTGTGCTCTAACCAATGATCAACTGTTTGAATATAAGATCTGAGAATATTGCATAGACTAAAATCAAAGTAAAAGTAAATTTGAATTTGTATCAAAATACATGGATCTCTTTTTAAAATAAAAATAAATTTGCCCGCATGTGCTCTGACTAATGATTAAGTGCTTGAATGTAGATTATGAGAATGTAGCACTGGCTAAGATAAAAGTAAAAGTAAATTTGAATTTGCATCAAAATGTGATCAACTCATTTTAAAATAAAAATAAATTTGATCATATGTGCACCAACCAATGATCAAATGTTTGAATATAAGATCTAAGAATGCTACATGGGCTGAAATAAAAATAAACTCCAATTTGCCTTTGCATCAAAATCGTGCATGTGCTCCGATAAAATGCACTAAACATATAAATATAAAGTATGAGAATGCTGCGCGAGATTTTATTTTAAAAAATGCCTATAAATTTATAGGAAAATTATTTTTGGAGTTAAATTTCAATAAAAATATTAAAACAAGATTTTTTTATAAATCCAAATATTCAGCTCACAAAAAGCAAATTTCTTGTTGAATGCATCACTATGATTTATTCTCAAATGATTTCTCGCTAGCGGGGATATGGCACGTGCCTTTTCAAGGATGGCTTTACTGCAAAATGACAGTATTATATTACATTCATGACCAAAGCCTGTATATTCCCAAATGATTAAAAGCCCCTTGAATAATGATCATAGGGTGCATTGGATAAGGTATAAATCTCTCTGTTAGAAAAGGTTGATTAAAATTTATCTCGTTAGATAAACATCCACTCCAAGTCTATAAGGTATCCACATGGCTGACAATAAGGATCCTTCTGTTAGGTTGGGTCAATTATTTTCTTTGACTAAGTAGGCTAGGGAATATGACAATCTAGGACAACAAAACCATGGGATCTTGAACTGGTTTGTCATCATTTCCCCACCATCCACTTTAGTATAAAGGATGAATTCTAAATTCTAAAATCAATATGCTGCTACTATATGCTGGATACCCAGTATCTACCTAACGACTAGCCTTAATGTCGGGAGATGTAATTAACCATAGGTGCTTGTGCCTATAAGAAACCTAAACTCAGATTATAATGCCCTCATAAAATATGGATGAACTCTCTGGATAGTGCTTTATCTCAAACTCAAATTTAATCTGCCTTCTAAAAATTTGACTCAAAACACTATTAAAACTCTCGTAAATGAGGAGAAGTCAGGGCGTGAATTTTCAGAGCCCACAACATCAAATAATTAGCACAACAACTATTAGGTGGGCTATCATATTCTCGTGCCCATAAAACACTTATGCTATAATAAAAAGGCATGACAATAACACAGATCCTAGCCCATATCAAAGTGCAGCTCGAAGAGATAAATCTCCTTTAGATTTTAATCTACGTTAGTCCTCTTGCCTTCCTTCGAGATCCTTAAGCCATAATTGAGAGGAAGTATCTTCTTCCATGTTCTCTCTAGAGCTATCAGCAAAGTACAAGAAAGCCTATACTTCTGTAAGTGGTTATTTGATTGGCTAAAAAAAGAATAGTATGTAAAATAAATATTTAGAGCCGTGGTGGTTTGAAGTAAAATGAATGTAATGTAAAGGATGAAGAGGGTGGTGGTAGGTGGCCCAAATGCGCCGGCGGCGACCGACAGTGGTAGATTATGGCGACTGATGACAGTGGTAGATGGCGGTGGGCGGCGGCAGTGGCAGGCGCGCATTGGTGGTGTTTGGCGATGATCCTTGCCTAAACCATTTCTATCTACAGCCATGCATATTCTTATGCTCTCGGAAGCCATGGAGAAGCATAAGAACAAGCAATAACAAAAAAAAAAACACTATTTTAAGAAATTGATGGAAGATGAAACATCACATTCCCACTGTTTTAAATAGGGGCAAAATTTAAAAAAGGGATTAGGTAATTGATAAGTTGCTGTCCATGTGATGACATAAATTTTTTATTTTTATTTATTTTTATATTAAATAGTTTTCCCTTTAATTAAATTATCTTCTTTTTTTCAGCAACAAATTATATTTTTTTTAAATTATCTTATATTTTTTAGTACTATTTTAATATTTTGGATGGAATTTTCGAACTTAAAAACTTGTTATTATATATAATCATATTTGTTCAAAAGAATTTTTAACCTTGATGAAATAGTATAAAAAATTTGTTACAGTATTTCTTAATTGAAGTATTAATTATCTAACAAAATTGGTTTAATTACAATGTAGAATTGTAAATAATCAATATGCAACTAACACTTAATCTTTAAAAAATTTAAAAATTTTAAAAATTTAAACTTAAAAGATTCTATTAATAATACTAATTTTTTTTACAAAATTAGAAAAAATTAAAATAAAAAAATCTTATTTATTGCAGATTAGAAAATTTAAATAAAATTGTAACACAAATTCTTTTAAATAAATAGGGTTAAATATTATAACACAATTTTAAGTTATCAAATTCCATCCAAAATATTAAAATATTTTTTAAAAAACTAGAAGATAATTGGAAAATAAAAGATATCTAATTTGTTGTAGCAAAAACAAAATAAAAAAAAAATTATCGGATAATCTGATTAAGAGAAAAAAGTTTATATAAAAATATAAAAAATAATTATCCTTTCCATTTTTACTTAATTTAGTTATATGGAATCCTTTTTAAAATTTTGTCTTAAATAAGTTGCACTAAATCTTGAGAACACATTGAAAAGTTTTTCACATCAAAGTAATGCAAGTGAGGTTAAGAAATCCAAAAACTATGTGCTTAACAACTTTGCGGTCAACCTCATGATCATAATTAGATGCAATTCTAAGGAACAACTGTGTCCATGCCTTAAGCATCCATACAAATTAATTAAAAAAAAAATTTGTGTCCATGCCTTAAGAAGAAGGCAAAGTCAAGCATCTTGATAATCATAACCCTTGCATTGCGGTGGACTCAAATTTATCTATGGATGATACTCAATCTTACTAAATGGTGACCACTATGAGTGGGTGACCTAGAACCTGTGTGAGAATAGACAAAAAGTGATTTACTAGAGAAGATCAAAAGAGAAGTGCTCAAGAAAATATCACTCGATCATGAAGGTACAAAAAGATGTTAAAATATCTAAAATGCTCCATTTCACCGTGCTCCATTTATAGGGATCCAAGAGTTATAGGAAAGGCTACATTATTAAAAAATAAAGAAATAAAATATAGATTGGCTCAAGTGGCCCTTAGTATAGACTATCCTAAACATATGTCGGCTTCTGACTAGCTAAAGGAGGTGGCACTACACTTCCCTCATTGATTTGTCCCTAGGGTAAGTTCGGTGGTGCCGAGTAGGCTCAAGCAAGTATGCCTAGGCCAATTCATCAGCGAGTGCTGCAAGGAGGGGACCTATGACTTTTGGGCTAGTTGGACTATCAATGACTTGTGTTGAAGGCTTCTGATCGCCTATAAAAGAGATGGGCGAGTGGGTTATCATTACAGGAAAGAAAGACTAAAGTTGGACACTCGTAGTAAGATGAGTTAGGGTCCCATGACTAGGTTTTTTCCTATATTCAAGTTGGATATGTCTTATTGGGGATACCCACTCAGGAAATGGGTGAGTGATATTGGTGATTTCCTTCATACATGGCAAGTGTCGAGTTGTGCCCTTCATGAAGAACCTTCATGGTCCCCCTATGGGAGGTGACCTCCCTTGATAGGACAAGGCAAATAAAGCCTAATTATTTGGGTGAGCTCTCTTATGTGTCCTAGGTAAGCAATTCCCATTGATCATTAGATGAGTTCATCTGTAGGCCCCACTGAGAGTGACTTTCTTTGTCACAACTCACTGACTACCTATTAAGCACTTGTAAAGGTATAAGCGAGTGCATAATTATCATCCTCTCTCACCTATTATGTAGCCTTGGAAATCTTTTTGCATTTGACATTCTATTCTCATCGCAAAGCCATTAATAATTTAATGACATATCACATCAAAGTTGAGTAATCAAACCTTCTTAAACAAATAATTTTAGTTTTAAATTTCTATAATAATATTATAAATATTCAAGTCACTTGAGCAACTTAATGCATTACTATTGCATTCTTCTTTCAACTTGTACTAGAAGTGATCTTCAGAGAACCTCTGGCTCCTCACCACTCCATTAAGGATCATCCTATTGGAAACCACTACCTCAATGAGGCAACATTAAGTAAATTTTTCAAGACTAATAAGAGAGACATGGTTAATATCATGAGCATTTAAGTTCTCTCAGATCAATTATTTATAGTCACAATGTAATTGATTGTGTGATTCCTTTTAAAAGAATTATGAATATTGATTTGACCCATTTTCAAAACAAAGAAATAACATGAGTTTTAGTTTAATGACTCTATTACTTATTAAAATCTCTTTTATAACATTTAAATCATCAAATTTTATATGACTCGACATACCATTTAACCTTTGAAATAGGCTAGTCGCTTTCAACACAAGCTTCAACTCAATAGGATCTTATCATATCAACACCAATTTAAATAATAAAAATAAAAGAATTGGCCTTATTTAACCCTTGGTAGGATTTTCTTAAGTAAATAATAACCTCTCCGAGGAAGGGGCTTGTTTTCTGCGGTTTCAAAGATGGGACTTCTCCGAGCCAAGTTTGCTTGGGATTTTGTCATGAAGAACGATTCTTTGCTCTACAATGTTCTTAGAAACAAATATGGTGAAGATATTTGGAATGAACCGGTGAAGAATGTATGCTCTCCTACGTGGAAGGTTATTACCATGGGAGCTAGCTATCTAAGGAACATTGTGAGATGGAAGGTAGCTGATGGTAAATCTATTAATTGGATGCTTGACTCTTGGGTTCTCGATAGATGCTTTTCGAAGTGGCCAACCTTTGTGAACAACCTTCAGTTTTCAAACTTCAGCTTAAGCAAGTTTATTTTGAATGGTGTTTGGGAAGTAAAGTAGCTGCAGGTGTTCTTTGGAGATCAGCTGGTGGATCTAATCACCCAGATTCTGATTGCTGCTAATAAGGAGAAAGATCAAATGGAATTGATAAATAAGATGTCTGGAAATCAATTGCAGCTATGTCTTATGAAGCTTTATTGGAACGTAATACAGCTAATAACCATTGGAATTGGATGAAGAAATAAAAACTAAGACCAAGAGTTGAAATGTTTTGGTGGAGGCTTTACAATGAAGATGTCCCGTCAAATTCTTTTTTGGTGAAAAGAAAATTGCGGTTGGAGGCAGCTTGCCCGAGAGGTTGTCTTGAGGATGAGGATAGCAGCCATATTACGGGAAGATGTGCTAAGATTCAGAATGTTATCACGCTGCTTAATGCTTGGGGATTTCAAATTCCATTATTTAAAGATTTTAAAAATTGCTTAGATGGGCTGAAAAGATATGCAGGCTTCCATTCCTTTATTGCTAATCTTTACTGTACATCTGTATTCCTCGTTTGGAAAAGTAGATGTAAACTGGTTCATGAAAGAATGGAGGATTCAGATGTTATCATAGCAGTTAATGCTGTTTCTATGACTATGGTTAGCAACTTTATTAATCTTTCCTCGGACAACTGGGTTGTCAAGCAGCGAAAGCTGTCTTATTCTTGGCAACCTCCTCCACCCGGATGGATAAAGATTAATGTAGATGCGGCATTGAAGAGTAACAACATGGCTGGAATCGGAGGAGTTATTAGGGATGACAAAGGCCAGTTTTTGTTAGCTTTTGGAGAGCAGTACTTGCATTGGGATATTGCTCAAGTGGAGTTGTTGGCTGTTTATAGCTTGAAGAAGTTTATGCAATAGTGGATGTGTGAATCTCAAGGGGTGATGATTGAAGGTGATAACCTTAATGTTATTAAAATTCTTCAAGCTGCCTTAAAAGATTGGAAGAATAAAGGAAGAATAGACCATAATTTGTCTTTTTTACAGGACTTCAACCAAGCTCTGTTTTCTTTTTTTAATAGAGGGTGTAACAGATTAGCGGATGTTTGTGCTAATCTGGGTGTGGAATCTTCCTTTATGTGGTCGGATATTAATGATGTGGAAATTCCTCCTTTATTCCTGTCTTGTTTGAAGGAGGAATGTGTTGCTTTAGGTCCTTATTGAGTGGGTTGTAATTTGCTTTTCTTTCTAATGCAATTGCATTCTTCTAAAAAAAAGAGTAAATAATAACCTTATAAAGATAAATTAACCTTTGAAGAATTACAATTGAACCCTTTGACTCAATTGAACCTTTTTTTGACTCATTTTCCTATATAAGACTGCTCTTGTCAAATTCAATTTAACTGTTTAACTTGATTACTTCAATTGCCTTGGAGAATTTCCAAGATATCAATCATATATATTTTAACGGCAATTGACCATTAGTTAAGTTGAATTTTACCAATTTGAACATTCTAGCCAAATTTAGCTCAAGCAATCCTTAGAAATCATTTCAATTGATTAGCCAAGATTAATTGAGTCCAACTGTCCAAGCATCCTTGGTCCAAGCCCAATTTGGCCAATTAGCCAATTTGCCCTAAATTTACACAAATAGGCTATACAAACTAAATTGGCCAATTTGACCAAACTAGTTACAATTATGTTCTCAATTGGTTTAGTTAAAATCATTAAAAAATTTAACCTAACTTAGCCCAATTGACACTATAATGGCCCATGAGTCATTTTGAGCAAGTTGACCCTAACTAGTCAATTTGATGGGATCAATCATACTAAATTGTTTAATCAAATTTTAGTTACATCAATTGACCATTAGATAAATAATATTAGCCCAACTGAATGACTATTCTAAGGTGACCCAAAGAAAATAGGAAATTCCACCTTTTTAACATTACGAAACAAGTACAATCAAATTGGATTAAATAGTTAAACTTAAAATTTCTAGAGGATGTGAGGATGTCCACAAAGTATTCATACCTATTTAACCTTGAAAGGTCAAACCTAGCCCTTTGGAGTATCTTGAATCAAATGACCTCAGAACTCTCAAACAATCTAACAAATGGATCCTATCCCTCCAATAGGATTCTCTAAGGTTAGTAGAAGACCCAAGGTCCCAATTGACCTCATAAGTTGACCAACTAGCTCATCAAAATCAAGGTTAACCTAATCGACCATTCAAGGGTCAACTTGGCAAATCGCCTTCAACCTTCAAATTGACCAATCAAGATGGAACCTAAGCTGCAATAGCAAGTCCCAAGATAATGTATACCCTAAAATAACCAATTAAACTTGAATGGATCAATAGAGTTTAATTGACTCATTTTAACTAGATTAAACCCAAATAAGTCGATCGAGCCAAATTGAACTTAAATACTTAATTGGTTTAATCAACTCAGTATGGAGCTTCTTTAAAATGTACTTGACATAACCCAATCTTGATCAACCCACTTTATTCATATGTTTGATTATATAGGTCAATTCTACCCATCAAGGTGACATTCACTTTCTAAAATGGATTAGTCCAATCAATTGGTCATATTAAATTGAACCATTTTTGTTTGCCTTCAATTGGGTGAATTAAATTCCTTTAAAAACTTTCAAAAACTCTAAATCCATAGTAGACACCCTTGGCTTTGATCTCCATACATTTATTTAGGGTTCTTATCCACTAAATTCTAAATTTCTAGAAGCCATAAGTCACTTACAGCCTTCAAAATGAAATGGGAAATCTCATACTAGTATGAAGAAAAAGTAAGGGAAAATTATAAAATCTCCACAAAAAATCATCAAATTCTCCAGAATAATATATAGACTTCTTATACTTCAATTTCATGTTTATTTAATGTCATTTGGACATCTGAAGAAGAAGTTATAAGCATGGAAACCTAGGCTCAGATCCTAGCTAGTTGTTGGAATTAGGTTGAACAACTACTAACTCCTTCTCAACCCTAATTCCACTCAAATTTAAACTCCAAAAAACATAGTATTACTCTCCTAAGAATCTCAAGAGAGTCTCCCATCCACCAATGGTATCACATTAGTGATGTAAAACCCACACAAGCATCATCACCAATATTGGTATTAGAGCAAGCATAATTGGTGGAGAACATTGGGAGTGGACAACAAGGAAGTGAGAAGGCTCAATAGGCTTTTTTAAATAGTGGGATGGAATTATTCAAGAGGAAATCTCTAGAATTTTTTACTTGGTTTGCTTAATTTAATGGTATTTGATTTTTCATTGCAATCACATGTGATAGATAACTTACTTGATGCAAACCTTTAGACTTCCAACTAGTTGCCTCTACTATAATTAAACCTAGCCATTAACCAACAACATATCCAACCCAAATTAGAGAAGGAGTGTTTCAAGAGAGGTAGTGTTCCACTTAAATCAAATAAACCCTGCCTTTGATTCCAATTAATATAAGAAAACCGAGTTTAAACACTTAAGTGGTTTTGTCTTATAATAATTTAGTTGCTTTGTCTTTGTTGCATCTACTATTAATTTACATTGTGTGAAGGCTAAAAAAAAATTCATTTCTTTTAGTTAATTTAAGAAGCATTTTATATTTGAAAATTTGTAAAATCTTTTCAAATCATACTATTAAGCATTTCCTCTAATGTCTTCAAGGGCTAAGAAGGAGTTAGTAGTTGGGTAAATGAATTACACTTGCAAAACATGCAAACTAATGAAAGTTTGAAAGTCTTCAATAGCTTAAAGAAAACCTAACCACCGAATTTCAAAACCTAGGTGTTGGGATACAAACTCCTCCATTAACACCAAACCATGTAAACACTGAAACAATTGGAAAAGATTTCATGTTTAGAGTCCACTCATCTTAGAAGACTACCCTATAGGAACTACCATATAAATGACCACCCTGTGAATAAAGAGACATTACTTGAAGCCATCACAAAAGTTAAATTAGATGGCCCTACCGATAACATAGTCCATCGTAATACATGCTACTATATAATAGGTCAACCTGAGTCAAACCCTAGTAAGTCTATGTTGTATTTGCTCACTATGTGTTTATGACAAATTATTCCATATTTAATTTATTCTAAATGAATCTATAATTGAATTTGAAGGCAATAAATGTTAAGGTTGGAAAATTCTTTAGGAGCACTACGTCGTTGCACATAATGGTGGTGTAGAGATAGTATTTTGGGGAGTGATGTGGAATTGGTTAGGGGCACTGTAGCTCCGTGCTCTCTGTCTGATTACATCTGAAATATTTGAGAGAGTACTATCATACTGGAAAGGATAGCATCGTGAGTTGTATCAAAAATAATATTTGTATACAACAAAATATAAAACCATTATCACTTAACGCTCACTCATATCCTAACCCTCAACTGTCAGAGAAGGAGAAGAGAAGAGGAGAGGAGAGAGAAAGATGAGAGATAGTTTTAGAGGCCATGAAGTTGGATTCATCCATTAGATTGATTGAGGGAATTATCGAGCATGAGGTAGGCTTCCATTTCTTTACTTTAGTATTTAATTTGGAAAAAATTGGTAAAAGTTAAGGGGTTTTAATTAATTTAAAAGAGTTTTAGAAACTTTTCTTTGTATAACTTTTAGTATATTGTAGAGAGCATTTAATCGATTAAACTCAAAATTTCACCGTTTGGTTTCAAATGAGGGATTTTTATTATGTTTTACTATATATATGCTAATTTTGACAGAAAGTGTTGCATAACAATAAAAGCCCCAAAATAATATTATAAATATTTCATGTGAATGTAATTCTGAAATGTTATTGTAGAAAATGTGAATATGCTCTACCACATGTGTATTGTCAAATGTTGTACAAGTGTTATTTCAAAACATTCATGTAACATGTTACAAGTTATTTATAGAATAAGTTAATATGTTTATGTTCATACGTTGCAATTTCATGTTGATATGGTGGATGTGAAAAGTGGGAGATGATCAAGTTCAAGTTGCATGTTCATATTTATGTCTTGCTCATTTTATCTTGAAGAGAAGAAAGATGACTGAGTGGAGCTATAAGTGAAAGTAGAGTTATAAGGGAAATCAGGCAGGTCTCCATCTATCTTGTATAGATGTTAGATTTGATCAAGTGGAGGTATAAGTGAAAGTAGAGTTATAAGCAGGCATCGCAACATGTGCATGAATCATATTTTTATAAGTTGCATTAAGTTATGTGTTATACTCTTAAGTCAAGTATAAGTTTAAATATTTATTTCTAAAGTCAAATACAAGTTGAATGAAAGTTTATGTTGTTGACACATACAAATATTGATCATGTCACTGTTATATACAAGTTCACAAGTTGATGTTTCCAAGTTAGTAATAGTACCATGTTGATATATTCACTTATAATACTTATTAACTATTAAGTACACCACTAAAATTAGAAGACAAATGAAATGTTGCATAACTACTCTGTATTTTAATTGAATTATACAATTTACTATTTTCCTATTTTCTACTTAAGTTATGTATTAAAAGATATTAAATGCTTTAGTAGAAGACGAAAGGCCTAAAGAGCAAGTAGTTTCTCACCCTATGAATTACATGTTATTTTAGGAAAAGTGAAAGGTTAGGCTGAGTATAATAGAAGTTGATAAGGTTGAAGTCTGTTAAGAAGCTGGCTAAGCAGAGGTATTATTTTGATAGTTCATTTCTTATTTATGTATTTTGATATTTTAGAAGTATTATGGGCTACTGTACATGATCATTTTTTGGAAGTAATGTGAAATGTGATCATTTGCATATTTTTTATTTCTGTATGATTAACTAGCTCTAGGGCATAACATCCATGACCCAAATAAATTTCTTAAGTTAAGTTTATTATTCATTTAAATCCTAGGGCATGACATCCATGACCCAAATAAATTTCTTAACAGGCTTACACACATGGATGAGTTCTTTCATTGTATTGAAATCTTGAAATGAACTTTAAAATTTTTAAATTTATGAACATTGCTGCTTGGTTTGTAATAACTATTGCAATGAAAACTCTTTAAAAATATATATAATACTCTAATTTACATGTTTGAAATTTAATGGAACTTTGAAAGGCCTATTGATTTTTTTTCAAAACTTTGATATTTGTACTAAATTTTAATATGATATGCTAACATAAATATTCTATATTAGTAAATTGGTACTAAATTATGTTATTGATCTGATGGGTCTATTCAATCATTAAAGACTTAAAAAAAAAATTATCTTGTATAGCCATAGCATACACTTGAAGGGCCATAGGGATTAATCATACAAATGTCATTTTTCATATTTCTTTAGGACAATATTATACACATAATAGGTAGGTTTATAAGCCAATTATTGCATTCAGTGAATACTTCAATATTTATATATATAAGACCTATTTAAATATATTTATTTAAGTAATTGAATAAATTTGAATTAAATTTAAAATTTTCAACATAATAGATGAGCATGCCAGATATATTAATTTGATTTACTACAAATTAACATGTAAGAGCTTGATAAAATGATCATTTAATGATAGCTTAACTATTTATTTATAGGATGATTTATTTTGTATTTAATATCCAATTTTTTAAATATAATATATATTAAAAATTATGTATATATACACACACGTTACATATATGCTCATATAAAAAATTATTAATTATATAGATAGATCATTAAAAATGTATTTTTAAATATTCTATTTATAAACAATACAAACAATATTTAATGGATTATATCAAGTTTAATTAAAACTCATAAATCTATCTATCTTTAATGATATATATACCAAATAGTGCACTAGATAATTCCACTCATGTGGTTTCAACTATCTACAAACATAGGCTATAACCTTGCCGTGATGCATTAGAATACATATCAGCCCCCTTAGTGAATCATCACTGAATACTTGAAATCCTTTTATACCTGATGGAATAGTCATAACAGGAGCAGATGTCAAGCAATCCTTCAAGTTCTAAAAACCAACATCACAATCAGGTATCCAAACAAAATAAACTAACTTTTGAGTCAGTCTAGATAGAGGTGCAAAAATATGAGAAAATCATTTCACAAATTTCCTATAATAATTGGCCATGCCTAAGAAGCTGCACACCCAGATACAGTAGTATGTCTCAACCAATTAATAATAGCCTGAATCTTTTAAGGATTTATAGAAATACTTGCACTACTCACCACATGCCCCAAAAATGAAATGCTCCTCAACAAAACTCGCACTCGAAGAATTTAGCATATAATTTATGTTGTCTCAGTGTCTCCAAAATGATCCTTAAATTCCTTGCATGTTCTTCCTTAAAAGCATAGTATACTAAAATATCATCAATAAAAATAATCACAAACAGATCCAGATAGTCTCTGAATATCATGTTCATCAAATCCATGAAAATTGCTGGTGTATTAATCACCCCAAAAGGCATGACTAAAAAATTGTAGTGTCTATACTAAGTGTTGAAATCAGTCTTCATCACATCATACTCTCTCACCTTCATCTGTTAATAATCAGATCGCATACCAATCTTGAAAAATACAGAAGATCTAGCCAACTAATCAAACAAATCATCAATCATTAGCCGAGGATACTTGTTCTTAATAGTGACTTTATTCATTTCTATGTCATCAATGCACATGCGCATCGTACCATCATTTTTTCATGAAATAAAAAAGGTGATCCTCATGCGCATCATACCATCCTTTAACTCTTGAAGTTTCTTATTTTTCATTCTATACGGAGCCTTGGATATCAGAGCTGTATCTAGGAATACATCAATACAAAACTCTATATCCTTATTAGGAGGAAAACTAACTAACTCCTCATGAAAGACATTATCACACCCCAGAATCTAATTTAGAAGAGTTATTCTTTTTATATTATAATAATTACCACCATAGCTATTAAATTTAATTTATTAATATTAAATACTATAAAAAATAAATCTATTGGTCAAAATATAAATATAGATCTATATTCATACTCCTAAAATTCTATATAATATCCAGGAGTTATACAATTGCAACATACAACCTATCTGCTCCTGACTATAAAAGAATAATTAAACAAAATAACAGAATAACCTCAAAGATCTTGTAATGGATTAGTCTCACACTCCCAATCCTCTTCCCTGACCTAAAATTATTCAAACCATATATAATGAGCTAAAAAGCCCAGTAGGTTAGTAACTCCTACAATTAAACTCAAAACATGATAATGAAGCAGTATGCATGTTCAGTCGGTTCATAACAATATTAGTCAATATGATCATAAAGTTATGTAGAAATAATAAATCACATGAAGTAGTAATAAAATCTATGAAACAATATAATACTACTACACAAAAAAAAAATATTGTAGTACAAAAATAGTAAAATCTATAAACCAGTAAGCCAGTACGGTGTTGAGTCGATAAAGCTGTCGTCGTAATAGTACTATCAAATCAATATGAAAATAATATAAATCAGAAAAATTAAAACATCTATAAATAGTGTCAAAATCATATATATGCAATAAAATTGTATAAAAGTATACACATGATATTCAATTATTCTATATAAGTATCAATCATTATCTTATATCATATACTCAGTAATAAAAATCAGGTACTCAATAATAGTAAATCAGTAAACAGTGAATCAATCATAGTAAAAATAACAATGAATCAATATCAATAATAATATCAATATCAGCAACAATATTATTATTCATAAAATTGGTGGCATTAATAGTAAATTAATACAATAATAGTAATAATAAAATAATATATTAATAAAAGTGCAATAACATGCATTCTAGTACTCATAATAAGCAAGTGATTTTAACTTACGCGGTGTTTTTCCAATAGTCAGTAATCAATAACCGTTGGCTCAATAAATAGAGTCACCACTCCTTGGTCGTAGGAATAATAATAACTCCTTATAACTCCTAATCACTGAATCATGTGAATTAGTCGAGGATAACATAAATCATAATATTTAAAGGAAAGCACATCATC
Source organism: Dendrobium chrysotoxum (assembly GCA_019925795.1). Taxonomy (NCBI): domain Eukaryota; kingdom Viridiplantae; phylum Streptophyta; class Magnoliopsida; order Asparagales; family Orchidaceae; genus Dendrobium; species Dendrobium chrysotoxum. The sequence continues at coordinate 10,749,154 of CM034297.1, forward strand.
CCACTATCCTGTACAGGTCAGTAAGTTAGTCTCTAAACAATGTCAATAAAATTAGCCATTACTTATTCACACACATACAATTATCATAGTATTATAATGGTAATAACAATCATGTATTACCTAATCACATGCTCATGTTCATTTATAATGCTTATAGTAATAGTATGCTTGTATAAAAATACCAAAATTTATATTTCTTGTCAAACATATAAAATATAATAACTCTAATTTTACCCAATAAAATAATGAAATCAACTAGTTAAAATGTTTAGACTAGTAGCCAGTACTACGATATACAAAAAGTTATGCGGTAGAGGTTCAAAAAATATAGGAAAATATGCTAAAATTAATTTGGAAGAAATTGAACGATCAGAATCAAAATCTTTAAAAATAGGAATATGATAAAATTTATCTGTCATAATCTAAGTAATTTTTGTAAAAATTGCGAAACACATTGGCGATCAAAATTCAAATTTTCTCTTCCTCTCTCCTTCTTCCTTCCCCTTCTCTTTCTTCCTTCCATGACAAGCCATGACACTGGTGGCCTGAGTGGAGAGAAATGGAGTGAAAAAAATATAAATATTTTTAGTGCATGGCACTGCAATGCTACCACCCAGAGTCATAGTGCTCACAAGCTCAGCTCCGCAATGCTCATAAGCTTAGCACCGTAATGCTCTAGTTCAAATAGAAATTCAGAATTTCATTATAAATTTATTTTAGAAATTTGAGGTTACTATAATCTATCCACCTTAGAAAATATCATCCTCGACATTTTTCTAAAGGATTCAGGAACAAAATTGATATAAAATAAATTTATTCTAAATAAATTTATATAAATATCTAAATTAAGTCAAAATCAAATTAAAAGCTCATTCAAGAACTCATATCAAATTAGTAATCAATATATATCATATAGTCATATAGTTCATTCAATCACATATCATTCACTTATATAATAAAATGCTATGTTAATCAATCATTCAAAATAAATTTCTTACCAACTGAACTCTCAGGTTGTTATCAGTCTTCCTAATATTGCAAGTTGTACATTTGTAGCATCATTGGAGTAAGCATTGTTAGTATTGGTGCAACAACAGACTCCCTCTGACTACAACTGATAACTCTATCATCATTCCTATTAATAGATCATTCACTGTATCCTCTCGATCCTGCAGTCCTATGTCCTTCAGTGTGCCTAGACTGTTTTGCTCTAGAATGAGTTCTTCCTCCAAATCCTCTCCGAGTACAATTTGCTAACCTTACTGTCCATAGAAAAAACACCATCCCATCAATAAGTAACATTGACCCGAATGTCTTCTTCCATAATGGATACATTCACTATAGTTGTCAATAAATGTCATCGATCCAAATCCCCTCGAATCATTATATCTACTTTTCTTATCTATCCCTGCATGATTTATCTCTAATCCTCCTCCTGGTCACATCATACTTGGATCCCACATTATACCAAGATGCTGGTACTGTCAAATAAATCTCTATCAATCTATCATGTTTCATTAACTCAAAAATCTCCTAAATTCATAGAGGTACTAACGGATGTCCTAATTCATTGTTCATTCCTTATAAAAATCTGTAACACTTTTCATCAGTAGTGGGGATCAAATGAGGAGCATACCTAGCCAATGCAGTAAACTTAGCTTCATACTACATCCTTATCTTAAATCCTTATTCGAGTCTGGTGAAAGCTTCTTCCGTCTTTCGGCGAGCTGTTGGAGGTACAAATCACATTCTGAACACTATAGTGAATTCATCAAAAGTAATCTCTATATTTACCTTCCCTTGGAACTTCTCTCATTATTTTCCTGTCTACAATCTCTCAACCTCTTCTTAATATGAACATTGCTAACAATACCTTCTGATTCACTGGGCACTGCATACTATCAAAGATCTTCTCTATCCTTAGTAACCGATCTTCTATACCTTGGGATTCTACAACTCCTTTGAATAGTGGGGGCTTCAATTTATAAAAAATATATAAATATTTATCTCCATCTTCCTCCTTGTTCCTAGATGGCTTACTCTATGTATACCCTATTCCCTATGCCAGAATATTAGCCAACTGCGTAGCACTATTTGATGGTATTGGAGCTGCACTGTGTTTCTTATTTGGTACATTATGCTCTAGTAAATCAATTTCATAAAAAAATCATATCTAAACAATTTACATATGTAATCAATTATATATGCAAAATAATGCATCTTAATCTACCCAATCAACCTAACTCACAATCGATTCCTACAGCTATGGTTTATATTTCAATTCTTCCAACAATTGCTCTGAAACCAATTTGTCACCCCATAGAATCTAATTTGGAAGAAATTTAATAATTGGCATCAAAATCTTTGAAAATAGGAATATAATAAAAGTCACCTATCACAATTTGAGAAATTTTTATAAAAATGGTGAAACAAATTAGCAGTCAAAATTTGAATTTTCTCTTCCTCTCTCCTCCTTCCTTTGTCATATAAAATGATGGCCTTCCGATGACCTAGTTAGGAAAGTAGAGGAATTAGATTTGACTTATATTAAGAAAGGTAGAGATAGACCTAAAAAGACTTGGTTAGAAAATATTAGAAATGATCTTTCTTTATTAGATTTAAATGAGAATTTGACTTTTAACAAGACACAATGGAGACAAAGGATTCATGTACTGACCCCACGTAGTGGGACAATGGCTTGATGGTATTGTTGTTGTTGTCTCCTCCTTCCTTCGCCTTCTCTTTCTTTCTTCCATAACAAGCCACGACGCCAGTGGTGTGAGTGGAAAGAAATGGAGAGAATATATATATATATATATATATATATATATATATATATATATATATATATATATATATATATATATATATATATATATATATATATATATATATATATATATATATATATGTGCGTAGCGTCGTAGTGCCACCACCCAGCACCGCAGTGCTCACAGGCTCATCATTGCAGCGTTCCAATTTAAATAGAAATTTAAAATTTTATTTTTAATTTATTTTAGAAATTTTAGGTTGTTAAAATATCTAAAAACTTTTACATTATCAGGACATTAGAAAAAGATCCAAAATAACCAATACTATCCCGAACCGATGCCAAAAATACCATGCAACCCTTCTTCCACAGCTTATCTATTTGCATAGTAGCAATCAGGCAAGATAAAACTCCTCTTACTCTCTGAAATAAGTAACTTTCACTACCCAAAAATAAGATTATTCACTTTTTCAAATAATTAATTTGAGCCTCATATCAGCTAAACCAGTTTGCACCCAAAATGACATCAAACTTAAAAATGGGTATTAAAATCAAACTAGCCTCCATTTTCTATCAAATATCTCAATATCACAAAAGCAAACCCTACTAACGATTGTACCATCTCTAGTTGATATTGATAGACAAGGAAAAAGGTAATAATACTGAAGGTAAGCACAGTAAATTGAAGTAGTGCTCATAAATAAATAAATGACTAGCTCTATAATCGAATAAATATGATATGGCTGATTAGAAATGTAAGTCATGATTGCCATAACATCAAGAGCAGCTCGAGCCTCCTACTAAGTCAAATTGTACACACGTGTCTGAACTGGAACTGGAGCAACTAAGCCACCAGAATCACTCTGACTACTAGTAGATGGCCGCCCTACCATAGCACCTATTACAGAACTTGAGCCACTATCTCTACCAGAAGAACTCTCAATAATTGTATCAAAGGGCACTATCCTCGATCTCCCTACCGGGTTAACAAAACTCTCAGATCAGGACTTAGAGATTATTAGTCAAAGCCTGCCTATAGACACTCAGCTACTTTATATATGGCCTGACCACATCTAAAGTACTATCCAATCATCCTATATCATTGACCAGAATGTCATCTACCATAACGATGGCGCATATGCAATCCATTGATAGAGCCAAAATTAGCCATGCCACCACTGCCAGAAATTGCCATAGATTGTGCGCTACTCTTCAACTCTCCGAGTCCAAATATGCTCATCTTTCTTGAAATTCTTATCACGAATTTAGTTTTAAGGACTATGATTTTGATGATAACAAACCTTTCATTTCTGTTTGAGGTTCTAATCTTTTAGGTTCACAGGATCAATTATAATTCAAGCCAGCTTAAGATCAAGTCAGTCTGTTTGTGTTTTAGGTTCAATGTACATTTTCATTTTTTTTTGAGTCAAATATAATGTAATAGATCCCCAAGCTAAGTAACCTTGTACACGCACTCAGGGGGAGAGTTTTAGTGAGTTAGAGTTTCTGTTTAATTTTTATTTAAATTGTCATGGATGATATTCATATCGTCCTGGATGATTCAGTGAAAATAGAAACCCTAATTAGGTCACCCATGTTAAGTTGGTTTGATTAAGTAGATCGTCCTGGACGATAGACCCATCGTATAGGATGATATGTTCAAATAAAAAATTTTCAATCGCCAGACTAAGTTAGGAAGTTTTTATTTTTAGAATTTTGGTCTAATCGTCCTGGACGATACATGTACCGTCCTAGATGATCTTTTACAATCATGCCTAAATTATTCTAGTGATTAAGAAAAGTAATTAAGATTTGATTGATTCGATCATATCATCTTGAATGGTCGCAAGATCGTCCTGGACTATACATGCAAAATCCTGACCATCTAGAGCACTTTACCTGGACGACTCGAGGAATGTGTTGGACGATAGTCCCGATTTGAACTAATCGTATAGGATGATATATATCATCTAGGATGATCAGGTCATTTTGAAACCGTCCAGCATTGTTTGGTTATACGACCCGATGAATCTGCTGGATGATCTTCCTAGTTTGAACTAATCATCCAGGACGATCACAAAATCGACCTGGACAATCTGAATAGATTTTGTCTTCTAATCGTCCAGAAGGACCAGATCGTCCAGGCCAAAAGGATTTGATTTACACTGATCGTACAGGACGATCTAAGGATCATCCTGGACGATCTTTGGCGACTAGTTGAGATTTAGGGCAATTTTTGAGCCCTCCTATTTAAGATCTTTTTTGTTCAATCGTAAACATTTTTTGTCACCTTCCTTGCCTGAGAGAACCTTGAGAGAGAGGGAGAGAGCTTGGAAGAGAGAGAGGATCTTATGAGGGGGAGTTTGTGAGGTGTTCACAAAGGTTTCTCCAAGCAAGGATCTGAGTCATCTTCTCCGATCATCCTCTCTTGTCTTATTAGTGTCTCTGTGGAAGGATCGTCTGTAAGAAGATCTAGGTTCTCTACCTGCTTCAGGAGGAAGTGAAAGGAGTCCATGTTCTCTGCCTACTTCAGGAGGAAGCGAAAGGAGTTCAGATTCTCTGCCTGCTTCAGGAGGAAGCGAAAGGAGTCCAGGTTCTCTGCCTCACCAAGTTGGTGGAAAGGAGTTTTGTATAGGCTTCTCCACCTTGCTGTGGGAGCAGAAGGAGAGTCACTTAGTGTTAGTGCAATACCCAGAGGGGAGGCTCCGAGGAGTGGACATAGATCAAGTTGACCAAACCATTATAAAATCTTGTGTGTTCTTTCTGATTATCTTCCGTATTTATTTATTTTTATTAATGATTGTGTGATTGTGATTATTATTCTGTTATTATTGAATATCTGCACATCATCATGAAATTATAATTATTCAAAAAGATTTTTCTAAATCATTTTTGCTCATGAATTTTTAAAAAAACTAATTCACCCCCCTCTTAGTTAGCCTCAGGACTAGTTTACAAGGGCTTAACATCCCTAACAAACTTTCAAGTGGTATCTGAGTGGGATTCATAAAATCTAGTTTTTAAAAACTTTTGAATTTGATCCATGGCTAACTTTGGTAATAGAAATACTGCTGAAGGTTATTCCATCACTTGTCCACCTTTTGGTTGATAATGTACCTTTTAATTTTTAGAAAACTCGTATGTCCACCTTTTTGCAATCTATAGATTATCGCATGTGGATGCTTTTTAAATATGGTTATGAAGCACCTTTTAGATTTATTAATGGTATTAAAACTGAACTTCTTTTTGCCGAATGGACCTTTGATGATCGTGATTTAGCACAACTGAATGCAAAATGCTTGAACTATTTTTTTTGTGCTTTAAAATCTGAGGATTACATGCATGTCCCTACTTGCACAACTGGTAAAGAAATTTGAGATAGATTATACATTACCTATGAAGGTACATCTGAAGTTAAACAGTCTAGGTTAAACATACTGCTTCATGACTACGAACTCTTTCGCATGAAACCTAGTGAGTCAATATCTAAAATGTATACTAAGTTTACTCAAATTGTCACCTCCCTACATACCTTAAGAAGAGAGCTTACTAATTATGAGAAAGTTAACAAAATTTTGAGATGTTTTCCTTCTTCCTATGATGTCAAGATAATTGTGATCACTGAATCTAAGGATTTGAATGTTTATTCTATTGATAACTTACTTGGATCACTCATTGCTTACGAGCAAGGGGTGAACCAAAGATAGTTTGATTCAGGTGAGAAAAAAAAGAGAAAACTATAGCGCTGAAGGCCAACGATACGGATACTAATACTTTCGAGTCTGATAGCGATGATGTAGCCTTAATCACTAGGCAATTCAAAAGCTTTCTAAGAAAGAAACACAAGAACTTTCAGAAGTGGAATAAAGGTAAGAGTAGCAAAAATTTTAAAGGTTCCTCTGATATAGTTTATTTTGAATGCAGGAAGCTTGGACATATAAAGGCTGATTGTCCTACACTTAAGGCTCACCCCAGTAAGGAGAAGGGTGAGGAGAAACCTAAGTTCAAGAAGGACAAGAAGAAGATCCAAAAGGCTTTCTGGGTGAATTCTGCATTTGACTCCTCTAAGACTGAAGCTGAAGAAGAGACTACAAACTTGTGTTTGATGGCGGATGAACATCCTGGTCAGTCTGACCAAGAAGAGGTATGTGAGCTAACCTACGATCAATTACTTGATGTTTCTGAAAAAATTCATTCATCATATAAGAAACTTAAGAAAATGCATCATAGTCTGAAATTGGAATTCTTAAACTTGGAAAAAGAGTATGAAGTTTTGATTAAGGATTATTCTATGCTTGATAGCAATCACATGTCATTACTTGATGAATTTGATGAGTTGAAAAAAAAGTATTCTGATTTAATTATTGAGCATGATTCATTAAAAGCTTCACATATTGAATTAGAAGCTGCATTTAAGGAATTAGAAACTCATACATCTGATTTGGATAATAGTGAACATTATTTCAAATTTGAAATTACTAGTCTCAAAAAGGAAAATCAATTTTTAAGTGTGAAAATTAGTGAAAATAATTTTATAAACCTCCATCACTTGAAGGATCACATTTAAAATCATCAAAACATGCATCATTCAAACCTAGGAAGAGGCATTATCACTCTCATAGATTAGTTAATCCTTTTCCTGGTGTTAGATGTTTCTCATGTGGCATGTTAGAACATATCTCTCACATGTGCGATGTTCATCGTAGTTCACATTGGGTGTGGAGGCCCAAATTATATGTTTCACATCATAGCACACATGCATTGCATTCTTCTTTTCATAAGAAGGAGCCCAAACCTGTTTGGGTTCCTAAATCTGACATTTGATGATTTTATAGGGTTGCTCTCACACAAGTCCTCGTGAGAGCATATGATACCTGGACAGCGAATGCTCAAGACATATGACTGGAAATACAAAATAATTCATTTGGCTGGAGGCCAGGGCTGGAGGCAAGGTCACTCTTGGAGACAACAACACCAAGAAAGTGGTAGGTGCAGGTATAATCGAAAACTCCAAGAACCTTTTAATTGAAAATATTTTGCTTGTAGATGGACTGAAACACAACCTGCTTAGCATCAGTCAACTCTATAACAAAGGGTTCAGCATCAAGTTCCTAGCAAACACATGCATTATAAGCTTAAATAATAACACTATTTTATAGGGCAAGAGGATTAACAACGTCTACATGCTTGACTTAAATAATATTGAATATGCTGCTTCATTTTGCTTAAAAACTGCTGTTGATGAGTCTTGGTTGTGGCACAGGAGATTATGTCATGCCAGTATAAAAATCCTTAGAAGAGTCACCCAAAAAGACTTAGTTAGAGGTGTCCCCAAGCTTAAGTTCACTAAGGATCACCTGTGTAATGCCTATCAGCTAGGGAAGCAAGTCCAATCCTCTTTCCACTCCATTAAGAATATCAGCACCTCTAGACCTTTAGAATTCCTTCACATAGATCTCTTTGGACCTATTAGTACTGCCAGCTTAGGGGGGAAAGTCTATAGATTTGTGAGTGTTGATGATTACTCGAGGTTCAATTGGATTAGATTTCTGTCACATAAATCTGAGTCATTTGATGAATTTAAATCTTTCTCCACTTGGATTCAGAAGAAGTTAGGCTGTGAGATTGTGACCATCCATAGTGATCATAGTGGGGAGTTTAAAAATGAGAAATTTGGAACATTCTGTGAGGATCAAGGGATTAGCCACAACTTTTTAGCTCCTAGAACCCTTCAGCAGAACGGGGTAGCTGAACGGAAGAACATGACCTTAGTGGAAGCCACTAGAGCCATGCTTACTGAGTATTCACTTCCAAATACTTTTGGGTAGAAGCGATGAACACAGCCTGTTATGTGTTGAATAGGGTGAATGTTAGATCCAAACTGAATAAGACATCCTATGAGATCATTAAGGGTAGAACTCCAAACATATCCCACCTCCATATCTTTGGCTGTAAGATTTTCAATCTTAATAATGGGAAATCATCCTTAGGAAAATTTGACCCCAAATTTAATGAAGGAGTATTCTTAGGCTATTCTAGTGTGGGGAAATCTTTTAGGGTGTTTAATAAGAGGACATTGGTGGTGGATGAGACTACTTATGTAGTGTTTGATGAATCTAATCCTAAAGAGGCTAGATTTGAGGAGGAAGAAGAAGAGGTAGGGGAGATTACCCAAGGGGTTGAAATTACAAATCTGGAGGAAATGGTAGAACCTCAAAATACTTTCTCTAGAGATTGGAGATATTCTTCGAGTCATCTTAAAGAATCGATCTTAGGAGATCCTTCTGAAGGTGTTTGAACTAGGCATGGACTTAGGAAGGAAGTAAACCATCTGCCTTTATCTCAATAACTGAACCCATCAACATCAATTAAGTCCTTTCTGATGAATTTTGGATCTTAGCTATGCAATAAGAACTTAATCAATTTATGAGGAATGATATTTGGGAGTTGGCAGAAAGACCTAAGGATCAAAGTGTAGTTAAAACCAAATGGGTCTTTAAGAATAAGATGAATAATTCTAGTGTGGTGGTTAGGAATAAGACAAGATTGGTGGCTAAGGGGTATAATCAAATAGAAGGGATTAATTTTGAGGAGACCTTTACCCCTGTAGCTAGATTGAAAACTATTAGAGTGCTACTAACTTTTGCCTGTTATAAGGGATTTAAGCTTTTTCAAATGAATGTTAAGAGTACTTTTTTAAATGGGTAATAAAAGAGGATGCCTTTATAGAGAAACCCCCAGGTTTTGAGAGTTTCCAATATCTAAATCTTGTTTATAAATTAAAAAAAGGCCTTATATGGATTGAAACAGGCACCCAGGGCTTGGTATGAGAGGCTTAGCACATTCCTACTAGAAAGAGAGTTTGTTAATGGGAGCATAGACACCACCCTTTTCTTAGAAAAGTAGGAGATCATCTACTCATTATCCAGATCTATGTTGATGATATACTTTTTGGATCTTTTGATAAAAACTTATGTGATGATTTTTCTAAGACAATGAGTAAAGAGTTTGAGATGAGTATGATGGGAGAATTATCCTACTTTTTGGGGTTTAGCATAAGGCAAATAGATGATGGAACATTTCTTAATCAATCAAAATACACTAAAAATATTTTAAAGAAATATGAAATAGACAAAACCAAGCAAATCAACACTACCATGAGCTCCATGTTGTAAATATGGTTTTGATGATGACAAACATGTTTCCAATGTGTTTTTCTTGGCTAACCCGTTTCAGGCACAAAAGATCACGAGCCACTCAAGCCAACTCAAGATCGGGTCTAAGTGTGTCTAATATACTATTTTTTCTTTTTCTTGAGTCAATTGTAATGTAACTGATCCCCCAGCTATGTAACCTTGCACACACACACTCAGGGGGAGAGCTTGAATGAATTAGAATTTTTATTCATTTTTTGTTCAGATCGTCCTGGACGATATTCACATCGTCCTGGACGATTAGGTAAAAACAGAAATCCTAATTAGGGCGACTAAGTTAAGAGGGTCTGATTAAGCAGATCGTCCTGGACGATCTTTGGATCGTACGGGACGATATGCTCAAATCAGAAATTCTCAGCCACCAGATCAAGTTAGGCAAGTTTTTATTTTAAGTTATTTGGTCTGATCGTCCCGGACGATACGTGTATCGTCAAGGATGATTCAATACAATCATGCCTAATTTAATCTGGTAATTAAGGAAAATAATTTATTTTTTATTGATACGATCATATCGTCCTGGACGATCACAGGATCGTCCCGGACGATCATGATTGTCTAGTTCATTTCATCTGTACGACCCGAACTATGATCAGGATGATTTTGGCACTTTTTGAACTAATCGTACAGGACGATACCCTTATCGTCCTGGATGATCAAGTCATTTTTTGGTCGTCCAGCACAATTTTCTCTGGAAGACCCGAACTGTCTTCTGGACGATATTCCTCTATTTGCACTAATCGTCCCGGATGATCGCAGGATCGTACGGGACGATATGATCAATTTTTTCTACTGATCATCCAGAAGAGCCAGATCGTCCAGGCTTAAACAGCTAATTTTCAACTGATCGTACAGGATGATCTATAGATCGTCCTGGACGATCATGGCCGACCAGTTGAGATTTAGGGCAAATTTTAAGCCCTCCTATAAAAGATATTTTTCTTCCAATAAGAAAAATCTTTTGCCACTTTCCTTCCCATAGAAACCCTAGAGAGAGAGAGAGTTTGGGAGAGAGAGAGGATCTTGTGAGGGGGAGTTAGTGAGGGATTCACTAAGGTTGCTTCAAGCACGGATCAGAGTCGTCTTCTCTGCTCGTCATCTTTCGTCTAGTTGGTGTTCGTTGTGGGAGGATCGTTCGCAAGAAGATCCAGGGTTCTCTGCCCGCTTCAGGTGGAAGCAAAAGGAGGTCGGGTTCTCTGCCTCACCGTGTGGTGAAAAGGAGGTTTTATACAGGCTTCTCCGCCCTACTATGGGAGCAAAAGGAGAGACACTTTTTGTTTAGTGCAATACCCGGAGGGAAGGCTCCAGGGAGTGGACGTAGGTCAAGTTGACCGAACTACTATAAAATCTGGTTTGCTCTTCTAATTCTGTTCTGCACTTTACTTTTCTGATATTAACTGCTTGGGTGAATATCTGTGATTGATCTTTTCGTTCTTGTTTACTTGTTTCTGCTGTAAAGTATCGAAAAGATTTTTCTGTTCCTCATGAAATTTTTAAATAACCAATTCACCCCCCCTTTTGGTTAGCCTCGGGACTAGTTCACTAGGGCTTAACATCCATATCGAACTTTCAAGTGGTATCAGAGCTCGATTCAAAATTTAGATTTAAAAACTTTTAAATTTGATCCATGGCTAACTGTAACAATCGTAATACTGCTGAAGGTTATTCTATTACAAGACCACCGTTATTTGATAATATTCCTTTTGATTTTTGGAAAATACGCATGTCTACTTTTCTTCAATCGATTGACTATCACATGTGGATGTTAGTTAAGGATGGATACGAACCACCTTTTTGATTGATTAACACTGTGAAAACTGAACTCCCGTTTACAGATTGGACTTTTGATGATCATGATTTAGCACAGTTAAATGCAAAATAATTGAACTGTTTCTTTTGTGCTTTAAAATTTGAAGACTATATGCGTGTTTCTACTTGTACAATGAGTAAAAAAATTTGGGATAGATTGTGTATAACATATGAAGGTACAACTGAAGTCAAACAGTCTAGGTTAAACATCTTGCTACATGATTACAAATTTTTTCGCATGAAACCTAGTGAGATGATTTCAAAAATGTACACAAGGTTCACTCAAATTGTTACCTCTTTGCATGCTCTAGGAAGAGAATTAACTAATTACGAAAGAGTGAACAAAATTCTTAGATGTTTGCCTGTTTCTTACGATGCTAAGATTACTGCGATCACGGAATCTAAAGATTTAAATACTTACTCCATTGACAGCTTACTTGGATCACTCATTGCTTACAAGCAAGGGGTGAACCAAAGACAACTTGATGCAGGTGAACGAAAAAAGGAGAAGACAGTGGCGCTAAAGGCCAAAGATTCAGATGCTAGCACTTCCAGGTCTGATAGCGATGATGTTTCCTTAATCATAAGGTAATTCAAGAGCTTTCTAAGGAAGAAGAATAAGAATTTTCAAAAGTGGAATAAAGGTAAGACCAGTAGAAACTTTAAAGGTTCATCTGAATCTGTTTGTTTTGAATGCAGGAAGCCTGGACACATAAAGGCGGATTGTCCTACACTCAAGGCTCACCCAAGCAAGGAGAAGGGTGAGGAGAAACCAAAGTTCATAAAGGATAAGAAGTGGATACAAAAGGCGTTCTGGGTAGACTCTACATCCGACTCCTTTGAGACTGAAGCTGAAGAGGAGGAAACAAACTTGTGTCTGATGGCTAATTATCACCCTGGTCAGTCGGACCAGGAAGAGGTATGTGAGCTTACTTACGATCAATTATTTGAAGTATCTAAAAAAATTCATGCATCGTATAGAAAGCTTAAGAAAACCCATGCTAGTTTGAAACTGGATTATTTGACTTTGCAAAAAGAGCATGATGTGTTGATTAAGGATCATTCCATTATTGATAGCAATCACATGTCTTTACTAGCTGAGTTTGATGAACTGAATAGAAAGCATTCTGATTTAATTATTGAGCATGATGCATTAAAAATATCGCATGTTGAATTAAAAGCTGCTTTTAAGAAATTGAATGATATAGCATGTGATTTAGAAAGTAATGACAGTGCAAGAACTTTTGAGATTGCTAGTCTTAATAAGGAGAACGAATTTTTGAGAGTGAAAATTGCTTCTTTTGAAAAAAATAAAAAATCACCTACTTTTGAACAGTTTTATGCACCGCCACCTTTTGAAAAATCGGTTGCAAGTTCATCAAAGCATGTTTCATACACTTCTAGGAAGAGGCACTATCACTCACGACGTTTAGTTAATCCTTTTCCTGGTGTTAGACGTTTTTCATGTGGCATGTTAGGACACATTTCCCACACATGCACTGTTCACCGTAGTACACATTGGGTGTGGAGATCCAAACTGCCTGTTTCACAGCACAGCACGCATGCATTGCATTCTTCTTTTCATAAGAAGGAACCCAAACCTGTTTGGGTTCCTAAGACTGACGTTTGATATTTTTGTAGGTGTGCTCTCACACAAGACCTCAAGAGAGTATGTGCTACCTCGACAGCGGATGTTCTAGACACATGACTGGAGATGCAAATCAGTTCATTTCGCTGGAGGCCAGAGCTAGAGGCAAGGTTACACTTGGAGATAACACCAACAGGAAGGTGGTAGGCTCAGGTATAATTGGTGATTCAAAGAATTTTATGATTGATAATGTTTTGCTTGTAGATGGACTGAAACACAACTTGCTGAGCATCAGTCAACTTTGTGATAAGGGATACATCATCAAATTCTTGCCCACTGGCTACATTTTAAGCTTAAATGATGAAGTTATTTTGCAGGGGCAAAGGATCAACAACATCTACAAGTTGGATGTAAGTTGCATTAAATCTGATAATTCAATTTGCTTAAAAACTGCTGCTGATGAGTCTTGGTTATGGCATAGCAGATTGTGTCATGCCAGTATGAAAACCCTTAGGAGAGTCACCCAAAAGGACTTAGTTAGAGGTGTGCCCAAGCTTAAGTTCACTAAGGATCACCTGTGTGATGTCTGTCAATTGGGGAAGCAAGTCTAGTCCTCATTTCAGTCTGTTAAGGACATTAGCACCTCTAGACCTTTAGAAGTTTATCACATGGACCTCTTTGGACCCACTAGCACTGCCAGCTTAGGGGGGAGAGTCTATGTGTTTGTGATTGTAGATGATTATTTGAGGTTCACTTGGGTGAAATTTTTCTCACATAAATCTGAGTCATTTGATGAGTTTAGATCTTTCTCTACTTGGATTCAGAAGAAGTTATGATGTGAGATTATTACCATCCATAGTGATCACGGAGGGGAGTTTGAAAATGAAAGATCTGGAAGTTTTTGTGAGGATCAAGGGATTAGTCATAATTTTTTAGCTCCTAGGACCCCTCAGCAGAACGGGGTAGCTAAAAGGAAGAACAGGACCTTAGTGGAAGCCGCTAGAGCCATACTTGTAGAGTATTCACTTCCAAAATACTTTTGGGCTGAAGCAGTGAACACTGCCTGTTATGTACTGAAAAGGGTGAATGTGAGAGTCAAACTGAACAAGACACCTTATAAGATCATTAAGGGTAGAACTCCAAATCTGTCTCACCTCCATGTCTTTGGCTGTAAGGTTTTCATTCTAAACAATGGAAAATCACCCTTAGGAAAATTTGACCCCAAATCTGATGAAGGAGTGTTCTTAGGATATTCAAGTGTGGGGAAATCCTTTAGGGTGTTCAATAAGAGGACTTTGGTGGTGGAAGAAACAACCCATTTAGTGTTTGATGAATCTGATCCTAAGGAGTCTAGATCTGAAATAGAAGATGAAGAGATTGGTGAGGTTACCCAAGGGGTTAGAAATACAAATCTGGAGGAAAGGGTAGAACCTCAAACCACATTACCTAGAGATTGGAGATATTCTTCGAGTCATCCTAAAGAACTGATCTTAGGAGACCCTTTTGAAGGTGTTAGGACTAGGCATGGACTTAGGAAGGAAGTAAACCATTCTGCCTTTATCTCAATGACTGAACCCACCAACATCAATCAAGCCCTTTCGGATGAGTTTTGGATCTTAGCTATGCAAGAAGAATTGAATCAGTTTGTAAGGAATGATGTTTGGGAGCTAGTAGAAAGACCTAAAAATTAAAGTATTGTGGGAACCAAGTGGGTCTTTAAAAAAAAGATGAATGATTCTGGTGTGGTGGTGAGAAATAAGGCAAGATTAATGGCTAAGGGGTATAATCAGATAGAAGGGATTGATTTTAAGGAGACTTTTACCCCTGTAGCTAGATTGAAAGCCATTAGAGTGCCACTAGCCTTTGCCTGTTATAAGGGATTTAAGCTGTTTCAAATGGATGTCAAGAGTGCCTTTTTAAATGGGGTAATAAAAGAAGATATTTTTGTAGAACAACCCCTAGGTTTTGAGAGTTTCCAATATCCAAATCATATTTATAAATTAAAAAAAGGCCTTATATGGATTGAAACAGGCACCCAGAGCTTGGTATGAGAGGCTTAGCACATTCCTGTTAGAAAGAGAGTTTGTTAAGGGGAGCGTAGACACCACCCTTTTTCTGAGGAGAATAGGGGATGACTTACTCATTGTCCAGATCTATATTGATGATATAATTTTTGAATCTTCTGATAAATATTTATGTGATGAGTTTTCTAAAACAATGAGTAAGGAGTTTGAGATGAGTATGATGGAAGAATTGCCCTACTTTTTGGGGTTTAGCATAAGGCAAACGGATGATGGAACCTTTCTCAATCAATCTAAATACACTAAGGACATCTTCAAAAAATATGAAATGGACAAAGCCAAGCTAATCAATACTCCCATGACCTCCTCAGTTCAGTTAGATAAGGATTCAAGTGGAAAATCTGTTGATCAGAAGAAGTATAGAGGAATAATAGGATCACTGCTTTACTTGACTGCTAACCGACCTGATATCATGTTTAGTGTCTGTCTTTGTGCTAGGTTTCAGGCTGATCCTAAAGAGTCCCACCTGACTGCTGTTAAGAGAATTCTTAAATATCTTTTAGGGACCCCAAACCTAGGAATCTGGTACCCTAGGCACAGCACCTCTTTTGAGATCATTGGATATTCTGATTCTGACTTTGCGGGGTGTAGAGTGGATAGAAAGAGCACTTCTAGAACTTGTCAATTCATAGGACAGTCTCTAGTCTCCTGGTCTAGTAGAAAATAGAACTCAGTTGCACTTTCTACTGCTGAAGCTGAGTACATTGTCTTAGGAAGTTGTATGGCCCAAGTTCTTTGGTTGAAGCAATAAGTCTTAGATTTAGGATTACCTGTTGGCACAATTTTTGTTCTGTGTGATAATACTAGTGCCATCTATATCTCTAAGAATCCAATCCAACATTCTATGACCAAACACATTGATATAAGGCATCACTTCATTAGGGACCATGTTATAAAAGGGGATATTGAGCTACATCATGTAGCAACTAAAAATCAGCTGGCTGACATATTCACTAAACCACTGGCCTTTGACTCATTCAGTATTTTGAGAACCAGATTAGGAGTGATTGATATAAATGCTTGATTCTGATGACTGCTGATTTCTGATTGTTCTGATTGGTATTCTATTTTCAGTTAGTTAGTTTTTGGTTTGATTATTTGCTTTCAGTTATTTTTTTTCTTCTGTTGATTTCTGTTTTAGCCTTGCTGTTAGTTTGATTTGAGCATTTACTTTGATGTGATTTTTCTACCTTTTTTTTATTCACTGGTTCATATCTTGCACTTACTATTTTATGCTTTTCAAAATCTGATCACCGCTCACTACTTCTGATAATATGAATTTCTGATTGGGAGCTTTACCTTGTTTTTATTTGGAAGCTGGTAAGCAGTGATTGATTCCACTGAATCTATTAAAGGGAAGAAACATTGATGATTGTTTCTCTTCCTCTAACTCCTTTACTGGTGTATAGTTTCTTTTGGATAAAAATTCTCTTCAAAATTAAAATGTTAATTTTTGAAATAGAGATTATTTTATCTTCCTACAGTAATCTACCTCATATCAATAGTGTTTTTCAAAGTCTTGAGTCATTAGTTTGATTTTCTAAACCAAGTGATTGCATTTATCATATGATGTATGGCTTTTATTTTGTAAATCATTCTTCCTTACTGTGGAGAGTCA
Organism: Dendrobium chrysotoxum; assembly: GCA_019925795.1. Classification (NCBI taxonomy): domain Eukaryota; kingdom Viridiplantae; phylum Streptophyta; class Magnoliopsida; order Asparagales; family Orchidaceae; genus Dendrobium; species Dendrobium chrysotoxum. Next base: position 10,766,231 of record CM034297.1, read on the forward strand.
TCTCCTATGTCTGGAAGATAATTTCACAGCTGAGACTCTTTAATGATTATGAAAAGGAGGAAGCTTACAAAAGATGCACAGTGCGCCAAATGAATTAAAAAAAAGGCATAAAATGAGCCCAAAGCTGAAAAGATGTGAAATATCGCCAACTAAAAGATACACAAAGTGTATCAAAAATGAAAAGATGCGTAAAGCGCCAACTAAATTGAAAAAGAGGCACAAAATGAGCCCAACCAAGCCAAGATCTATTTTAACAGCCATTTTCTTGAGGATTTTTCACACTCTTTCTCCCTCTACTCTCCTTCACTTTTGATTCCTAATGGCTGGTGGCAAACGTTCACGGCAAAAGGGTACGAGTTCCTCCCGGGGACATGTTGATCCTCGCTTTCCAAATGCAGCCGATCAGGCTGCTTTCGAGTGCTATCGTGACGTGGGGATCACGCACTCTAAAATTGTAAATCCTCGCACTCTCACTTATCCTATTCTAGATCTATACGCACACACCTCCCTCACCTTCATCCTGACCTTAGCCTTTCCTTTTAATCTTGAACTCCTTCAAATTTTCTTTGCCAATTTGTGCATTTTCGCCGACTATTCCACTCTTCGCTTATACGTCAATCAACGTCCCGTGGAACTAACTACCCAGGATTTTCACAATATTCTTAACCTGTCTATCACTGGCGACAAACTCCACATGCTTATCACCGATCCTGACTATGATTGGAGTGTCGCCAATCACTTCCTTCGCAATACAAACACACCCTATCATGACAACGCTTGCACTTTACTTCTTAAGGACGCACGAACAATTCAGCATGTCCTTTGTTCCTCCGTCATTCCAAAGGCGGGGGATCGAATTCACATCACCCTGTTACTATCCTTGACCACATACTACATCATGGCCCATCGAGAGTTTAATGCCTCTGATCTTATTATCCGATACATAGAACACCTAACCACTATTAGAGATCTGGGTCACAGGCGTCGCCCAAATCTAGCTTTAGGTCATCTCATTCATTATGCCTTAGAAATAAAATATGACCTTCAGTATCTTGTCCCTCCTGATGTCCCTCCTTCCTTCTTCAGAAACAACTCATTCCACGTCCTACACAGCACCCGACTACATCCGGAGCCCGCCCCGGATGTTGAGGAGGAAGAGGAAGAGGCTATTCCAGTTCCTGCTGCACCTGAGGCACCTGCTCCCCTTCGCATAGCCTCTCCCTTTGACCACCTGGTGCAGTGCTTCGATCAGTGGGAGGCCAGATTTGACTCCTATGTGGTTGCCCAGGAGCAGCGGCACGCCGAGGACATCCAGTGCTTCACTGACTATGCTGCGCAGCAGCAACAGCAGCATGAACAGGATATTGCCTGGATTGGAGCCCATTTTCAAGCCATTCACCACTACTTCAACCCACCACCACCACCTCCTTCTTCCGATCAGGATCCGCCTCCGTTCTAGTTTTCTATTTTGTAGTTGTTTTCTTTTCTGTTATGTACTGATGTTTTAGTATTTCTGTTTACCCTCCTCCTTTTTGTGATGTCAAAAGGGGGAGTCAGTTGTAGTCGTTTCTATTTTTGTTATGTATTATGTTTCATGTATTGATTTAGTTGTTAAATAAAAATTTGAAAAAATATGTGTTTTTTCGATCTCCTAGTTATTTTTTATTATTTTCAAACTACTGTACAAATGTTTGCCATCATCAAAAAGGGGGAGATTGTTGCAAATTTGGTTTTGATGATGACAATCATGTTTCCAGTGTGTTTTGCTTGGCTAACCCGTTTCAGGCACAAAAGATCACGAGCCACTCAAGCCAACTCAAGATCGGATCCAAGTGTGTCCAATGTACTGTTTTTCTTTTTCTTGAGTCAATTATAATGTAACTGATCCCCCAGCTATGTAACCTTGCACACACACACTCAGGGGGAGAGCTTGAGTGAATTAGAGTTTCTGTTCATTTTTTGTTCAGATCATCCTGGACGATATTCACATTGTCCTAGATGATCAGGTAAAAATAAAAACCCTAATTAGGACGACTAAGTTAAGAGGGTCTGATTAAGCAGATCGTCCTAGACGATCTTTGGATCGTACGGGACGATACGCTCAAATCAGAAATTCTCAACCGCCAGATCAAGTTAGGCAAGTTTTTATTTTAAGTTTTTTGGTCTGATCGTCCCAGACGATACGTGTATCGTCCAGGATGATTCAATACAATCATGCCTAATTTAATCTGGTAATTAAGGAAAACAATTTATTTTTTATTGATACGATCATATCGTCCTGGACGATCGCAGGATCATCCCGGACGATCATGATCGTCGAGTACATTTCATCTGTACGACCCGAACTATGATAAGGACGATTTTGGCACTTTTTGAACTAATCGTACAGGAAGATACCCTTATCGTCCTGGATGATCAAGTCATTTTTTGGTCGTCCAGCACAAGTTTCTCTGGACGACCCGAATTGTCTTCGGGACGATATTCCTCTATTTGTATTAATCATCCCGGACGATCGCAGGATCGTATAGGATGACATGATTAATTTTTTCTAGATCGTCTAGAAGAGCCAGATCGTCCAAGCTTAAACAGTTGATTTTGAACTGATCGTACAGGACGATCTATAGATCGTCCTGGACGATCATGGCCGACCAGTTGAGATTTAGGGAAAATTTTAAGCCCTCCTATAAAAGATATTTTTCTTCCAACAAGAAAAATCTTTTGCCACTTTTCTTCCCAGAGAAACCCTAGAGAGAGAGTTTGGGAGAGAGAGAGAGGATCTTGTGAGGGGGAGTTAGTGAGGGATTCACTAAGGTTGCTCCAAGCACGGATCAGAGTCGTCTTCTCCGCTCGTCGTCTTTCGTTTAGTTGGTGTTCGTTATGGGAGGATCATTTGCAAGAAGATCCGGGGTTCTCTGCCCGCTTCAGGTGGAAGCAAAAGGAGGTTGGGTTCTCTACCTCACCGTGTGGTGAAAAGGAGGTTTTGTATAGGCTTCTCCGCCTTACTGTGGGAGCAAAAGGAGAGACACTTTTTGTTTAGTGCAATACCCGGAAGGGAGGCTCTGGGGAGTGGACGTAGGTCAAGTTGACCTAACCACTATAAAATCTGGTTTGCTCTTCTGATTCTGTTCTGCACTTTACTTTTCTGATATTAACTGCTTGGGTGAATATCTGTGATTGATCTTTTCGTTCTTGTTTACTTGTTTCCACTGTGAAGTATCGAAAAGATTTTTCTTTTCCTCGTAAAATTTTTAAATAACCAATTCACCGCCCCTCTTGGTTAGCCTCGGGACTAGTTCACTAGGGCTTAACATCCATATCAAACTTTCACTCCACTGTTCAGTTAGATAAGGATTCAAATAGAAAATCTGTTGATCAGAAGAAGCATAAAGGAATAATTAGATAATTGTGTTATTTGACTGCTAGCCGACCTGATATCATATTTAGTGTTTATCTTTGTGCTAGGTTTTAGGCTGATCCTAAGGAATCCCACCTAACTGTAGCTAAGAGAATCCTCAGATATCTCTTAGGGACCCCAACCTTAGGAATCTGGTATCCTAGGTACATCACCTCTTTTGAGATTATTGGATATTCTGATTCTGATTTTGCAGGGTGTAGGGTGGACTGAAAGAGCACTTTAGAAACTTGCCAATTTATAGGACAGTCTTTAGTCTCCTGGTCTAGTAAAAAATAAAACTCTATAGCACTTTCCATTGCTGAAGCTGAGTACATCGCCTTAGGAAGTTATGTGGCCCAAGTCCTTTGGTTGAAGCAACAAGTTTTGGATTTAGAATTACCTGTTGGCACTATTTCAGTTCTATGTGATAACACTAGTTCTATCTGCATCTCTAAGAATCCTATCCAACATTTAAGAACTAAATACATTAACATAAGGTATCACTTTATTAGGGACCATGTTATAAAAGGGGATATTGAGCTACACCATGTAGCAACTGAAAATTAACTGGCTGATATCTTTACTAAACCACTGGCTTTTGACTCATTCAGTATTTTGAGAACCATATTGGGTGTGATTGACATAAATGCATGACTTTGGTGATTGCTAATTTCTGAAGTTTTTATTTTTTAGTTTTTCCTATATTTTTGTTTATTTAATTATCTGTTTCTTGTGTGTTTTTATTCTCTGCTGATTTACTTTTTATTGTTGTTGTTTTCCTGATTTGAGTATTTATTTTGATGCAATTTTCTACTTATTCTTGATTTACTATTTTTCTTATAAATCATATCACTGCTCACTACTGCTGATAAACTGGATTTCTGATTGAGAGTTTTGCTTTGTTTTTGTTTGGAAGCTTGTAAGCAGTGATTGACTCCTCTGAATCTGTTAAAGGGAAGAAATGTTGAAGATTATTTCTCTTCCTCTAACTCCTGTAATGGTGTATTATTTCTTTTGGATAAAAATTTTCTTCAAAATTAAAAAGTTGGTTTATGAAATAGAGATCTATTTTATCTTCCTACAGTAATCTATCTCATATGAATAGTATTTTCAAAGCTTTGAATCATTGTTATGCTTTTCTTAATCAGGTGATTGCACTTATCATATGGAGTATGATTTTATTCTGTGAATTACTCCTCTTTATTATAGAGAGTGAGTTTTGTCTTCTATTCTATATGGAGGGTAATTTCACAACTGAGATTCTTTAACGATTATGAAAGGAAGCAAGCTTGCAAAAAAAGGGGGCACAAAATGGGCCAAAAATGAAAAGATGCACAATGATGCCAAAAATTAGAAAAATACACAAAATGTATCAAAAAACAAAAGATGCAAAAAGTGCACCAAATAAATTAAAAAAGAGGCACAAAATGAGCCCACAAAGAAATAAGTTTTCTTCTCTTTCAAATCCTTAAATGTCTTAGAAAAATCCATGTTCCACTTCATACTTTCAAAAACTTGAGATTGAAAATCTTGATTTCTGATTCCTTACTTTGTAATACTATTTTATCAGATATTTTTCTGGAATGAGGCTTGAAAGGATCTCTTTTCAAATCTAATTTCTTTTCTTTTGAATTAGACTTTTGTTTGAAAGAAATTTGAACCTGTAAGGTATCCGAGGTAGGAGTTACGAAAGTTGACTTTCCAACTTTTTTTGGATTTCAGCGTTGTCAATTTTCTTTTTATCGGCTTTTGAACTAAAAATTAAGGAAAATTATTATTTACTAGAGCAGATCGATTCAAAAAGAATTGTTATTTTCTCATTTCAATTTTTTCTTGATTTGATTTGATTTTGATTTTTTTCTTTTTTTTGTGTTTTTGTACTGTTTTCTTTTTCTGTGTCTATTTATGTTGTGTTTTCCCTTTTTGAGATGTCAAAAGGGGGAATAGTTTGTGTTGTTGGTGGGTCATTGTAATTTTTTTCTTTAATTATCAATGGAAATGTTCAGTGTTTTTGAGCCAAATGTTCACAGCGTTTATTTACTGAATTTTGAATTAATAACAAATATTTGCCATCATAAAAAAGGGGAAGATTGTTACGAATCTGGTTTCAAGGATTATAATTTTGATGATAGCAAACCTTTCATTTCTGTTTGAGGTTATAATCATTCAGGTTCACAGGATCAATTGCAATTCAAGCCAGCTCAAGATCGAGTTAGTCTATTTATGTTTCAGGTTCAATGTACTTTTTCATTTTTCTTGAGTTAAATCTAATATAATGGATCCCCAAGCTAAGTAATCTTACACGCACTCACTAAGGGGGAGAGTTTTAGTGAGTTAGAGTTTCTGTTTAATTTTTGTTCAAATCATCCTGGACGATATTTATATCATCCTGGATGATCCAGTAAAAATAGAAACCCTAATTAGGGCACCCATATTAAGTCAATTTGATTAAGCAGATCATCTTGGACGATAGACCCATCATATAGAATGATATATTCAATTAAAAAATTTTTAGCCGCCAGACTAAGTTAGGAAGTTTTTTATTTTAGAATTTTGGTATAATCACCCCAGACGATATGTGAATTGTCCTGGACGATCCTTTACAATCATGCATAAATTAGTCTGGTGATTAAGGAAAGTAATTAAGATTTGATTGATTCGATCATACTGTCATGGACGATCACAAGATCATCCTGGACGATACATGCAAAATCCTGACCGTCTAGAGTACTTTACCTGGACGACCTGGGGAATGTGCTGGATGATATTCTCAATTTTGAACTAATCGTACATGACGATATATATATCGTCATCCATATCATCCTGGATGATCAGGACATTTTGAAACTGTCCAGCATGGTTTGACTATACGACCTAAGGAATCTGCTGGATGATCTTCCTAGTTTGAACTAATCATCTAGGACGATCGTAAAATCATCCCGGATGATCTGAACAGATTTTATCTTCTAATCGTCTAGAAGAATCAGATCATCCAGGACAAAAGGGTCTGATTTATACTGATCGTACAAGATGATCTAAGGATCATCCTGGACGATCTTTGACGACCAGTTGAGATTTAGGGCAATTTTTTAGCCCTCTTATTTAAGATCTTTTTTGTTCAATCGTAAACATCTTTTTCCACCTTTATTTCCTGAGAGAACCTTGAGAGAGAAAGAGAGAGCTTGGGAGAGAGAGAAGATCTTGGAAGGGGGAGTTTGTAAGGTGTTCACAAAGGTTAGTCCAAGCAAGTATTTGAGTCATCTTCTCCGGTCATCATCTCTTATCTTATTGGTGTCTCTGTGGAAGGATCGTTTGTAAGAAGATTTAGGTTCTTTGCCTGCTTCAGGAGAAAGCGAAAGGAGTCCAGGTTCTTTGCCTGCTTCAGGAGGAAGCGAAAGGAGTCCAGGTTCTCTGCCTGCTTTAGGAGGAAGCGAAAGGAGTTCAGGTTCTCTACCTCACCAGGTTGGTGGAAAGGAGTTTTGTACAGGCTTCTCCGCCTTGCTATGGGAGCAGAATGAGAGTTACTTAGTGTTAGTGCAATACCAGGAGGGGAGGCTCAGGGGAGTGGACGTAGGTCAAGTTGATCAAACCACTATAAAATCTGGTGTGTTCTTTCTGATTATTTTTTGCACTTATTTTTCTGTTGATAATTATGTGATTGTGATTATTATTTTGTTATCATGAAAATCTACAAATCATCGCAAAATTGTAATTATATTAAAACATTCAAAAAGATTTTTTTTAAATCATTTTTTCTCACGAATTTTTAAAATAACCAATTCACCCCCCCCCCCCCTTCTTGGTTAGCCTCGGGACTAGTTCACAAGGGCTTAACATCCCTCACGAACTTTTATCGGTCATCCCTTTGGACCCTTCTCGTCTGATTTGACTGTAAGGGGTTCCCTCTTAGGTAAATTTGGTGTCCTGACTGTGGGCCTCCGAAAGGAAAAACACCGCCGCCCCACGGGGGGAGACAGTATTACCAATAGGAGGGCAGATTAGATCATACATACGATCAACCATTGAGGATAGCGGCTCTCGCCAGTGCACCCGATGGGTAATAGTATGTACGACCTGATTGAAATAACAGGTTTTCCCCACATGATACATCAGCTCGAGTGGGGTTTATTTGATAGTGGGATTTTGTTTTCCACGGGCGTAAGCCCTCGTAGTTAATTACATCTCAACCCGAGGCCTGAGAAGACTCTCGATTAAGGATTCTATATTATACTTTCAAGTGAAATTAGCACATAGGGAGAAGACTAGCAAATCCTACTCAAAAGGGAAAGAAATGTTCAACTTGGGTTAGTCAACATACACGGCTCAGATCAGCATCAAGAGGGACTAAGGTAGTGAGGAGAAACTGGTGAAAAGAAAAATCATGCACTCGAAGAATATAGGAGAGAAGGATGGAGGTGGCGTCATCTATGTGACATAGATAGGTAGGATTTATAATCTCTAGATGATAGAAGACTTACCCACCAATGAAGCGTACTACGAGACACTGAATGTAGTAGCCTTGAACCCTACATCCAAAGTGGGTTTAGTGTTTCACACCCAACACTAACACCCGTATCCTAGCTAATACATTCTGGGCTTATATCCTACCTGAAAAGGAAAGCCAGCTAACCACCTAGTCGTACAAAATCCATGATGTCCAGTCTTTATAAAAGATGGGTAGGTAGTTCAGTTCTTGGAAGTAGGGCCGACTTCTAGAGAGTTTTCTAATTGGCCCTGGACTTATGTAGGGTGAATGCTTCTAGAACTAATGCAATTAAATTTTTAATTTAATTAGTTTCTGATGCAATGCATACTGGTTCAAGTCTCCAAATCAGGTATGCACAGAATTTTAAAAAGGCTTATAAAAATAATTTTTTAGAAAAGACTAGACTTCCTCAAATCCAGCACCTCATCCTCATTGGTGGGATTATTTGAACTCTACCCGCAGGCTGGGAAGTATCTTATAGCAAGGAAGGAGAGAAATGCAATAATATGCATGTGACCCCAGACAATTCCGACCATTCCCTATGTAGTCAAGTTTCTATGTTATTTAATTCTTAAAATTTTAAATATTAGTTATGAGTAGAAAAATTTTATTCCTAAAGAGCCTAGCGAAATCCGGCCAAGCACATGCAAGAAAGAAACCTAAAAAAAGCAGGTAATTTCTACTGCGCACATAAACACATCAATATAAATCCAAAGAATAAAGTTGAGAAAAGTCCACAGTCCACGGTAAGTGCCGTACAAGTACAACCTAGGGTCTACAGAAAAGTAAAGATGGCCAGGCCCCACCGACAATAACCTGGATTCTAATCCTACTGAATGACGCGAGTCTTAAATGCAAGGCATTTCATCTTCAAGTCTTCGTCTTCCAATGGGTCGTCTTTCTTTGAATCATCCTCCTTTCGGATCATCTTTCTCTAGATTGTCCTTCGGAAGGGTACCCAAATGAGAAAGAAACTCCTCGAAATAGGGCCTTTATTTCTCCCTTTGGGTACCTGATATTTGAAATGTCATGCCTTTGAAGACTTTCACAACTCAATACAAATTACACCAAATTACATTATGGAAAAAGAAAATCTAGACCCGGACTGAACCTGTAAGCTCATTCTCTTTGCTTTCTCACAAGTACCTCGAAAGAGAATAAAGAAAAGAAAAGAAGATTGGGTGAGAGCAAATTACTGTTTAATGTGCGAATAATCAGAGTAAAATGCAATTAAATAAACACATACCTTTCCTCGGGCTTGGACACCGGCTTTGTTGTTTGCTCTCTAGGACTGCTCAAATTTTAGATACTCTCCCACATTGTTCCTAAAAGATGATTTTTTTTATTTTTAAGAAATGTAAGCATCTCATAGTTAGGCATGCCTTTTCAAAATCCAAACATATCTTTAACCCACTCTTGGTTCCAATTCAACATTTAAGCCAAATGCAAATAAGAGAGGATTTTCGATGCTATTTAACGTTCCCACGTTTGAAGAAAGAAATCAAAATACTTAACACAATTACCCACATCAATTCCCTTATAAACTCAAAATAGCAAAGAAGAAAACCAGTCCTGAAATCAAAGCCCAAAAAAGTCTTCCAATTTTAAACCCAAACATGCTTCCATTTCCACATTTCTTTTTAAAACTCATTTTGGAATCAAATGCAAATAAGAGAAAGAAAACCTATCCATGAAAATTAATTTTTTTTTTCAAGAAGAGTTAAAAGAGCCACCTAACATCAAGCTTCTCCAATGCAAAACCATTCATAAAACCCACAATCTCCAAAACAACTCAAAGAAATATCCAAACAAAGCAACACATAAAACCTTCCCACATAAAATCTACTATAACTTCTTCCGACGCAGAACAAACAACGAGTTTCTTTAACATGGGGTACATTCATGAAAATTCTTCTAACGAGAAGGTTTCATGAGATTTTCTGTTATAAAACATTCACAAAGAATTTCTCGAGGCAAAACGATTCACAAAACTTTTCTAACACAATTGCCAATATTACTTTTATATAAAGTTCGAGTAAGTAGAGAAGAGATGAGATTCGATAAAACACAAAAGCACCTCAAAATCTGCCAATCTTTATAGCTAAATATGCCTCCGATAACATGAGTAACACAATCTTAAATTAAAACATGTGACTGTTTTCCAATAAAATTCCAACCCCCACACTACATGTTTTCAAATGTCCAAAAGAAGCTTGCAAATACATAAGTTAGAGAACAACTTGTACATGAGGATATCTTTCCAATGCAATGAATCCCTATGCTCATAACAATGATTTTTCCAAGAATACAACCTTTCGTTATAATGATAAAACTTACACCTAGGTAAAATAAGGTGTAGAAGACCAAGTTTTAACCTAAGAGAAAGTTGTTGCAATGAAAATCCTTCGAAAGTTAAATCTCATTGCGCTGGTTTTTCTATTGAGTGTGTAGATGTGACATAGGAACATGAGACAAAAGTGCATCAAGCAAACAATTTCGCAACCAACATACACATGCAACCCTTTCGACGAACTCGTATGATTGGCATAAATGGGTCATTCATATTAAGAAATTATTTCAAACATATTTCAACATTATTCAACTTATCGCAAATAACCTTCAACACGTTGAAATTCATGACAAACTTGTTCTCATCAAGATCTCTAAAAGGGTATTCCAATATATGATTCATGAAATGAAGATCAATAAATATTCCTAATATGAGCAGAAACGATCATGAACTTCTCTTTTGCTTTCACTCAATATTCACATTGAACACCATCAACATGAGAGTGGACCAACATGACTTCATTCTTTCCAACAACTCACATATATTCAATACAATCATTAAAAAGACCTTTATCAAGTGCACATGAAAACCCTTCCCCACCATAGAAATAGATCTCAAAGCAAGGGATCAATATCCCCATCAAAAGCAAGAAATCTGATTTCTAAAACACTAACCACTCCAAGCTCATTAACTAAGCAACTCATAACCTCCCTTTAGTGGCATTTCACTAAACACTTGGTGTGCAATGCTTATAAGATCACATGAAACAATCTAACATAAAAAAATCCAATTTGCACACCTACTTGATCTAAATCACATAAGTAATCCACACAAAACCTTAAACCATAAGATACAAATCATGGCTAAGTGCAGATTTCATCAACAAAACATTTTCTTTCAGACATTTGCTTCCACAAGAAGGCTATTTACCATGAGTATACATTCACAAGTCAAATAAAATAATGATTATAACATCAAAACTACCACAATGCTCATTATATTCAGCCCATAACACAAAAGGGATGTAGTCAAGAGCCAAACAAGAGGCTGCCACGTTACAGCAGCCCAAACCTCAAATTCCTCCCACAATAAGACCATCCGTAATGCAAATAATGTAAACACTTACAAATAATCTCTTGAGGAAAGGATTTATGTCCACAATAATCTCATAAGAGAAGGATTTGAGACTCTAAAAGCTATCATGACACACATAACATGATACTCAAAAGCATGACAACCTTAAGACTAAATGCAACCGTTCAAGCCTCCTTAGAACAAAGCTTCATGACAAGAAAAGTTTCTTCAGGCATTTGATCAAACGACTAGCATGCAAGGTTTAAGAGATAATAAAAAATAATCTCTTTGAAGTAGATTACCACATCACACCTAACTTTTCTAAGAAAACTCAAAGTAAGGAGTCACTCAAACTCAAGATAGACACATTCTCAACACATAGGAAAGACTTGTCTTTAAAAACAAATCCTGTCATAACAACATAAAAAAAAATGAACAAGAAAAATATACTCCATTCAAGGCATTAGAAGCATATGGAAATTTGAATCACATTTTCTTCTTCATGTCATACTTGAAGGAATCTAAGAAAAGGAATGTAGAGGGCAAAGAAACAAGGAGAAGAAGAAGAAGAAGAGAAGATAGAGGGAGGAAGAAGATTGGGGAGATGGATACCTGCAGCAAGAAAGGGGAGAGCTGGCGTCGGGTAAGGTTAAGGCTTCCATCCGGGTCGGCTACACAAGAGAGAGGAGGGGATACGGAGGCTCTGGCCTTCTCCTAAGTCTCATCGACGAGAAATCAAGAGAGGGAGTAGGAGAGATTGCGAATGGTGGATAGCCGAATCCAACATCTGGAGAGAGGCGGGAGGTTTCCAAAACTCTTCCCAACCGAGCCCAGTCCAGGGGTTTTCGAATCCTCCAGATAGGCTAAATAGGGGAGTCCTCTTTTTACGAATGAGAGAGATCCTCCTTCGGTGTAAATGCTCGTCAAAACAAAGGAGGAAGCTTTCAAAATCATGCCATACGCGCTCCTTGCTCGACGCCATAACCGCTAATTTTTTTTATTTAGGGAATAATTCAAATTGTTTAGAAAGTCGATTAAACTTCAATTGGAATCAATTTAAACGCATTGAATTAAAATCGAGTTCAAAATCAGATCTGATTTGGCTCGATTCGGGTCAATTTGGGTTCGATCGGGTTTAATCCAGGCTTAACCGAATTTAATTAATGAAATTAAACCAGAACCAATGCAAATCCCGTTCGAATCGAGCTTGATGAGATTCGAATGAATTAATCTAGTCTAATAAAAAATAATTGGGTCTAATTCGACTCAATTCAGACTGATTCAAGCTCGAATTGGACTCGATGGAGCTTAATTAAATTAATTAAAGGCCCTCGAGGGCGCTCGATCGAAAATTGAGGTCAACAAACGGACCCCCAACAGTTACAGCGAATAGTAAGTGAACCGTACATGTTGGCGTTGACCTCCTTATATCTAGGAAAGTACAACCTTATGCTCAACTAACGAGACTCACTAGGAAGATGCAACTCCTACCATCAACTGATGAGACTTGAGAAATATGCGATTACACAACAATCATGCAACAAGTGTCCCACCATGATGATCACACATCACACAATGACCATGCATCAACCACATAGTCATGCAATCAAGCAATCATATAATGATCACCCAAACTACAATATCATGTAATCAAATTGATATCACATAACCCTACTACAATCAACTAATCATATAATAATAATCCAATCACACTTCAATCATGCGATCACATAGTAACCATACAACCAGGAGATAAATATACGATAAATGTTTAATCATATCAAATCACATAATAATGAGCAAACGATCATACTATAGTCATATAACAATCATGTAACTATGTAATCATCACACAATAATGCAACAATCATCTAATCATGCAATGGACAATCTAAAATGAAACGATCACATCAAGATCAAATGACTATGCACTCAACCAATCACTCAGTCATGCAATGATCATACAATCATTCAGGCATGGTGGGACAAAAGGAAGAGAGAAACCCGAAATTTGCCTGAACAGATCGAAACAGCAAATGAAGGAGACTCGGCGCTCACTAAACCAAATCAGAATAGTGAGGGAGAGCCAAGGAAAGAAAATCAACCATATGCTTGACCACATCAAAGTAGTAGAGTGGAAGAAAGAGAAAGGGACCTTACGCTCACATGAGCAGAATCAAAACAAAAACATCAGGAACTGAAGAAAATTCAGCAATCATCTAGAACATGTCTAAGATGATATGAGGAGAAGGAAGATCTAACAATCACTCGATCAAATCAAAATGGTAAGGGATAATAATCAAAGGAAAGCAAGGAGGATCACCAAAGAAGGAGGGTAGATCATCTATCTGCCTTACCCTATAGTAAGGGCAGAATAGAGAAGAGAGCAAAGGTAAGGGGTTTCACATCCACCTGACCATATCGAAATAGTGGATGTTGACAACTTGATGTTCACCTGACCATATCAAAACAGTGAAACAAAAAGCAAATGGTAGAGTAAACCAACTATCTGCCTGACCATATCAAAACGGTAGAACAGAAGGTGAAAAGATCAGGCATCCACCTGACCATATCGAAATAGTGGATGGGGGTCACTTAATACTTGCTTGACCTTATCAAAACAGCAAATAAAGAAGTCACAAAAATTTATGCCTGTCTGACCATATCGAAATAGCAAGAACATAAGAAAAATGGTGGTGAGCTATACCTCCCAGGGACTTTGTCAGGCTCTCTCAACAAGGAAAGGCCTGATGTCTACCCGGCGTATATGCCTACAGTATGATAAAAGGGAAGAATGCAACAGGGTCCCTACCCAACGCATATGTCTAATGGTAGAATAAAGGAAAACTCAATAATCACCCGGCGCATATGCCTGCAGTGATAAGAAGAGGAAAAAAAAAAGTCACCTCTGTCCGGTGTATGTACCTATAGCAGGGTCCCTACCTGGTGCATATGCCTGCAGTAGGATAAAGACAGAACACTCAACACAATCACCCGACGCACACGCCTGCAGTGATGTGAAGAGGAAAGATTCACCTCTACTCGGTGTATGTGCCTGTAGCAGGGTCCCTACCCGGTTCATATGCCTGCAGTAGGATAAAGACGGAACACTCAACACAATCACCCGACGCACATGCCTGCTGTGATGTGAAGAGAAAAGATTCATCTCTGCTCGGTGTATGTGCCTGCAGCAGAGTCCCTACCCGGCGTATATGCCTGCAGTAGGATAAAGAAAGAACACTCAACACAATCACCTGGCCCATATGCCTGCAGTGATGTGAAGAGAAAAAAGTCACATCTGCCCAATGTTTGTGCCTGCAGCAGAGTCCCTACCCGGCATATATGCCTGCAGTAGGATAAAGACAGAACACACAACACAATCACCTAGCGCATATGCCTGCAGTGATGTAAAGAGGAAAGAGTCACCTCTGCTCGATGTATGTGCCTGCAGCAGAGTCCCTACCCGGCGTATATGCCTGCAGTAGGATAAAGACGGAACACTCAACACAATCAACCGACGCACATGCCTGCAGTGATGTGAAGAGGAAAGAGTCACCTCTGCTCGGTGTATGTGCCTGCAGCAGGGTCCCTACCCAGCGTATATGCCTGCCATAGGAAAAAGATAAAACACTCAACACTATCACCCGACGCATATGCCTGAAGTGATGTGAAGAGAAAAGAGTCACCTCAACACCAACCTAACACAGATCTGTGTAGGGATATGAGGGAGAAAGGAAAGGTAAGTGAAAGAACTCCAAGGGAGAAGTTGTCTAAGGAACCCCGAGCTAGCGCTTTGGTTACCACGTGGTAGAGGACAAATCATCGTGGCCACAAATATCCAAATGTCGGCAGAATTTCTTAGGCAACATTAACATCACATGAAAAGGAAGGAAGCATCAGACTGATGCCTCGAGAGACAACAGAAAGAGATACGCCCTTAGCAGAGTGCGAGAGGGGTAATCTCATTCCAAATGGGCAACAACTAAAGCAGCAAGGGAGCACACCCGTTACAAAGAATAAAATGATATCAAGAAGAAATAATCATCAAGGAACTACAGCGGTGGACCCATACTAACTGATGGGGACCCTGTAAGAAGTGAAAACAATATCAACGGCTCCATGGGACCTCTCTGGCAGCCAATAGTCGGGTCTCAATGGGCAAGTATATGGTAAAAGAAATTAGAGCTCTAATCTTCTGCTAGAAAATCAACGCTCACAAAGCAGCGATGCTAACACCTGAGACTAGGTGTACTACATCACCACTTGGGGAAACAACTCGAGGTGGCAAGGGGACACACCCGCCACTAAGGATAGTAACTACGAGTAGGATTAACAATCACCAGAAGATCACAGCGGTAGCACCCACACTAACTAGTGGGACCCTGTGGGATATGAAAGCGACCTCAACTCATCCATAGAACTACTCTGGCAGCTAAGAGTAGGGCATGAATGGGAAAGTATGTCGGTAAAGAAGCCAAGGAGTTGATTTTTTGCTAGAAAATCAAAGCTCCTAAGGAAGTGATGCTAACATCTATGACAAGAGGTGCTACATCACAACTAGGGAAATAACTCATGGTAGCGAGAGAACACACTCGCCACCGAGGATAATAACTACGAATGGGATTAACAATCATCAAAAGACCACAGTGGTAACACCCACACTAACTAGTGGGACCCTGTGAAAAGTAAAATAATTCCAACGTATTCATAGAGCTACTCTGGCAGCTAAGAGTAGGGTATGAATAAGAAGTAGGTTGGTAAAGAAGCCAAGGAGCTGATCTTTTGCTAGAAAATTAAAGCCCCTGAGGAAGTGATGCTAACATCTATGACAAGAGGTGCTACATCATAACTAGGGAAATAACGCAAGGTAGCGAGGGAACACACTCGCCACTGAGGATAATAACTACGGATAGGATTAACAATCATCAAAAGACCACAGTGGTAACATCCATACTAACTAGTGGGACCCTGTGAAAAGTAAAGTAATTCCAACGCATTTATAGAGCTACTCTAGTAGCTAAGAGTAGGGTATAAATGGGAAGTAGGTTGGTAAAGAAGCCAAGGAGCTGATCTTTTGCAAAAAAATCAAAGCTCTCAAAATAGTGATGTTAACACCTAAGATTAGGTGTACTACATTACCACTAGGCCAACAACTCGAGGTAGCAAGGAGACACACTCACCACCGAGGATAGTTACTACGAACAAGAATAATAATCATCAAAAGTTTATAGCGGTAACACCCACACCAACTGGTGGGACCCTATGGGAAGTGAAAGTGACACCAACGCATCCATAAGACTACTTTGGTAGCTTAGAGCAGCATATGAATGGAAAAGTGGTTTGCTACAAGAGAGCAGAAAGGGGGTTGATCTTTCCTCAGAAAAATCCAAGCTTACAAGGAAGTGATGTTAAGACCCAGGGCAAGATGTAGTACATCACCAACAAAGACTACTGCAACCACAAAGAATCATAACAACACAAGCACAGGGTCATCATTGAAGCAATCACCAAGACGCTTCGAATGAGAGGAAAAAAAAGCTTGGGAAATTTTAGCTCTTAGAGAGTATTGCCGGGTTCTACTTGTAAGAAGGGCAACCAATTTTGCTCTGCTAAGAGCTTCCCTCTTTTATTTTTATCATAATATATTTTTTTATATATATTTTTTCTATTCACAATCATAGATTGGGCATAACCCATACTATCAAAGATAACACATGGTAGAGGGAACGTTTACCATATCCATGAGTTGCTCCTAGTATAGAAATATCCTCTAATGATCGGAACATAAAGAGAGGGACATATGGTTGACTTTGATAACCCATGCCATATTCGTCACATGAATAAAACTGGGGAGAGAGACTTTATAGGATCTTTTAAAGAAGCAAAGTATTGGCTTTGATAACCCAGGCCACATTCACCACACGAATAAAATTGGAGAGCACAATCATAACAAAATTGATGTAGGAATGAAATTCAAATTAGGATTGTGGATCAACATTATCATTCTCGCCTAATACAGATTGGTATAGACCCAGTATCCCAACCCCTAGGGGATCTAAGTTAATGATTTTGATATCTCAGATCACATTTAACTCATATGAATGAACTGGGGAGTATAACTATCACGATAAGACTTATAGAAGATAGAAATCCACATAGGGATAGGGGATCAACATCACCACACCTGACTAACATAGGTTAGGCCTGGACCCAGTATCTCATTCAACAAAAGAGTTTGAACTAGTGGTTTTGATATCTCAGACCACACTTGGGAGTGACGAGCGAAACTGGGATAACTAAAACTAATGGTAAACTCAAAGATATCTGAATTTCATGAGTTTATGATGAGCTGGATAAATCACATGACTCACACTAAGGAATTAGGTAAACCCTAGGAATCATGCATACTAGTTTTGTTAACCCAGACCATATTCAAATTAATGAATGAAACTGGGAGAGCTACACTCATGATGTACATTTTGATTATATAGACCCGGTCAAAAATAACAAATGGGAACATACCTAAAAATTTGGTAAGAAGTATATCGCCTCCATCCAAACTCAAAAGAATGAGAATTTTAAATTTTGCTAACTCAGCTCGAGCTCCGTACAAGCTAGACTAGGCTCTCCTTTACATATATATCTTTTTTTAAAATTAAAATCTAAATCATGAAAGATTTAAATTAGAAGAAGAAATTGAATCTTCTCAATTTTCTTGCATGACACATTTTTATATCTAATAGAATATCATTGCATAATAATGAATATACAATCATGATTTTCAAACTCAAGTATCAAAAATATCAAAGGACACATGGGCTTTCTGAGATTTAAAGATTTACAAGAAATGGAAGCCACTTACAAATTAATTTTAGGCTCATTTTTGTGCCCCTTTAGCAATTTTGGCGTACTTTGTGCATCTTTTAATTTTGATACACTTCGTTCATCTTTCATTTTGGACTCATTTTGTGCCCCTTTTAACAATTTTGGTGCACATTGCGCATCTTTTTATTTTTGCAATTGGCTTCCTTTCTAAATCTCTAAAAGAAGACTTTCTCAGTTATAAAATTATCTTCCAAATATTAGAGAAGAAAAACTCACTCTCTTATGTAATGAAGAAAATTCCATAAAATAAACCCGATCATATGATAAGAATGAACAACTTGATTGAAAAAATTATGAAGCATATTTACTAGCGTGCAAAAGATGTCTATGAGATAGAAAATTACAAGATAATGAAGAAAATTTTTATTTCTAAATCTAATTTCAACCTGACATAGATTTTAATTTAAAAAAAAAAAAGAAATCACCCCACACAAGGGATGGGAAGGAGAGGACATATCTCTTTCTTCTATTTTTTTATGAGTCATCATAACATGGATGGTATAGCTAGAAGAAGCAAGAGAACAAAAATAATCCAAAATAATCTTTCTTTCATTAATTCATCATCAATAGAAGGGAGAACAAAATCTTTTAGCATAAATGTTGTGAGAGATCTCATCTTCCCTTCTGAAGTTACAACGAGTACTCTCTCATACATTTTTTTAAGTACATGAAGGAAAAGAAGTGTGCTCAATAGGCACTACAGCAAAAAAAGGAAAAGAAATAGGTAAAAGAGCTGAACTGGCAACTATCGACTTGGCTTATCAAAGTCTCATCTCAACTGTCTTTGAACTCTGAACTGTATGTATGGTCATATCTCTTGTCTTGCGAGAGAGTGTGAGTTACCAATCCCCCCAGAACTAAGGGGTGTTCTGTTAACTGCTATAATCATCACACTGATTGGGGATTGCACTCATTTGAACAACCTGAGCCACCTTGCCATAAGACTGCACTAAATCATTATCCTGTAAGTGAATATCTCCACTAGCCATAAGGCTCTCCACCCTATCCTTGAATACAAAATAATCTTCAAGGACATGCTCTAAAAGGGGCAATATAGTGGATGCTCTGTCAGTCCTTCTTCAATTTTCTTCTTATTAAATGAAAATATTATAATATTCTTTTTAACAAGAAATTTAAATATCTTCCGCACTTTCCCTCTAAAAGGGATATTCCTTATCAAGCCTCTCCTATAAAGACAACTGACCCTCTGAAGTCCTATGGGAGGGTCTAGCCTGTACTGCTGACTGCCCAGGTGTGTACGATGACTACTATGGTGCTGAACTGACTATGGGCCTCTTACCCTTATCTTGTGGCTCATAAGTACTGTGTACCTCCCCTCTCCTAGGTGAAGGTGCCCTTGAAGACTCCTTCCGCTGAGGTCTACGTGATGGTTGACTCTCAACCTTAGGAGGGACTGTATCGGGTATACTGTCTTACAAACTGATCACCTTTGTCAACAACTTTTGAAAGGTTCTAATGTTAAAACCCTTCAAGTAAGGAGCTATAGGGCCATCTATATTTTTCAACAAAAATTTTATTACATGCTGCTCCTGTAACTGGGCCTCACACTGCAAGCTAAGGTTTCTCCATCTGATTATATAATCTGGTAGAGTCTCACGTGGACGCTGTTTGGCCACAACTAACTCACCCACTGTAACTCTATGCTCGGCACCAACAAACCTCTGAACAAAAAGCTGCTCGAGCTTTGTGAAGGTGCGTACTGAATCATTGGGGAGGTCAGCGTACCATACAAATGCCACCCCAACTAAACTGCTGACAAACAGTCTCAACATCAAAGCATCATTCCCTCCTATGTTGCAACATATGGCCCGGTACTGAGCCACATGCTGCCTTGGGTTCCCAAACCCATTAAAGACTCTAAATATAGGCGGAACAAAACCAGGGGGTAGGGCTCATGCTCGTACTCTACTGGGTAAGGCCGCCCCCTGCTAACTACCTCTCTAGACTTCCTGGAGGAAATGGCCTGCTCGATCTTCTGGGCTATCAAATCCTAAATCTGTCCTGCTGACAACTAAGCTGACTAACTCTGAACTAGGGTAGTAAAGGTAGCTGTTGTAGGTGCTACGGGGACTGCTCTCTAGACCTTATCCACTGCTACGAGGTCTGGTGCTACTGGTGGTACCGTTGGCTCATCTCTAGACGTAGTGAGAGTACCTATACCCTTCATCTGGGGCATTACCCCTAAGGCTGTCAACTGAGTGATCATTGTTGCCATGGCTCTGGCCATCTCTGCCATCTGACTCGATAGGTGTAGAACTGTAGCCTCTGTATCAACTGACTTGGGAGATCCACCCACCTCAGGCTCTCCTTGCTCATCATCATCATCTACCTCTCTCTATTCATCCGAGTGACCTCATCTAATAATCATACATACTCTGTGCCCTGGCATGTCTCCATCTGACTCCTCGAGTAAGTCCTCCTCAGAGAGAGTCTGACAAAAGGCTTCTATATACGGCCCATATGAGAAGAGATCCTATGGGGATTAGGAACTAAAACTGCCTCTACTGGGACTGGAGAACAATCAGGAGGAACTATATCATCAGTATATGCTACTGTATCACAAACCACCAGAATTTCCTATGATCTGGAAGGAACAACTATGTCCAACTATCCAACTACCAAAACTGGCTGCACTACCTCGATAAGTGAGTCTGTCTATCATTGTCTCCATACCCATCTCCTACAACGGGACCTAGAAGGGGCAACTAACTGTTGTGGAGCCATAACAACTGAACTAATCTGGGGTCTAGCAGGCTCTAATTATTGTCTACGTCCATGACGATAGGGGAGTCATCCAATAGTGGGAACTCCTACATGCAGTCTAACTGAAGGAACTAAACTGATCGGCTATCGTGGTGGTTGTCCTCTCTGCCACCGATACCTTTGCCTCAAATTCTATCTCTACAACTGAACAGATGCCTGAGAAATCTAGCAGAGTAACCTTTCCCGACTGATAGGGCCTTGACCCCACGCTAAGTGGATAATGCTTCGAATCCTCTGAGAGAGGGCTCGAGCGGCATCATCCCTAGGGACCCTAGCATGTGGTAAAGTAGTAATAATAGGAGGGGCCACCGCATCCTCCTCATCACCACTATGTGTTAGTAGAGAGAAGCATCATCCCTGAACTGCTGCTATCTTAGGAGTGACTACAACCTCTGGGATGGGTGCAACTGAAACTAATCGTGCTGCCCGCTGCTCGGGGACCACTCTCCTCTGAACTGGCTCCTAATGAGCCAATAAATCTTTCATCCACTGTCTATCTACCTCGGATGCAGCTAATCAAAGTCTACGGCTTCTATTCCTCCGGCCCCTTCTCCTAAGGCTGGAGGTAGAGGATGAAGGAACATTTGAACCCACTGCCTGAGAGGTAGGGGGAATAGAGACTACAGGAAGTGTTGGGGTCTGCTCGACAGTCTCTGGGTGAGATAATCGAGCAAAGATAGAAACCCGATGGGAGGAAGACGAAGGAGCCTCGGTCTGGGCACCCCTCTTCCTGGAGGAAGGAGGAGGGGGAACCCGAACACGAGCTGCTTCTATCGGGACAACAGGAAGAGTAACTACTGCCTACCGGTGCTGAGGGGCCAGGGCAGTCTGAATAACAGGTACGGTAGGCATTGGTTGCCTGACTGTTGGATGAGTAGGCTGAACTGGGAGTGGTCTACGCACTAGCTTCCTAACCACGGGTTGCACTGGCTGCACACGAACAGGAGTGGGACGAGCAGGTGCTCAGGTTATCTGTCGAGCAATAGGACGTCTGAAGGGGCGCATGGCTGCGTGACCTCTCCTCTGGTGAGGAGAGAAGGCAGTAGCCTCAGCAGGGGTCGACCCGCTAAGAGTGACGAAGGTCGAGTCGGTGAAGGAACCAAAAGTGATTCCTCTAGCAGGAGGACTGGCTAGCAGGGACTCAGGGAGTGTCACCCTCGCATCAAAACCAAAGCTAAAAGTAACGGAAGGCATGAAGGAAGCCATAACATTATCTGCCAAGAAGAACAAAAGAGAGATTTGAAATGATTAGTAGAAGATAATGACACGAGAAGCGGGAAGATAGATAAGGGACGGAATGACCTAATAAGCTAGAAGGAAAGGAACTTTGCTAGGGGGAAACCCTAACTAAGAAGAAGAAATGATCCTAACTAAGGAAGGACCCTAACTAAGAGTAAGATGAACCTAATCTAAGGAGTACCAATTCTGGAGTACACACTAGAAAGGATAATATAGAATCCAAAGATGAAGAGAGAAACTTATCCTACCATGATCGCCAGAAACCTATGGGCCTCTGAAAGGGAAAACACCACTGCCCCACAGGGGGAGACAGTATTGCCAATGGGAGGGCATACTAGATCATACATACGATCAACCATTGAGGATAGCGACTCTCGCCAGCGCACCCTAATTGGTAATAGTATGTACGACATGATCGAAACAACGGGTTTCCCCCACCCGATACATCAGCTCGAGTGGGGTTTATTTGATAGTGGGATTTAGTTTCACATGGGCGCAAGCCCCCGTGGTTAATTACATCTAAAGCTGGGGTCTGAAAAGACTCTCGATTAAGGATTCTATATTATACTTTCAAGTGGAATTAGCACATAGGGAGAATACTAAGAAATCCTACTCAAAAGGAAAAGAAATGCTCAACTTGGCTTAGTCAACATATATGGCTCAGATCAGTATCAGGAGGGACTAAGGTAGTGAGGAGAAACTAGAAAAAAAAAAGCATGCACTCGAAGCATACAGGAGAGAAGGATGGAGGTGGCGTCATCTATGTGAAGCAGATAGGTAGGATTTATAGTCTCTGGATGATAGAAAACTTACCCACCAATGAGGCGTACTACAAGACACTGAATGTAGTAGCCTTGAACCCTACGTCTAAAGTGGGTTTAGTATTCTACACCCAACACTAACACCCGTATCCTAGCTAATACATTATGGGCTTATATTCTGCCTGAAAAGAAAAGCCAGTAAACCACCTAGTTGTATAAAATCCATGATGTCCAATCTTTATGAAAGATGGGTAGGTACTTTGGTTCTTGGAAGTAGAGACGACGTCTAGAGAGTTTCCTAATTATCCATGAACTTATGTAGGGTGAATGCTTCTAGAACTAATGCAATTAAAATTTTAATTTAATTAGTTTCTAATGCAATGCATGCTAGTTCAAGTCTCCAAATCAGGTATGCATAGAATTTAAAAAGGCTTATAAAAATAATTTTTTAGAAAAGATTTTCCTCAGATCCAGCACCTCATCCTCATAGGTCGGATTATCTGGACTCTACCCGCAGGCTGGGAAGTGTCTTATAGCAAGGAGGGAAAGAAATGCAATAATATGCATGCGACCCCGAACGATTCTAACCATTCCCTATGTCGTCAAGTTTCTATGTTATTTAATTATTAAAATTTTAAACATTAGTTATGAGTAAAAAAATTTTATTCCTAAAGAGCCTAGTGAAATTAGGCCAAGCGCATGCAAGAAAGAAACCTAAGAAAAGCAGGCAATTTCTACTATGCACATAAACACATCAATATAAATCCAAAGAATAAAGTAGAGAAAAGTCCACAGTCCATGGCAAGTGCCGTATAAGTATAACCCAGGGTCTACAGAAAAGTAATGGTGGCCAGGCCCCACCGACAACAACCTGGATTCTAATCTTACTGAATGATGCAAGTCTTAAATGCAAAGCATTTTATCTTGAAGTCTTCGTCTTCCAATGGGTCATCTTCCTTCAGATCATCCTCCTTTAGGATCATCTTTCTCCAGATTGTCCTTCGGAAGGATACCCAAATGAGAAAGAAACTCCTCGAAAGA
The DNA here is from genome assembly GCA_019925795.1 of Dendrobium chrysotoxum. Lineage (NCBI taxonomy): Eukaryota > Viridiplantae > Streptophyta > Magnoliopsida > Asparagales > Orchidaceae > Dendrobium > Dendrobium chrysotoxum. Next base: position 10,790,185 of record CM034297.1, read on the forward strand.
GGACCTTTCTTTCTCCCTTTACATACCTGATATTTGAAATGTCATGCCTTTAAAGACTTTCACAACACAATACAAATTACACCAAATTACATTATGGAAAAAGAAAATCTAGACTCGGACTGAACCTGCAAGGTTATCCAAATAAAATCCCAAGCAATCATATATAACAACCCAATCAGTTAATATTTATGCAGAAAAGGAAACACACTTGATCACGCTCTTTTAATTTAGGGAGGGGGCTTTAGCAATTTCTGGAGCACCTATAGAAAATAATGTTAATTTTAAAGCTTAATGATTATTGCCCTCTCTATTTTAGCGTCGCATGAGTGTGGCCACCTGCATAAGATTGGGTTAGTATAAATTGTCCCTAGTCTAGGGGTAATTCTAATGTATAATCAATCACATCACAGGTAAAGTACAGTGCAGTAGTAAAATAAATAAACACTCTAAGTCAAATCAAACAGCACACGTGTCACATATAAGAGCGCCACAACACAGAAACAGAAAAAGTAAAACACCGGCCTAATCTAGAACTAGAGGTGGTGCCCTAGCAAATAATTCTATGTGTGTAAAAAGTTTGTGTGACTTTGGATAGGTCCTATGTTGGGTAGTTAGTTCAAGTTATTTTGTGTTAACATTTATTGAAGGTTTGAAAAAGGGGATTTGGTTGAGGTTCAAGTATTAATGGATTGGGGTCCACTTTTAATTAATTTAGTTTATGGATCTATTTTAATACTTAAGGTGGTAATCTTTAAAGTTTAAGTTTTATTAGCGAGTTTTAGAAGATCCAGGATTTACCCATCCGCTAGGTTAAGGGTGTCCAAAAAGGTGACTTCTAGGAGCAAGCTAGATTTAGGAGTTCTAGCATTTTTTAATTAAATATTAGGCCTTATTATGAGTAATTAGACTGTTAGTTTGCTGAATTTGGAGTTTTTTAGGCAAAGTTATGAATTTTAGAAGTTTCAGGCAATTAAAGGTCTTTTAGGTTTGAGTTAGGTTTGTTTTCCAGTTCTATAATTTTTTTTTTTAATTTTATTTTAATGAATTTTATTTTAGTTAATATTTAATTAGAGGATGAAGAATAGATTAGTTAGATTTAATTAAGGTCCATATTCAAATTCTTCCTCTTAGTGATTATGTATGTTGATTATAATTTTATTGAGAGTTGAGTGTTTTTATGCATTTGATTTAGGTTATAATTGGTTTTATTGATTTATTAATGAATTAAGGGAAACTAACCCTAGGATAACGTGTCACTAAGTTTTATATGTTTAGTGTTTCTATCTTAAGGGAGCATGCATCCTAAGTCTAATTTTTCTAAGACTCGGTCCTTAATTTTTGTCCTTATGTGTCACTAGTATTGTATAGGATGCAAAGAAATTTATTTCTAACCCTTTAGACATTCGCATGTGGGTAGATGGGTTTAGGGATTTAAAAAAAAATAAAAGCAATCTAATGAAATTGAAGTTGCTACATGGTCCTAAGGTTGGGAAGCGTGCAACCATAGGCTCCTAAGGGGTTATCTAAGTTTTAAGAAACTCACTACACCGGGGGTTATGACCTGATGGTATCGCCCATAGCACTCCCACCAGAATGAATGGGGGCGACTGATGCTCAAATCTGATTGTCCAAGCTCCTTCGTCAAGTGCTCCTAAAACCTCATTATCTTTGCTTTCCCACAAGTACCTTGCAAGAAAATAAAGAAAAGAAAAGATAATTGGGTGAGAGCAGGTTACTGTTCAATATGCGAATAATTAGAGTAAAATGCAATTAAATAAACACATACCTTTCCTCGGGCTTGGACACCGGCTTAGTTGTTTGCTCTCCGGGACTGTTCAAATTTTAGAAACTCTCCCACATTGTTCCTAAAAGATGATTTTTTTTTTATTTTTAAGGAATGTAAGCATCTCATAGTTAGGCATGCCTTTAACCTACCCTTGGTTCCAATTCAGCATTTAAGCCAAACGCAAATAAGAGAGGATTGTTGATGCTATTTAATGTTCCCACGTTTGAAGAAAGCAATCGAAATACTTAACACAATTACCCACATGAACTCCCATATAAACTCAAAATATCAAAGAAGAAAACCAATCCTTAAATCAAAGCCCAAACAAGTATTCCAATTTTAAACCCAAACATGCTTCAACTTCCACATTTCTTTTTAAAACTCATTTTGGAATCAAATGCAAATAAGAGAAAGAAAACCTATCCATGAAAATTCATTTTTGTTTCAAGAAGACTTAAAAGAGACACCTAACATCAAGCTTCTCCAATGCAAAACCATTCATAAAACCCCCAATCTCCAAAACAACTCAAAGAACTTTCCAAACAAAGCAACACATAAAACTTTCCCACATAAAATCCACTACAACTTCTTCCGACGCAAAATAAACAGCGAGTTTCTTTAACGTGGGGTACATTCATGAAAATTCTTCTAACGAGAAGGTTTCATGAGATTTTTTGTTATAAAACATTAACAAAGAATTGCTCAAGGAAAAACAATTCACAAAGCTTTTCTAACACAATTGCCAATATTACTTTTATATAAAGTCCGAGCAAGTAGAGAAGAGATGATATTCGATAAAAAACAAAAGCACCTCAAAATCTGCCAATCTTTATAGCTAAATATACCTCCGATAACATGAGTAACACAACCTTAAATTAAAACATGTGATTGTTTTCCAATAAATTTCCAACCCCCACACTACATGTTTTCAAATGTCCAAAAGAAGCTTGCAAATACATAAGTTAGAGAACAACTTGTACATGAGGATATCTTTCCAATGCAATGAATCCCTATGCTCATAACAATGATTTTGCCAAGAATACAACCTTTCGTTATAATGATAAAACTTGCACCCAGGTAAAATAAGGTGTAGAAGACCAAGTTTTAACCCAAGAGAAAGTAGTTGCAATGAAAATCCTTCGAAAGTTAAATCTCATTGCGCAGGTTTTTCTATTGAGTGTGTAGATGTGACATAGGAACATGAGACAAAAGTGCATCAAGCAAACAATTTCGCAACCAACATACACATGCAACCCTTCCGACGAACTCGTATGATTGGCATAAATGGGTCATTCATATTAAGAAGTTATCTCAAACATATTTCAACATTATTCAACTTATCGCAAATAACCTTCAACACCTTGAAATTCATGACAAACTCGTTCTCATCAAGATCTCTAAAAGGGCATTCCAACATACGATTCATGAGATGAAAGATCAATAAATATTCCTAATATGAGCAGAAACGATCATGAACTTCTCTTTTGCTTTCACTCAATATTCACATTGAACACCATCAACATGAGAGTGGACCAACATGACTTCATTCTTTCCAACAACTCACATATATTCAATACAATCATTAAAAAGACCTTTATCAAGTGCACATGAAAACCCTTCCCCACCATAGAAACAGATCTCAAAGCAAGGGATCAATATCCCCATCAAAAGCAAAAAATCTGATTTCTAAAACACTAACCACTCCAAGCTCATTAACTAAGCAACTCATAACCTCCCTTTAGTGGCATTTCACCAAACACTTGGTGTGCAATGCTTACAAGATCACATGAAACAATCTAACATAAAAAATCCAATTTGCACACCTACTTGATCTAAATCACATCACACCTAACCTTTCTAAGAAAACTCAAAGTAAGGAGTCACTCAAACTCAAGATAGACACATTCTCAACACATAGGAAAGACTTGTCTTTAAAAAAAAATCCTATCATAACACATAAAAAAATGAACAAGGAAAATCTGCTCCATTCAAGGCATTAGAAGCATATGGAAATTCGAATCACATTTTCTTCTTCATCTCATCCTTGAAGGAATCTAAGAAAAGGAATGTAGAAGGCAAAGAAACAAGGAGAAGAAGAAGAATTAGAGAAGATAGAGGGAGGAAGAATATTGGGGAGATGGTTACCTGCAGCAAGAAAGGGGAGAGCTGGCGTCGGGTAAAGTTGAGGCTTCCGTCCGGATCAGCTACACAAGAGGGAGGAGGGGAGACGGAGCCTCTGGCCTTCTCCTAAGTCTCATCGACGAGAAATCAAGAGAGGGACTAGGAGAGATTGCGAATGGTGGAAAGCCGAATCCAAAATCTGGAGAGAGGCGGGAGGTTTCCAAAACTCTTCCCAACTGAGCCTAGTCTAGGGGTTTCCGAATCCTCCAGATAGGCTGAATGGGGGAGTCCTCTTTTTGCGAATTAGAGAGATCTGCCTATGGAGTAAATGCTCATCAAAACAAAGGAGGAAGCTTTCAAAATCATGCCATACGCGCTCCTTGCTCGACACCATAACCGCCAATTTTTTTTATTTAGGAAATAATTCAAATTGTTTAGAAAGCCGATTAAACTTCAATTGGAATCAATTTAAACACATTGAATTAAAATCGAGTTCAAAATCAGATCTGATTCGGCTCGGTTTAGGTCAATTTGGGTTCGATCGGGTTTAATCCAGGCTCAACCGAATTTAATTAATAAAATTAAATCAGAACCAATGCAAATCCCATTCGAATCGAGCTCGACGAGGTTCGAATGAATTAATCTAGTTTAATAGAAAATAATTGGGTCTAATTCGACTCAATTCGGACTGATTCGAGCTCGAATTGGACTCGGCGAAGCTTGATTAAATTAATTAAAGGCCCTCGAGGGCGCTCGAACAAAAATCGAGGTCAACATACTTCTAGAAGTCTCATCGCAAAACCTTTTTCTACTAGCAATCCACCATTGTTAAGTATATATCAAATTATTTTCAATCAAACAAGCTTTCTCTACAAGCTCAGAGAAGTCAAAAATATGAAATGAGACTAATGGCTGCCTCAGACTATCCTGAAGTCCCCCCAGAAACCTATAACACTTCTCCTTAGGAGTGCTAACCAACTACTAGCATATTTGGCCAAAGTAATAAGCTCTACCTCATACTACATAACTATCCTACTCCCCTAAACCAATCAAAGAAAAGTCTCCTACATCTACTATCATGTAGAAGGTGGTATAAACTAGGCTTGAAACACATCAAGAAATTCCACCTAGCTGATCAAGGAGTTCAGTCTCCCTTGAAACTTCTCTTGCTGGCCCATCCATCAATGCTTAGCTTCATTTAATAAAAAAACTACCAATTGACCTTCCTCTCAGGAGGACACTATATGCCATCAAATATATTATATTATCTCAATCAATCCTCTATAATCTTGGGATCAACAATACCCTCAAATCTCAGAGGCTTCAACCTCAGAACTATCTGTAAATTACAATCTACATTATAAGATTGGATAGTAGGAATTCTGCTATATACCTCGCCATCAGCTAGGCCAACAGACTAATAAACTGTATTATAATTGACTATTAGAGAAGTACTCTACATGGGTACTACCTAACTAGCACTATGCCCATCTGTCATATCTAGGTCTGGCAGATCCATAATCATACAGAACACAACTGAACATACATGCACATAAAAAATAGAAATTAATGCTCAGACAGACCCAAAAACACCTCACTTTACTTACAAATCCAATCCTATAGCTCTATTTCACTATCACTTTCCAAAACTACTACTCTTATACCAAAATGCATGTCACAACCCAACTCGTCAAGAGCCACATATGAGACAGGTTCTATCTATTGGCTTGCAACAGGAAAATCTCAAGTTCTAGTTTAGAATTTTTTTAAGCCTTCTTCCAATTTATAAACTTTAAAACAAACAACAAACCATAGAGCTACTAATAACATCCAATATACTGAAATTAAACTCATCCATAAAATTGATTTTCATCTCATCATCAAAATGTATATACAATGATTATATTACAGTACATGGCTACTACCCAAAGTACAGAGTATAACATAAACATGACTAGTCATGACTATACAAAAATAAAAAGGGAAATACTTATACCAACTTAGATCATATCCTAAAAGTACTGCTATTCAACTAAATCTTTCTCTTTCCCAGGCCCTAAAAATATGAAGCAAAATTACTGTGAACTAATAAAGCTCAGTAAACCACATTTAAATCAATCTAAATTTTAAAATACTCATTTAAATAAGAATTTACTGAATATTAAAAGCAATATAATAAATTACAGATTGAACATAATATTAAATGCAATTACCAAAACTTGAAATAATGGTACTGGAAAATAAATACACAAGCACTTCATATATCACGATAAATCATCAGATATAATTCAGAGAATTATGACCTTTATACATCCCAACAGACATAGTTTAACAACTCTAACCCTTATACCTCCTAACATATATAGTTCAACAACTCTAACCCTTATAACTCCTAATAAACAGAGTTTAACAACTCTGATGTGCATATAACACTAGAATGTGTCCTTAGCACTAGAATATAAATGTAATACCAGAACATAACTTCCTTCATTCGCACTAGATCTCTCCAAAATTCCACATTTTAATCAAATAAGCACATAATTCATTTCATTGCAGTAAATAAAGCATAAAGAAACTCATTTCAGAATTTGTCAAAATGCCTTAATAGTAAGCAATAGAAAACATACTAAGCAGAATTTTATAATTTTAAAAAAAAAATAAATTATCAGAGATTGTACAAAAATATTATTTTAAGACTTTAATTATACTACAACATTATTTTTTAAAGTTTTGATTATTTTCTATTCAATTAAAATAATGTAATTCCTAAAATCCCCTGTGCAAAATTTCAAGAAAAATACTTAATTGTTCAAAACCGATATCTCTATAACATATAAAAAGTTATATGATAAAAGTTTTATTGATAAAAATTTATCCTCATTTTTAGGCTATGAAAATATAAATTAAATAAAAAAATTTAGGAAAATTTCATATTTTTTTAAAAACTGAGATAGGAAAAACATTACGTACCTCGATCAAGACAATTTTCAGAACTGGCCTAGAACTAGAAAATGGCCTAAAGAGGCCCAAACCTAACTTTCTCTCACTAGAAATCTCCTCTCTCTAATGATGGTTGCTTCATTCAAAATTAATCAAATGAATAGTGGATATAGATATTTAAAATATTAAAATTTGGTATGGCATCGCAGCGCCAGCCATGGCGTCCCCTCAGACAACCTTAAATGTTGTCGCACCCACTGCACGTTGGAGCGATGAATTAAATGTAAATTTCTCTGAGAGCACTTCCGTCAGGGCACCCCCAACCCCAGCACTATGACACCCCAAGAAAAACATTTTATATTTCATAAACATGCAAACAGGCCGCAAGGATCAATTCTAGAACACTTAATGACTCTCACATGCATGCAAACACTCTGAGGCATATGTAAAAGGGTTCAAAATATAGAGATTTAAACATTTACCTCTTTTAAATAAGGTCAAAATAGGTTAAGATGAATACTAAATCCGGAGGTGTCACACTATGTCTCACCAACTCATAGTTATTAGGCCTAGTTGCCTAATATTGTGTGGACATGTTAGTTCTAAACTAATGAGTTCAGTTTATGTATGATTGGACCAGGTTAGTTAACCAAATACTTTTACATGTCATCCTTCATTTTAGGTCTCCCCTGAGACTTTTATCGTACTTGTTACTACTCCACAATGGTGTACATTACTATTTTTATGTATTGTAAATCTAACCAATTTCTTGTAGTAATTTAGGTATTTATTACATGATTGTGATTATCTATGAAAAGGACAAGAGATCGAAATGATGAGATTTTGTTGAATGCAATGATAACATTCTTTCTCATTTTCTTGTGTGCTCTTGTATTTATTGCTTTACTAAATTTATTTAGAGGTTATAATATTTTGGTTATTATCTCCTTGTGCTTGTGCATTTCTTTAATCTGAGCATGGGCATGTTAGTCTCATAGGGATAATATTCAAGCATGATATCTACCAATCCTTAGTTCTAATAAATAAAATAAGACTTCTAGCCATATTTAGAATAAATAAATAAATAAATAAAGTGCATTTATGATTTAGAACATTGATGTTTTAATCAATTGGCTACACGTCCTTAAATAATAAATATATGATCTCCTTAACACGGTATAGTCGACAGTGCATCAAGTCATGCTAGCAGTTGACAAGAAGTTTTGCAGCATTTCTTGCATTCCATTGTAGACCTTCTTATGCATTTTCATTAATTGATTATCCTACCCTTCATTGAGGCCCAACATAATGGCTTTAAACATATTTAAATGGATTAGATGGCGACCTTTACTCACAGGGTATCAGTACTATCATTCATCACTATTTTGATATTATAGGAGGGAGATAATAAGTACTAGGCCCTTTTCTAAGGTTCAGGCATCTCCCCTTTAGTTTTTTGGGAAACATAAACTTGTTTATCTATTTTATCCTCTCTCTTAGGGCTATTCCATCATAAAGCTCCAAGAAATCAATGTTGAGTGGTCTTTACCTCATTGGGAAATCCCACTTTATGGACCATAAGCCCCACATCTCTACATCACAATTTAACATTATTTCTCCTAATATTGACCATCTTTCTCAAGACCTCATACAATGAATCCAAAGGCACAAATAATTATTATTAATTAAAATTATTTTTTAAGTATTGCACTCATAATATAATTGCTCATAATATAATTGATTATGGGGGCTTCTGCCTTAGGTAACTAGATCTCCCAGAATCAAAGCAAACCTTATATGGTGTTACACATTAGGTAGGGAAAATATTTGGTTTGTTTATGGATATTATTATCTTTCGACTCCATGGTGAGAAATGCTCTATGGTTTTCAGTGTAGTATTGTCCCTTCTTTATGGATTTTAGTCCAAAGACAATGTTATGAGTGACTTAATCTAGCTTCAATTGATTCTCATACTAGAGCATAAAGGTCTGTGAAAATTGTTATCTTCTTGAATGGTACAATCCAATCCTCTAATACCTAACCCACCCATGGGTTTCTTTTTAAGCCAACAAACTTCCTTGATGTGCTGATTCTTTTCAAAAAGTCTACAAATCTCTAACTGAAAACTTCATATCCATTAGTAAGTCATCAATATAAGCTATAAACTTTATCCTTGTATGGTACTAAAAATAATTGTTTGGCACCATGACTCCACCCTTTTAAGAATCTTGATTGCTCTCTGTGTGCCCTTACCATATACAATTTTGTAGCCTTGAGAATGACTCATCCAATTATTTCTTGACCGACTCAATAAATTGGATCCAACCATGATTTCATCACTCAATAAGAGATGATTAAGCTCAACCTCTTGTTATGTGTGATGGTTGGCATTATTGGCACTAGATGAAGGAGGTGTTGTCCTTGCTAGGAATAGCTCTAGTTGACCCTCCTCTCATAGCTTATAAAAATGAGTCTTTATGCTTTAATAATCTTTCATCTCATATCTTCTCTTAAGGCACTTCTTAGAGAAGCTAGGATTCTTAACAGTAGCAATGCCAGTCAATGAAAACACTCATTCTCATAAATGGTCCCAAAGATTTAATAATCTCATAATCAAATTATAGTAACAATTATCTTGAAAATTATGTCATAAAAAGGTGAGATTCTTCTCTAGACTAGTGGTCATAATAATAGTGATCCTCATGGGTCATACATATTGTTAAAATATTAATTTATACAAATTTAATTACTTTTATAAGCACTAAACTCCATTCCCTGATTCTTTATTCCATGTACATATACAAATCAAGAGCATGAAAGCTAAAATTCATGGGGAAGAAGGGTTAGAAGCCTGGTTTTAGAGGCAAAATTCAATTTTTTATAATTTCTTGAATGAATCTTCTTCACATTGAGTTTGATTATTTAGAAATTATTTTTTATTTAACTTGAGTTGGTAAGTTAGATAACTTTTGGGATAGAAAAAATTTATGTTTCTTCAATTGTGTATTAAAGCTCAAGATTTCATTACAACTAGTGCAATGAAACCTATCTTGGTGTTGGTCTTTAGTTCGTGTAAGATATTCAATCTCTAGTTTATGAAGTGAGTATATTTTAGTCTTATGCATGTAAATTATTTTAACTATTTCAGACATGCATGTTAGCTATGCACTAGAAAATTTTTATATTGCAAAGTATATATTTATATCTTATCATTCATGATTAAATGACTACACATCATTTATAAATGATGTAAAAATACATTTTTAAAGTATTGTGAATATGTTAACATCTTATTAAAATATTATATTTTTCAAATTGAAGAATTTTGTAATGAGAAGATGCATATTGAATAATAACATCAATTGAGTATTCAAGGTGAATGATGTCAATAAATATTATATGATGCAAAATGAAATAATCTTAAGAAGGGTTATATTATGTGGTATAGGTTGGAAATGCTTTCTTATTACCTATACATGTAGACCAATAAGCTGACAAGTTGAGCTCCAATAGGGGGAAAAGAATCATCTATATCTCAATATTGATTTGAGGGATAGTTCAATAATGATAATGTTTGGTTAAACCTGAGCTCTACTGAAGTTTATGATGATAACTAACCTGCTAAGTGATGACCTTATGATGATGATGATGATGATAATGATGATGGTATGGGTCTAATATTGTCTACTATCTTATGATAGCCAAGGAACCTAGGCTATGATAAATTATAATGAAAGAAGTAATATTATATATAATAATATATCATATGATATGATTAATCAAGTGTAAAATCACTAGTACACTTGACTAGCATAATGCATATGACTATTGGAAACTTAGCATTTCTGTTATGAATCATGTAGTACAATTACCTTACTATTATGTTATGTCCTTACTCAAATTATTTTATTTTATAAATGTTATACACCAAATTAGTCTATGCTTGTACTTTTGATCCTTGTGCTAGGTTTATGATTAGCATGCCATAATGCCTTTTTCATTGAGTATTTGAATTATGTATTAGCATTATGTATCTCATTGAGTTTCATAAGTAGCACAATTAATATTATGTATGTTGTTATATGTAGAGGAGGTTGAGTGTGAGTGAGAATCAGTTTTTAGATTACTAACTTATTTTTTATGTTTAATTTTGATGTAAGATATGAATCATCATAAGATAATATATGTGATGAAAACTTGATATTATGCAGGTGAAATATAATGTTTATTACAATTTTTATACATGAATGAATGAAATATTTTGGAGTATTTTTATTCAAGGGAATTATGTTATCTTATTAGATATCTATGAGATTAGGGTTGTGTTGCATGTTTTTTTGGGTGGATTAGGTGGTAAGTTTATTTTTTGCTTTATTTTGATGGATAGAGTTTTAGAATAGGTCGTGGAGGTAGACTCAATTGACTGAGTCATACCTACCTTTAACATAACTTATACTTGATCGAGAAGGTTCATTGTAGAGCTTGATGGGCAAATTAGGTAACAAAATACCAATGAAGGTAAATAAGGAAGATATCTTACTAGAATATATGTGAGTAAAGCACATATATGCTATATCTTTGATCATGATGGAAAATACCCATAATCAAAGATTCTCAATGGTCACTACCAAAATACTTGATAGCATTGCTCAGCCCGGTACCTTAAATTTTACTAGCAATGAGATGTAGCACATCAAGTGAATGAAGATAACCAAACTACAGGCTCAATTACAAGAGCTAAGAATAAAGCCTAAGAAAAAGATCAAATTATAATAGCCTGATCAAGAGCCAAATAAACAAACCATAATTAAGAATATTTTAAATATTTTATTTTATCTAGAAGCTTGTATGATCAACCATGACATTATATGGTATGGATGAAGCATTGAAAATAGGTGATTGAAATCATTTCTCATTAATGACAACCAACCCCTTTTCTTTCACTTTTTTCCCTCCACCTTGTTCCTCAAAAAGTGGTTATCCAAGAGTCTTATACTGCCTCTAAATATTGGTTGAAATTCTTTGTAATTTTTCATTAATGAATGAAATATTTTGGTGAAGAAGGGCTCTTCATTTAATTACTACTTGGTGGCTTTAAATAGTTTGACTATCTATGGTGAATTATGTAGTTATCTATATATTTTCTTTATATTATTTTTTACTCCTCTTAACACTTGCTCCAAACTCTTTACAACTCTTTCTCCACTTCATAATTATCCTCCAATATCAATTAATTAAAATTTAAATCGTTCTAAACTCTTCGCATAACTCTCAACAAAATTAGGGAACATTATGATCTAATCTTGTTCCCTACACTTTGATATTCTCCTAAACTCCACAAAAATTTACCACCAACTCGAGATGATAAGTTCACATCCTAAGCTAATTCTCCACAATCATTTTTTACCAATTATCTCACATAAAATTCACTCCCAAAAGTTGTCTTCTAAATTAGCCTAAATTGAACTAGTTTTGACATTCGCATAAGTATATCCCTTCAAACCTTTCACCATTCTACCACAAACTCCAAAACACTTTCTTAAATGTTAAACTAAATATTCATAGGTATTTATAATATTTTTTAGTCATTAATCTCATCAAAAAGCTATTCATTATCATCACAAAGACTTTTCCAAAATCTCTATTATAAAAAGAGAAAATGATCGCATAGTTGGAAGCAACTAGTTGCAGGATGTCCAAGGGGCACTTGCCTCATCAGTTGATAGTAGAGAGATGGGCATAAAATAAGAAAATTATGCTGTAAGACTATCATCATCATCAATTATGACAGAATAATACTTTATATGGCATAAAGAGCTATGTTAAATAAAATCATTGACCCAACCCTTAAGACAAGTAGGGCAAAAACTTGTCTGTAATTGAAGGTCCATCTTCTTGGAGAGTATGACTATAAATGAACCAAGCGGAGTCGAGTAGGTGCTTGATCATTATTTGAGTTTGTTTATTATCAACTTATTCGAGCTCGATTCGAGCTTTTTTGTTTGTGTTTAAGCTTCGTTCATTTAAATTATTAGATATTTATGTTTGATTTGTGTTTGGTTCATGTTCAGATCAATTCATGCTTATCAAACTTTTAAAAAATGAGTTTTATCGAGCTATAAATAAGTTCTACTTCAAGATCCTCATTAGCTTAACAAACGAGCCTTATCAAGCCTACCAACAAACAAGTACATCAAGTCTATTTGTGAACATATCAAATAAATATTTTTTAACTATTAAATGAGCACATTCATGAATATATCTAACATATCTAGCTAATATTTTCAATCTATCAAACGAACATAGTTTGTGAACATATCTAGCAAAAATTTTTGAACTATCAAATAATCATATCACGAACATATCTAGTGATTATTTTTGAGCTATCAAACGAGCCCATACATTATAACTAAATAATATTATAAAATAAAAATAGTTGTACTTAAATTATACATAATATAGATTTAAAAGATAATTATAATTTATTTTAATTAATATATACTATAATATTTAATTAATTTAAATTTCATTAATTAATAATTATTGCATTATTAAATTATAATAAATATAAGATATTTATATTATGTAAGCTCATCATTCTTATAATCAAACATCAATCGAGTTTTGAAGGACCTTATTCATGAGCTATGTATCGAACAAAAATCGAGCTTAAATAAATCAAACACATAGTTATTCAAACTTGTTTATTTAAGCATTAAATATTTAAACAAATATTCAAACTTATTTATTTACTAAATTAATCAATTATGCATAAACTTTAATCAAGCCGAGCCATCAATAGCTCATGGAACAATCGGTTCATTTACAATTCTATTGAAGAGTTCCAAGAATTATGACATTATCACAAATGTCTTTGCCTGATGCAATGTACCCTCACCAGTATTGCCACCAAGAGTCACATCATCATCAATGATGACAGAACAAGACCTTTCTGGCATGAAGAGATAAATTTGATAAAGTTGTAGACCCAACCATTAAGGCAAGGATGGGATAGTAGGGCAAAAGGTTGTCTGTAATTGAAGGTCCATCTTCACATAAAGTTCCAAAAATTGTAACATTATCACAAATTTCTCTGCCTGCTGCAATGAACCCTCACTACCATTGCATTAAGGAAGTATCAACAAAGGTGAGTGACAGGTTCAAACCATAGGTATGGTGCTGGTGCTCATACATGAAGTTCTCTGAAAATGTCAAAATGAGAGCACCAAAATGTTAATAGTTGAAGGTCGTCAAAGTTATCGACGAACATGAGAGAGCCATAATCCTGATCAATTCATCAAGAAATAGAAGATATGGAAAGAATTATAGCATTCAAGCTCATTTACTTCCTGATGGAGAGGAAATCAAGAATATGGAAGGGAAGAGGATAGGAAGAATAGATAGAACATAATAGTTTAAGGGCTCGTTTGTTTCTCCTTAATTACTCCGTTTTCAGTTTAAATCGGCGAAAACAGTTATTGTGTATTGTTTGTTAACAGTCTTTTGCAGACTCTCGTTTCATATACCTCCGTAATGCTGCCGATTGTAAAAGAAAAAAAATCCCGCTTACCCAAACTTCACTTATTCCGTTTTTTAAACTCCGCTTATGCAAAAGAAATGCGGCAACCAAACGAGGCCTAAGTGATTTGGCTTGATGGCCTCATCCACCATAGAAGGGAAAAATTCCATTAATCTATGGAAGGAATTATATCATATATATTTTTATTTCTCTCTCTCTCAAGTTACAATCTAACAATTTTTACGTTCTGAGTTTGGTCTATATGCATTTTACCATGAAATAAAAGTAATAATTAAAGTTAATAAGCCAACTCGAGGAGTTATGGAGCAGATAACAAAGTGAAAATCATTGTTGATTGAATCTAGCAATGGAAAATGTAATGTTCGATGTGGTAAGCTAATCAACAATAATGCGTAAGTGAAATGATTAGTGGGAGATTATGATCTTTGAGAGCAATGGAGACTAGTGGTAAAGAGAAGACATGTTATAGTGGTGCATGAAATCTTCGTGTTACTCCATAAATGTAGTAGCTACAACATAGTGCTTCTTTAAGGCTTCGTTTGGAACGGTTTTTTTTACTTTTTTTTTAAAGCAACTTTCTAATACAAAAATTTTAATTTTTGTACTAAAAGTTGTTTTAAGAAGTAATAAGAAAGCTGTTCCAAATGAAGCCTAAGTGGATAACAGAAATAGTGATGATTGCGGCAAAATCAAGATGAAAAGCTAGACCTTATATAATATGAGGAATTTATGCGACCAAAGGAAGAATAGACTGGGTAGTCATTCTGTAGTCATCCTATCAATAGACACTAGGTGATCTGATCAGCATCAAGTGAGATGATGATCGAGTGGTAGTCTTTAAACTATCTAGAGAACTATTCTACAACCTAATCAGTAAGCAAGAAAAATAAATTTATGTTCCTCAGTGTTAAACTCTGGTGCTGTATTAGGCTTCGTTTGGGACAGTTTTCTTACTGTTTTTTAGTACATAAATTTTTTGAACTAAAAATTTTTATACTAAAAAACTGTTTTAGAAAGAAATAAGAAAGATGTCTCAAACGAAACCTTAGTAGGCTCTTTTAGACCTCATTTTGTATCTGAACATGTATCCTAGAAAATTCAATGAAGCCAGACTTTAAATCACTGGACACATGCAGTAGTCGTGAAGTATGAGATCAAAAGTTTGATAGGGTTCAACAAATTTTGTGCTCTACAGGACTAAAAAGTGGCCTGTGTTAATCTAACAATGCTTAGAGTTTCTTGATACTCTTGCAATTCAAACCTACACACAAAATGCACAACAGAACAAGTATTAATCAAACCTCTTAGCTAAGAAATAAAGAAATTTAACACAAATCACCTCGAACTATATAACATGTGTTTAATATGCATGTATTTCTTTATTTATATTTATTTGAATATTAAATATTATATAAAAAGTTGAAATATAATTATATTTCAATAAGAATTTGATTTCAAATCTTTATTATTCGGCACAGATTCAAATGAGAACAAAAAAATAATGATATTGACTCGAGAACTAATTGCTTTGAATCATCAAAATAACTTCATATCAACTTAGAATAGATTTTCATGTGAGGATAGAAATGCCTGTATGAACCGATAGAATTAGATCGTCATCAACTGTAGATAACAATAACGTAAGCTGCACAAAACAAGAGAACAACAATAAAGTTTCTCCAATGAAAAACAAATTCTGTCAGAAAATAATCACCATCAATATTAAACAAAATTCCATGCAAATACATACTATCATTTGAAGTAAATTCTTGTCACAGTTCTATATTTTGTTGTTCCATATCTTATAGAATCAACTGAATAATAACATCTAACCTACAGGTCTTTTTGACAGATGCCCTTTCTATAAAGCTATTTGATATAACATCAATAGGTAAAATAATCCTATCGTAGCACAGTTTGGCGGTCCCAAACTGAAGATAATAAATTAAATGTTGAGCTATAGATGATTGAATGATCAATAAATTGGAAACATGACCGAATTAGTAATCACTGAGGAAGAATAGGTGGAGAAATCAATCTTGTGTTGTAAGAGTGACAATGGACGCATTTGTGACCAATAACGTGAAAGAAGGCTTCAGTGGTATCATTACAGTCATTGCAAAGGATCCATACCTGCCAATGAAAACTTTGTAAATATACCAAACCTTAAGGTATCTTCAAACAATGTGACAGAGAGAAAATACGTTAGAATTCAACCGTATTAATTGAAGCAATAGCACCAAAAAACAGTTCAATATGTTGTGGTTTAAAGTATTAATTTTGAAGGTAGCTCCACTAAAGCTCAAGAAAATTTCAGTTGCATGTGCATGGCTGCATGTCATGCAAACACCCCTAACTCGTGAATTCAGAACAAAAATAGATACAAATGAATTTTAGTAGCATAGCCAATCCCATTAATCTTTCTTCTTCTTTTTTTCGGAATAAAACCGTTGGCAAGAAGAAGCAAAAGTTCATTACTCAACTACGTTAGGAAATAGAGCAATGCTACATTCCCCCAGTAGAATCCCAAAAGTTTTGGATCTTATGGATGCTTGTGCATGGGTGATGCGGATGTTTATGAGGTGCATTGGAAGTGAGAAAAGCCCTTTAAGTGTAGGTTTGCTAAGGGAGTGAATATGTGCGGCATTCTCAGATTTCAGCATATGAGCGCCAATGAGACCAACAAGAGTAGTCAAAAATATATTCACGTCTGGAGGACTGAATAAATTTCAAATTACATTGTGTTTTCTTTTCAATTTAGGTTGAACATGCCAATATTGTTGATATTATTGAGAATAGATTATGTTCCACATTATTTTGACATTTTCTTGAGGTTTGGTCAACTATTGTAGAAGCCCAATAAAATAAATATCATAAACAACCTGAGTTTATCTTTCAAAATTTTCAATTCTATTTCCGTTCAGTATTCTTCCTAAAGTGTTGTTGATGCTATAGTAATGCTCTAGTCTTAGAATCATACAGCATCGCTAATGCTAGCCTTGAATTCCTACTTCCACCAATCACGCTAGTCCTTGATATCGCTACTATGCTGCATTGTTAAAAAAGGGGTCTAGGCATATATGCCTTGAGGTGCGCAAAAAATACCTCAAGGCTTAAGCCTCACTATCACTAATGAAGCTTATGCCTTCTTTCTGTGGGGCATACGCCTGGAGGCGTAATGTCTTAAAGAATTTATGGTGGCACAATAATAAGGTTACGTAAAAAAAAATTATTACATTATAGCATATTATAATATTAATATATATTATACTTATACTAATATACCAACATTGTTCAATACAGCCGCTCAACATTGGACTTGTGAGGACTTCGACGAAGAGAGCAAGTCATTTTCATCACATTCTCTGTATGAGTGTGAGTCGATTGGGAGTCTCTTGCATAAGAGAGAGGTTGTCAAGCAAAGTGTGAGAGGTCTTCAAGCCAGCCAAGGGTGAGAGTTGCCATCAGGAGCCAATCTAGAGCAAGAGGAGGTGTAATCAATAGTCTCTATGTTTAGGTATTATTTTTTCTTATATCTCTATTTGGACCATCATCCAATCAAGATTTAAGATTTTATATTAACATTAGGAGATGATTGAGAGTAGTAAGTTTTATATAAACATTTAAGATTGAAATTTACGATTTATGTCTTTATGACATGAACTAAGTAAATATGTCGATGATTCATATCATACTTATGAATTGTTTTTTATTTTGTGTCCTTTATTTTCTTTATTTTGAGGCTTACACCTCAATTTGCCTTGTAACTAATACCACGCCTCACTAAGGGCAATGCTTCAGTTCTCGATTTCGCCTTTTTAAACCTTAATATGCTTATCCTTGGTGGTGGTTTCCTTCAACTTCGACTGTCACTACTAATTGTGCTGATTTAGATGTGACATATTTTGAGAAGTCCAATACAAATGCTTTTAAGCTCAAGGAGGGCCATTTTGAAACCTACAAAGCTTAATAGTCATTCAAGATCAAAAGAATCGAAAGCTTCTAATAAACTAAGGAAACTTCTATATATTTTGATCAAATATGCTTTTGAAAAGGAGAGCAGAGTGGAAGTAGTAATCTATGCCTTGATCATTGTCTAACTGAGTTGAGATATAATCGAGTCTATCAGTGCCTGGAGATTTTAGCCAATTAACATTCTAAATATAAGGGACTGTCAAGAAACTCCTGACTGAATTACCATTACTTGAAGATATTCAGCATAGCATTGATTTGTTTCTTGGTCAATTGTTGCCTAATTTTCTTAATAGAATGAATCATATTGAACATATTGAACTAAAAAGATAGGTAGATAAATTATTAAGAAAAGTATTTAAAAGAAAAATCAAGAGTCCTTGTGTGGTGAATATGTGGATAGTTGAGTAAATAAAAAAATCACAATGAAGTATCAATTTCTTATCCCACGAGTAGATAATATAATATATGTGATGATTAAGATTGTGATTTTCTCAAAGATTAATTTGAATGATTACCATTAAATAAGGATGAGAGACGAAAATGAATGGAAGATAGCTTTTAAGGTAAATGATGGTTTGTATGAATGGTTAATTATGCATTTTGGATTAACTAATGTCTCAAGCAATTTCAAGAGAATCTTGAATATTGTTTTGGACTTTTAATAAGAACATTTCTAGTTATATACTTAGTAGACAATCTATTTTGCATCAAATATAGAAAGGAATATTTAGTACAACTTAGAAAAGTCTATAAAAAGTTGCAATATGAAAAATCAAATCTAAATATGAAGAAGTGCAATTTTGTTGTCCTATTTATTATATTTTCATGATTTTTGGTTTCTACTCATAGATTAATAACTGATCTTGATAAGGCTAAGGCAATTAGAAACTGGTCAGCGCTTCATAGTATTCATGATATTTTGAATTTCCTAAATTTGGCTACCTTTTTACCAACAATTCATCACCATATTTAATAACGCCGTGGCAATAATTACTAATTGTCTTAAAAAGGGAAATTCAAAGGGATGAAATCTACTAAGTATGCCTTATGCGGCATTAAAGATAGATTTAACAATACCCTTATATTAAAATTACTAGATTTTAATATAGCTTTCGAGATTTTATGTGGTGAATATAGTGTGGAAATTTGGGGAGTTATGAGTCAAGATGGGCATTTAATCATTTATTTTAGTGGGAACTTAAATAAGAAAGCATAAATACTCTAATTATGATAGAGAATTTCATGTCATTATATAATCACTTCAATATTGGACTTATTACTTGTTGCCTAAGTTCTTTTATTCTGAATATTAGGTTTAAAATATTTAAACTTCAAAAAGAACTAAAGCAAAAGAAGAATACATCGTTGAATTAAATTAGTGTTTGAACTAAAAATAACTTAAGGTAGCTATCATGTCACACACCATGAAAGTTAATGAGACTAACTTCAATCATACTAAAAAGGACTATGCCAATTGTAATGACTTTATTGAGCCAAATCTTAATTTAATTAGCATTCAAATATGCTTAATAAGGATTTAATTGATGCTTTTTTTAAGGACTTAATTTTGAATTCTTGTTCTTCCTTATCTTAGAATTATATGATTGGGGAGCTACTGGGAATATCGATCAAGATGAGATTGTAGCCATTATTGAGAATAGATATTATTGGCATAGTTTATAACAAGATGTTTCATATAGTGTCATAATACAAATTGTGTCAGAAGGCTAAATAAAAAATAATAATAATAGTAGGCTTTATATACTATAATAAATTTCATATAAATCTGGGGAGGATATTATAGGAAATTCTCACCTCACAGTAGAAAAACTGCTGTTTACAGCAGAAAACAGCAACCTTCTTGAGAAATATGGAGAAAACTGAGAAAAACGAAGATTTCCACTAGTAGATGCAAGAAAACAGCAAATGATACAAGTTTCTTCAATTCGAGATGAAGAAATAACTCTCCAAATCTCTGGCCAAACCTAGATCTCAAATCTGATTTCAAATTCAAGATGATCCAAACCCTAACAATACAAGACTAATTAAAGCAAAGGATAAAAGTTAAATCCCTAAACAGCCCCTAATTTGAATTTTCTCTCCAATACAATACTTAATTAGTGTGTGGGCCCCCTCTACTTAGCCGCCCCCCTCTCTCTCTCCTTGTTCCACTCCCCTCTTGCCCCTCCGCCTGTAGACAAGAACCGATCCACTAGGGACCGGTTCAGCTAGTTTAGCCGGCCTAAGGGGCCAGCCTAACATTACCCCCCTCCCAAATACTCACATTGTCCTCAAGGTGAAATGAAGGTAACTGGTGCTCCACCCTCATACGGTTCCCATATGGTGTCGAAATCAGGAAGCCCCCTCCATGCAATCAACACCTCCTTGTTTCCTTCCTTATCATATCTCACCCCTTTTAACTCACGAGGTTCTAAAACCACATCCATCTCCTCAGTCAATGTTGCTGGCAGTTCTGCACTGGTTGCATGCACCCCTATAGCCTTCCTCAGCTGTGACACATGGAATACTGGATGCATAGTGGCGAATGGGGGTAACTTCAAGCGGTATGCCATTGCTCCAATCTTGTCCAAAATCTCGTAGGGGCCAAAATATCTTGGGGATAACTTCTCATTTCTCCTGTTAGCCAATGTCTTCTGTCTGTAGGGATGCAGTTTTAGAAAAACCTTCTCACCTACTGCAAATTGGATGTCTCTCCTATGTGCATCCGCTTGCCTCTTCATGATCTGTTGTGCCCTCATTAGATGTTTCTTTAACTCCTCCAATACCCTATCCCTTTCCTCCAAGTGCTGCTCCACTGAAGATACTAGTGTGCTCCCTTTTCCAAAATGTACTAAGTGTGGAGGGTCACTTCCATATAGCACCTTAAAAGGGGTCATCTAGGAAGCTGAGTGGTACGAGGTATTGTACCAATACTCAGCCCATGCCAACCATTTGGCCCACATCCTTGGTGTTTCAGAAGCAAAACACCTCAAGTAAGTTTCCAAACTCCTGTTGACAACCTCTGTCTACCCGTCCGTCTGTGGATGGTAAGCAGTGCTTCTCTTAAGAACTGTTTCCTGTAACATGAATAGCTCTCTCCAAAACTGGCTGAGAAACACCTTGTCCCGATCAGAAACTATCGACCCTGGAATCCCATGCAGTCTGACTACCTCTCTTATGAATGTTGCTGCCACTGTCACTGCGGTGTAGGTGTGCCGTAATGGAATGAAATGTGCATACTTGCTCAGTCTATCCACCACCACCATAATGACTGTGAATTCCTCTGATCGTGGTAGTCCATCTATAAAATCCATGGACACTTCCTCCCATACCCTGTTCGGAAGTTCCAAAGGTTGTAGAACCCCCCTGGAGCCATAGCCATGTACTTATTCCTCTGGCAGATTTCACACCTCACCACCATCTCCTCCACATCCTTATGCATCCCCTTCCAATATAACTCAGCAACTAGTCTCCTGTAGGTCTTTTGTACCCCGAAATGGCCTCCAACTGCACTCTCATGGAACTCCTGCAATAAGTGGGGAATATGGATGGAGGTTCGTGGCATTACAAACCTTCCTTGATGTAAGAGTCTCCCCCCTTCAAGTGAGTAACCGGATGGCTAGTCGTATCCTTCATCAAATCCTCCCTAATCCTTTTCAACTCCTCATCCTGCATGCTCTCCTCCTTGATAGCCCCACAATCTACCATCAGTGGCACTGAAATTGCCATCTCCTGGAGTTCCCCAACACATCTTGATAAGGCATCTACCGCCTTATTTTCCAATCCCGGTCTGTAGTGGATCTCGAAATCATAGCCTAGCAGCTTAGACAACCACCTCTGATGCTCTTCTGTCACCATCCTCTACTCCAATAAGATTTCAAGCTTTTCTAATCTGTCCGGACAATGAAATGCCTACGCAAGAAGTAAGGGCACCACTTCTGAATAGTCAAAACAATGGTCATCAATTCTCTTTCATACACTGACTTTAATCTCGCCCTGGTTGACAGCACTTGACTGAAGTATGCTATAGGCTTGTGATTCTGCATCAACACTGCTCCCAACCCATATCCTGACACTTCGGTCTCCATTACAAAGATCTGGCTAAAGTCCGGAAGAGCTAAAACTAGAACTGTCGTCATGGCTTTCTTCAATCTCACAAAAGCCTAGGTTGCTGCCTCTCCCCACAAAAAGTTATCCTTCTTCAGTTGCTCGATCAAGGGCCAAGCAATGGTGCTGTAGCCCCTCACAAATCTCCTGTAGTAATCAATCAATCCTAGGAAACCCCTCAACTCTCTTATGTTCCTAGGCATAGACCATTTCAGTATCGCCTCAATTTTTATTTGGTCGGCCGCCACTCCCTCCTGGGACACCACATGTCCCAAGTACTCCATACTAGCCTGGGCAAAGCTACACTTATTTAGGTTGGCCCTCAACTGATGTTCTTATAGGACTCCCAAAACCATCTTCAAGTGCTCCAGATGCTCCCCCTTAGTTTTGTTGTACACCAGTATGTCTTCAAAAAACACCAGAATAAACTTCTAGAGGTACTGCCTGAACACCCTATTCATCAGCGACTGGAAAGTAGCAGGGGCATTTGTAAGCCCAGATGGCATTACCAGAAACTCATAATGCCCCTCATGTATCCTGAAAGTTGTCTTTGAGATGTCTGCCTCCCTCATTCTGATCTGATGATACACAGACTTCAAATCCAGCTTGGAGAATATTACTGCCCCATACAATTCATCCAGAAGCTCATCAATCACAGGAATAGGGAACTTATCTGGCACTATTCCTTTGTTCAAAGCTCTGTAGTCCACGCAAAACCGCCAGCTCCCATCCTTTTTCTTGACCAATAGGATAGGACTAGAAAAAGGGCTCACACTGGCCTGATGATCCCAGCCTCTAGCATCTCACGAATCAGCTTCTCAATTTTATCCTTCTGAATCTGAGGATAGTGGTAGGGACGAACACTGATTGGCGACACCCCTTCCTTCAAAGTAATGGCGTACTCCAACTCCCTCTGTGGTGGTAGGCCCTGAGGAGGTTGAAAAACCCTGCTGAATTGTTGTACGAGTGGCAGCACTAAAGAGGTAATGTCCCCCTCCTCCTCTAGTCTGATCCCCTCCAAGTGATGCAACTCCACCAAATATCCTCCTCCCACCTCCTCTAAGGTTCTAATCAAAGACTTGAGAGATACCCCAGTCTTAGATAGCCTTGCATCACCCTGAATCACCATTCTCTTTCCCCCAACCACCAGTTCCATCCTCAGTGTCCCCCAATTGACCTTGAACTCTCCCAAGGTCTATAGTCACTTCATCCCCAAAATGACATCAGTGCTTCCCAACTCCAAGGAAAGAAAATCCTCCATCACTGGTATCCCTTGAATGGTCAACACCACTCCCCTACAAACTCCTCTACCCATTTTCACCTTTCCCGTGCCCATCATCACCCCATAGCCTCCTGTATCCACTAATTTCACCCCCAGCAGATCAACAATCTGGGTGGAGATGAAATTGTGAGTTTGGCCACTATCTATCAACACTACCACCTCTCTATCAGCTATCTCTCCCTTCACCTTCATAGTGTGATTTGAAGTGAATCCCACCACTGAGTTTAGGGAGACTTCTGTCATATCTAGATGCAACTTCTCTTCTTCCTCCATCTCTACCCCACTTCCACCTCCCTCTTCAGCTTCCTCGTCATCACAGACAGTGAGAACCTGAAGAGTTCAGTCCTTACACCTATGCCCCGACATGTATTTCTTGTCGCATCTAAAACACAATACATTTGCCCTCTTCTCCTGTATCTCCTTCTCAGTCAGCCTTTTAAAATTTCCCCTATTTCTCCCTCCTCCAGCTCTCTCCTTGGGCACTTCCTTCAGACTCCCTGGAGTTGGCCCTTTGAGAGCTAGGAAGGTAGTGGTCATCTTGTACAATCCCCCCGAGTTGCTCCCCCTAGCCCCTCGCTCCAGCTGCTTCTAATCCTCCACCAACTGGGCTAACTCCATGGCCTCTCTCAGGTCTCTTGGTCTCATCACCCTAACCGCTGCCCGTATCTCCAGTTTAAGCCCTTTTATAAAGTTCCCTTCCAACACTGTCTCAGAGAGCCGGTCTAATCTACTGGCCAAGTATTCGAACCTGTCACGGTAATCCGCCACGGTCCCCTCCTGTGTCAAGGCAAAGAATTGCTCGTAGAAGTCTCCTCCCCTACCGGTTTCAAAACGTTCTAGTAAGCACTCTTTGAACTCCCTCCAGCTCCTGATGGGCTACCACATATCACGCTATTGGTACCATGTCAGTGCCTTCCCTTCCAAACACAGTCCTGCCTCCATCAGCTTCTCTTCCTCTGTCAACCCGTTAACGGCGAAATATCATTCCACCTTGTAGATCCAACCATGGCCATCCTCGCCCTCAAAGATGAGCATCTTCAGCTTCCTCATCTTCGAGTCACCCTCGTTTCTCCTGAATCCTCCATATCCTCCTATCCTGCGAAGAGGAGGTGCTCCCCAGTTGTCACGATCTTCCCCCCGACGATCATACCCAACCCCTTCATCGAATTCCCCTCTTCTTTCCAATTCAGCACCTCTGCGGTAGAAATCCTCCCTCTCCCTACAAAATCAGCAGCCCTTCTTTCGAAACCAGTGCTCATCTCCTCTCTAGAAAGTGGTTCTATAGTAGGCATTCCGTCTTCACCCTCCAAGATTTCCACTTCCGGATTTTCCCTTCCCCTAAACATGTTAGGGTTTCCACCTCTTCCATGGTCGTCGATGATTTCCCTTGCTTCCGATGTCGCCAGATTGGCCTACACTTCTAGCAATTTCTTCAACATCTCTTTCATCACGGGGAACTTTCCTTCCATCCTTTCATTATTGGCTGAAATCTAATTTTGAAAATCAGAAAATTTTTCCTCCAAATCTGATTAAAGTTGCCCAATTTCTCCTTCCAAAACTTCAACCTTCTTCCCGGCCATATTTCTTCCCAAGATTTACGAGAAGATCTTCTTTCAGATGAAATTTCTCCGCTGAAATTTCAGAATTTCAGCAGCCGATGGTCCCAAGACAACGCTCTGATACCAACTTGATAGGAAATTCTCACCTCACAGCAAAAAAACTGCTGTTTACAGCAGAAAACAGCAATGGCACAGCAACCTTCTTGAGAAATCTGGAGAAAACTGAGAGAAAAATAAAGAATTCCACTAGTAGATGCAGGAAAACAGCAAATGATACAAGTTTCTTCAATTCGAGAGGAAGAAACAATTTTCCAAATCTCTAGCCAAACCTAGAGCCCAAAGGAACAAGCCCTAGATCTCAAATCTAGTTTCAAATTCAAGATGATCCAAACCCTAACAAATACAAGACTAATTAAAGCAAAGGATAAAAGTTAAATCCCTAAACAGCCACTAATTTGAATTTTCCCTCAAATACAATACTTAATTAGTGTGTGGGGCCCCTCTACTTAGCCACCCCCCTCTCTCTCTCCTTATTCCGCCCCCTCTTGCCCCTCCGCCTGTAGACAAGAACCGGTCCACTAGGGACCGGTTTAGCTGGTTTAGCGGGCCCAAGGGGGGCCGTCCTAACAGATATCCACATGGAATTTATTCTATAATTAACTTGAATGAAAAAATATGAATTTATTTTTGTAGTGGTTTATTGTTTTTTCAAAAATGGCTTATTTTGATCCATATTTTAAATTTGGTGATGCATAGTACATAGCATAATTGTATATTAATAAAATGAATAAATCATATGGATTACTGAAAATGATTGTATCCCAACACAATTAAAATCTTCATCTAATTATCAAATACAAACTGATGGTAAAATTGAAGTATTAAACATGAATTTGGGTGATTTATTATAAATGTTTGATTAAAAAGCACACATATCATTAGGGAGTGGTATTACCTATGGCTGAGCATAGATATAATTAATCTGTAAATAGATTTATGTTCATTAGTCCATTTGAAAATGTCATAGAGCATCAACCTAGAAAACATAATGATCTCATTAAACATCCTATTGAATCTAAGCCTAACGAATTAGCACAACATATGCATAATATGCATGAAGATATTCATAGGAAAATAATGATTAATTATGTTAGTTATAAGTTTATTACTAATGTGAACATGAGACGTTAAAATCAAACTTGGTTATAAGGTAATAGTGCATCTAATTTAAAAATTCTAAAGGAACCTTTAAGAAATTAAGTGAAAGAAAAACAGGGCCATAAAAAAATATATAAAACATTCGGACTAACCTAAAAAACTAGAAATCCTGCAAAGTATGGATCTCATTCTAAACTTTTACTCAACTGATTTGAATTTACGTTATGAACCTACTGCCAGTATGCGATGGATTCTTCTTTCTTTCTATCATTTCTTATAAATTCACATTTAGCACCTTAACAGTCAAATTTATACAACTTATTCCTGAAATTATTATGGATGAAGTATATATATATCATTCCAATCTTTAATACATCTGATTTTACTTCTAGTACAAAAAGATTCTTCTTTTTTCTCATCCATCCTTATGAATTCCCACTTAGCACCTTACGAAACAGGTCTACTCAGCTTATCCCTGAAATTATGGATGCTGAGATTACGTCCACTAATGATGGTAAATATTAGAGGTATCTCATACTTTGGTATGACATACCCACATGTAATGACTCATGATTACTATGTAAGAAGCACAAAAGTTATACCTAGACATACTTGACAAATATCATTTGGTCAATTCACAATAGTAGAATTTTTTCGAGTTAAGAAAATTTGATAGAAAACTGGAAGTATATACTTGTCAAAGGCACAAATAGTGAATTCAAATTACATTTTATTTATTTAATATCTATTTATGTTAAACATGTTTGTGACATTGAACATATTTAGAACAAGATGTGTTCTCCAATGTTTTGAAGTTTGCTTTAAGTTTTATTCAACTACTACAAGGACCCAATTCAATCAGTATTATATGAGCCCAAGTTTCAGCTTTCAAGGTTTCCTATTTTATTTCATTTTTCTTACTAAAGTTCTGCTAACACTACAAACCTAGATTCCTACTTCCACAAACTGTGATGCAATCCTTATCGTCGATAATATGCTATAGTCCTGGAGGTGGTTTCCTTTAGCTTTTTCTACTACCACAATAGTCCCAACTTCTACCTGATGTTTCATGTAAAATCTACTTCATGCCTTCGTCTCCATGTAATTGCTACAATCTTGAACCACTTTTTTGCATTGATTGTTGTGATTCTCAGATCAAATCTTTTGTCGCCTATTTGCTTTCATTTTATGGATGAGTTTGTTTGAAATTTCGAAACCTGTGGAAAGAAATGGAACTTAACGTTTTTGACTAAATTTAGGAAGATTTTGATTTTTTTTGTCTTTTATGGGCTATAAATAGAACTTTGAAGCATGCCAAAAAAAATGAAAAATTAGAACTTAAATAAATTTCTAGTTTTCCTCAATTCTTGTGTGTGTGATGATTTGATGTGTACTCTTCGAGCACTTTGTAGGTGTTAATCCATGCTCTTACTTTTAATTTGTTCAATGATTGGCATGTGTGTGATTAAAATAGTCGTGTCAAATTCCTTATTATGAAGTGAAACTTTATTGTTGAGAAAATTTTATATTTGACACAACTTACTTGTGGATTTTCATATTTACATTGTTTACTAAAGAAGCATGCTTGTTGTTTTATATTAAAATGATTGATTTTGCTAAAGTTTATAATTGATAAATGCAGATTGAGGTTATTTGTGTCTCCCTTATTATACATCTCACCTAGGTTGTAATAACCCCAAACCTTAACCCTATGACATCAACAAGGCAACACAATATTCATTTGACAATAAATTCTAAAAAATGTAATATATCGTGCCAGGGCAAGCAAGGAATGACAAAAGAGCTTCTAATAAAATGCCATAGTTGAACCCAGTCAACACAGGGTTAACTTTTCCTGAGAAGCATATATTTGATCAAGAAATGAATTCAAATGTATGAGATGATTTTTTTATTTTTTATTTTTTTCCGAATAACGGAAATGAGAAGAAAAAATGATATCTATCGCAAACCTTTCTCTGTCGATAATCCTCAGGCATCAAAGTAGCTTCAATCTGTGAAATAAAAAAAAAATTCTTTTTAGTATAAGTGTTGTGAAACTAAAGGAATTCATAATTGGCAGTTGTAAACAATAAATATAACATAAGTAGGCATAGTAAATGCAAAAGAGAGCAACAAGAACTGACATTTAAAGCGGAAAACAAGCAAAAAATTGGCAGGGATTGCACGCTTAACTATTTCTAGAAGAATATGGAGCATAATTTTTCAGGTTTTTCCAAGCTTAAATCAGGGAAAGCTGTAGTGTACACGTATTGGTGATTTCCAATAAAATTAACCCTCGAGTTCTCTGCATTAGTCAAGATCTACCAAAAGCAGTAAAATGCGAACCTCACGTTTCCTTCCTCAATTCTTTGATATTATTAACTAAAGGAGATTTGAAATAAGTAGTTTTTGCTTTCAGGTAGCATATCACTTTCAAGTTATACAGCAAGGCAATCAGGACCTGAAAGTTCAGATGTCTTCTACACATCTCAGTAATCTCGAGCAATATCTGTGTATTCTATTCGTAAAGCATTACCAATCTGTATCAACTACTCAGAGTGGGTAAATACATGAACTATAAGAACTTTTGTGAGATAAAAATTTATAAATTGGTTCAAGTACTAGATAACCTTTTGATATTTTTGAAATTTGAAAACCCTTATAAGAGAACAGCTGAAAAAATTGCTCTTTTCCTTCACAGAAACTTCACCTTGGATCTTTTAGCATATTGGTATAGCAAGCAATGGAAATCTTCCAGGACTTATTATTTGCGTTACTCATGATTTCATAAGAGTTGATGTGAGAACATGGGGGAACTAAAAAGGAGGAATATAGCAACAGCTCAAAGATAGTGTTGCCGCAAGTATTTTATTGCTCAATGGTGGAAGCAATGTGAAGTATGCCTTCCATTTTGACAATCTTCAGTTGACCGTAGAAGCAATCCGTCAAGTATTACATTACTATTACAGCTCCTCACAAGGGTATATGAAAAATGTATTCTTGACTTCAATTTTTATAGTAGCTTACCCCAAAGCTGGATGCAATATTTGATCTGGAACTCAGTGATGCTCAATTCCAGTCCTAGTTACAGATAAATGTTCTGAAGCATATGTGAAACCTCTTAAGTAAAAGAAGCTAAATTTTTAAACATCGATGCGCCTTTTGGTGTAATTAATGAAATTTCATTAAGAAACTTCGCAATTAAACGTGCTCATCCCGGAAATATTCTGAGATGGGTGACCTCCTGATAAGTTACTCTAACAGGACAAAACCGTGAGGCCCTTAGGCCAAAGCGGATAATATCTCGATAGTTAAGAGTTTGGGTTGTTACAAATTTGGAATCAGAGCAATACACCAACAGGAAAATGAGAACTAAGTGTCATACAAGACAAGTGCTACGCCATGGGAGCTACCTCTTGAATCATGTATGGGACTAAGTGCTACATGGCGGGAGTCACCACTTGAACTTGTAGGGGCAACCTCTAGAATCCTATTTGTCTGGTGGATGATTCTGGAATAAAGATGCTGACAATGAAGTCAATTACTTAAGTGGGAGAGATTGTGAACCTTTAGTAAAAGAAGATAAACATCAAGGCGTCTTTTTGGTGTAATGATTGGAATTTCATTAAGAAACTCAGCAGTTAAGTATGCTCATCTCGGAAAAGTTTTGGGATGAGTGACCTCCTGGGAAGTTACACCAACATGACAAAATCATGAGGCCCTTAGATCAAAGCGAACAATATCTCGATAGTTAAGAATTTAAGCTGTTAGAGCATAACTATGGAAGACGTATGATACATTTAAAATACAAAGGCAAAGCTTATGTCATGATCCTCTGTGATATGTATAGTAGGTACTCTAAGCATCTTAGAATTAGCAGAGAATAGTATCTTAATAGTCAAAATATACACATTTTTCTCCATAAATTGAAAATGAATCCCAATCAAGAAATAGAAAAAACCAATTGCAAAACTTTGACGCGTGATTTTCTAGTTTTGTTTTGAAGCTTTATCTATGTTATATTGTACAAAAATGAACATTGCCTTTCAAAGCATCAAGATATGCTAATTCTCAGGATTTTAGATTTAGAGTAAACACATGGATCGAACAAAATTGTGGGTGATTTCAGTTTGTCGCAAATAAGTACAAAAACAGAAGCTAAAACACAATAAAATGAATAGTTGAATTAATTGAACAAGTTATCAAAATTTTAATAGAATATATGCAAGGAAATTTAGTTTAGAAATCTTATCGTCGAATCATGTGCAAGAACTATTCTTTAGGACTGTTTTCACCCCTCAGATTATGTATCTTAGTGCAAAGGTCACTGACAGTAGCCCCCCAGGATGAAAACGACTCAAATGTTGTGCTCTTGCCAGTGAGAATCACAATAACAACCTTTAGTATGTATTGCAAACGAAACAATAACTTCTTTAGTTTTTTCATATAATGACTAGCTCCTTTGTTTCTTTCGCTATCTTACTCCTCAACTCAAACATGTACAATAATTTGCTAATTTCTTTGTTAGATTACTCGACAACCTAAAGAGAAATAGCTTGACATACTCAATAAAGAGTTTAGCAGCCTTTTGTAACCGCATCACATCTAGTTTATTAAGGTCAAAATGATGAGTTGCTTCTTGGATAAAGATAACGAGGGAGGGAGGCCAAGGAGGTTTGATGGTAGAAGGTAAAAAGGATGAGAGTTGTGAATAAAATCATTTGTAGAGGGAGTTCAAGGTGATGACTAAGCATGAACATAGAAGCCAACAAGGTCGGTGCTTTCGATCAGAATGGTTGAGCCAGAGGCAACGATAGGGTAGATGAAAAGGTTGAAGATGTCGAATGAGTAGTGGATATATATATATATATATATATATATATATATATATATATATATATGCATGAAATCAAGGCAAATTCTTACTAACTGTTAAGAAGTTCAACAATAAAATGATATTTTTTTTTGAAATAAATATATTACAGTTGCTAGAAGAAAATTTGTGGATTTGGAATTGGAACTCACAATCTCCATGATTGAGAGGCTCTTCAATATCCCATCTCTTTCTTTCATGGAGGTAATCCCAGTAATAACTTATTGATCAAATGTTGTGTGCAGTTCTCCATGATTGGGAGTGTGTGCAGTTCATTTTGATAAATTACAAACTGATATTCTCTCTGGCATTAAAACTTCAATTCCATTTCATAACAACATACAAGCATACATTCATAGAACTCGCATGGAGCCAGCAGATTTTTTAGCTGTAGGTCTTACAACTTTCACAGATATTGCTAAATGAAACATTTTCTCTGCCGATATATAAAGATTCAGGATTAGGTACCTCCTCATCATACTTCCTCCAAAGTTTTGATAAGTCGATTACAGACTTGGAACATATTGGGCACGTATATCTGTATGATGGGATTCACGGAAAGAATAAGATGATTCATGAATAAATTTTAAAATAAACTCACATGTAACAAACATGAAAGAAGCTCAGGTAGCATGAAGTTTACTGTTCGTGTTCTATCATATCACGAAGACACTCTGAATGCATCGTATGCCCGCATTTTAAGACTCTTGTCTCTCTTAAGGAGTCAAAAAGATACTGCAGCAACAGTTGATGGCATTAACATATCTCCAATGTTCAAAGCAAAGAACTATTTCAGTACCAACCTCATAACATATCGGGCAGTGATGCTTCATTGAATTCTCAACACATGAATGCTTATTCCGTAAGTGAACAGAGTAGCATGATCCTAAAAATATTCATAGTCAACAAGAGTTGGAAGTCCCTTTAAAATAGTGCATCATTATTATTATTATTATTATTATTATTATTATTATTATTATTATTAGCCTTATGCCAACAATTATACATCCTATGTTTTATGATAGAGAAAAAAATCAAAATTGTCTTTGCACTATTTATGTTGGGCTATTTTAGTCGCAGAATATCTAAGGTATTCAATTTAGTGTCTTTGCTCTTCAAATATGATCCAAAAAAGTCTTTAGACTTCTAAAATCTGATTCAAAATAATCCAACAAGTGGGCTATTTTGAAACAGATTTGAGAAGTCAAAAGTCTAAATTGAATACCTCTATAATCTAAAATTAAAATAGCCCCATACAAATAGTCCAAGGACTATTTTAATATTTTTGTCTTTTATGATATCTTAATAAGCTCTTTCACTATGGTAAAAATGCTCATGTATATGATAAAAGCATTTAATTTTAGCTATATTTTTTTAATATTATGTTGCCTTAAATAATTACATGCTGAAAGAAAAAAAAATATTATATAATAGCATTTTTTTTAAATTATCTGCAACTAAAATATTAGCAAATAAGAAATAGTAATTGATGTTAAAAACTTTCACGTCACATTTGTTTGAAGTTCGAACATTATATATATATATATATATATATATATATATATATATATATATATTTATTTATCTTGCCTTGAATCTATTAAACAAATACATAGATTTAAAAAATTTATTAATATTATGTAATCTTAAATAATAAGAAATAATGTTATAAAAATTGGTTTAGATGTAAAAATTCTGATAATTTTGCAAGATATAAAGAGGCATGTAAGGATTCTAAGAAAGCAATATATGATGTAAAGATCTTAGCTTTTAATGATTTATATAATAGATTGGATACTAAAGAGGGAGAAAGATATATGTATAAGCTAGCCAAACAAAGAGATAGGAGTAGTAAGAATTTAATTCAAGTGAAGTGTATTAAGGATGAAGATCAAAAAGTATTTTTCTTAGAAGATGATATTCAACAAAGGTGGATGAGATATTTTGATAAACTTTTTAATGAAGATTGTAAGAATACGATTGACTTTAGTGGCCTTAGCACCCTAAATGAAAATAAAGATTTCTATTTTTATCGGCGTATTAGCAAAACCGAAGTTAGAGAGGCTTTAAAGAAAATGAAGTGTGGAAAAGCTGTTGGACCTAATGATATCCCAATAGAGGTGTAGAAATGCTTAGGAGATGAAGGAATTTTTTGGCTAACTAAACTTTTTAATACTATTTTGAAGACTAAAAAGATGCCAGATGAGTGGAGAATGAGTGTATTGATTCCTATTTATAAGAATAAAGGTGATGCACAAGATTGTGCGAATTATAGAGGAATTAAGTTAATGTGTCACACTTTAAAACTATGGGAGCGAGTTATGGAGCGTAGGTTGCGGCGTAATACTAATGTTTCTCAAAATCAATTTGGATTCATGCCGGGTAGTTCTACTATGGAAGCCATACATTTATTGAGAGGTTTGATGAAGAAATATAGGGAGGATAAGGAGGATCTACATATGATATTTATTGATTTGGAGAAAGCATATGATAAAGTTCCAAGAGAAGTGCTATGGAGAGTTCTTGAAAAGAAAGGAGTTAATAATGCTTATATTCAAATCATTAAAGATATGTATGAAGGAGCTATTACTTGTGTTCAAACACAAGGTGGTTTGACCAAGTATTTCCCTATTTCGATTGGATTGCATCAAGGATCAGCTTTAAGCCCATATCTTTTCGCATTAGTCATGGATGTTCTCACTAGACATTTACAAGAGGATGTACCCTAGTGTATGCTTTTTGCTGATGATATTCTTCTTGTTGACAAGACTAGAGAGGGAGTTGAAGGTAAACTTGAAGTCTGGAGATCAACCTTAGAGTCTTAGGGTTTTCGCTTGAGTAGATCTAAAACTGAATATATGGAGTGTAATTTTAGCAGTAATAGACCTAGTGAGGGGATTGTGACTTTGGGCGATCAAGTCATTAATAAGAGTACACGTTTTAGATATCTTGGATCTATTGTTCAAAGTGATGGTGAAATAGATGGGGATATTATCAGTAGAATTCAAGTTGGATGGTTGAAGTGGAGGAATGTATCGGGCTTGTTGTGTGATAGAAAAGTCCCCCTCAAACTTAAGGGAAAATTCTATAAGATGGTGGTGAGACCTGCAATGCTTTATGGTACAGAATGTTGGCCATTAAAAGAGAAGCACAATATTAAGTTATGTGTTGCGGAGATGAGGATGCTCAGGTGGATGAGTAGCTTTACCCTTAGAGACAGGATACGAAATGAGCATATATGTGAAAAGGTTGGAGTAGCTCCAGTGGAGGATAAGATTAGAGAGAGTCGCCTTAGAAGGGTTGGTCACATAAAACGGCGGCCTTCCGATGACCCGGTTAGGAAAGTATAGGTATTAGATTTGAATTATGTTAAGAAAGGTAGAGGTAGATCTAAAAAGACTTGGTTAAAAAATATTAGAAATGATCTTTCTTTATTATATTTAAATGAGAATTTGAATTTGAACAGGACACAATGGAGAAAAAGGATTCATGTTGCCGACCCCACGTAGTGGGACAAAGGCTTGATGTTGTTGTTGTTGTATTATGTAATCTTAAATTTTTATATTATGAGAGAAAAAATATTGTACAAAAGTGTTTTCAAGAATTGTATGCATCTAAATTATTATCAAATGAGAAATAATAATCATTGTTTAAAAATATATCATTCTATTTATTTGATGCGACATTATGTATATAATGTTTATATTGTTTTGAAAAAAATTCAAAATTATCTAAACTATATTATATGTTTTGTTAAAAATTTGATAATAATCAATTGCTAATAAATAAGAACTGCAAGGATTCATTTGCTATGTTACATTGATGAATCAGAAAGGTAAATAAAGTATAGATTCATCTGAACTAAAGTTCTTTGATCTCTTATTTTCCTAAATTCCCTAGGTTATAGTTTGACCAGGGAAGCCATCAGCCATATGCCACAAATGAGATGTAGAGTACATTTTATTTCACCAAAGCCTACCCAAATATCAACAGAATTATGAAGTAAAACAAGAGTATTTTCTCCTCCGGAAATGAAAACAATCCAGCTAAATAAACCTCATGGAAATACATCATCCCAAACATTAGAGTGAGTGAATAGTGCATACCACACTTCTTGCAGTGGAAAAAGTTCTCCTTGCCCCCAACTCTGCACAAGAATTTAGATCTAATTATAAGCAACATTCATTTCAAGAAAAAATTAGAATTAAACAAGAATATAGATTCTCCAACCTGCATATGCCACAGTCATCACAATGATACAGCCCCTTCCCAATCTGCAAAAAGATAAGCATATTAGATCTCAAATTCCTACCAATTGAAATAAGATTCTTGGTTAAAATTCATCTGCAAACTCACATCATCATCATAGAACTTGCACAGTTTACAGAAGTACTCCCCCATATTGACCCCACAATTCAAACACACTTGAGAAACCTACCAAACAGAAAATGTTCATAAATAATTAAAAGCAATTTAGACAAAGATAAATTAGATAATGAATGCGATCCATTGATGCATACCGGCTGCTCAGTATCACACACTAGGCAAATTACCTGCAAAACACGAAATCAGAAAACAAAACTGATGGTTCTCAGCTTCAGAACTAAAAAGACAACAGCGAAATAAGAAAAATGATATAAAAAATCCCACCGTTTCAACCTCCTGCCTACACAACTCGTGACGATCCTTCTGTACATCACAGGATCAACAAAAACCAAAATAAAAAAAGGAAAATCAATTCAATCACAAAAAAAAAAATTCCTAAAAATGACGCCTTGGCGTAAATCGATGCGAGTGGGAAGAGACTGCATACGGTAGATTCGTTGTGGCAATGGCGACAGTGGAAGATTTCATTGCAGCACGGTGCGCGAATCTTGCACCTCCGTCGGTAATGTTCGCACCTGAATTCAATCGGTTCATCAAGTAAACAAAAATTAGATTCATAAACCTACAAAAGAGCACCACGAATCAGGATTGAGCAAAGCAGCGGCTTGGAGAAGGAGCGGAATCGGTGATTACCCGTAACTCATCTTGCCATAGTTCAGACGAGAATCGTCGACGATGGCCGCCATCTCTGAAACGGGAAAGGGAAAAGTTCTGAGCCGCAGAGAAGGAGAATAAGACGAGAAAACGGACAGAGAATGTATTTAATATTTATTTTGAACAAAGTATGGAATACTATTAAGTGGTTGGGGATTGGCTCGTTAAACGCTATCCATCTTCCCTGAAAACGTGGACATCTCCGACAAGCCACGCAAAAGAAAGGAAAACAAAGAAGTAACGTTTAGGGCACTTCTTTCTTTGTTGAAAAAAATTATTATTTGCGGAGTTTGAACGTCTTCTAAATTTTAATCACGGGAAAATATATAAATTTTTTCTCTTATTTAAATGTATTTATTTGATTGAAGTTCAAATAAAAAATTACATCGGAACTCTGCACGTAAAAATCCCTCTTAATTGAGAGTGTCGGTTTTAACGATATAATCATTAGTTTAAGATTTATTGTATATGTATATAAATTAATGATTAAATTTGCTTAAAATTAAAAAATAATAATAATAGAAACGTAAATTGATAAAAGATAATTAAAATATTATATAAATTTATTATAAAAAAGAATGAAAAAAAGAGGCGGACTATCATGAGCATGAAAAGGGAAAATATATTATTAGAAAGAACAAAAAAAAAATCTTGGGCTCATAACTATTAATGTGATTGGGCATAGGTTACATCAACGAAAGTTCCAACCATGACAGAAAATAATAGCCAATATTAATAACGAAAGCATTTTTTTTTTTTTTTTTGGATAGTTAGGGGATTCGAGCCCGGATGAGATGAGAGGAACTTGTTCCATCGATCACTCGACTGCAGACCCAATCTCATAAAAGCAATATTTGTTAAAAATTATGGCAAGATCAAATTTTACTCGATTGAACATCTGGTATATAGATTTTATCGATGATAGAAGTGCAAGGCTAACACTTAGGGTTCGTTTGGGATGTCTGTAGCTTTTTATAAAAGTGGTTTGAAAGCTGATGCGGAGAAAATAACTTGCTTGAAAGCTGTTGTATAAAATAGCTTCTTAGCACAAAAAATTCTTGAAAGTGGCGAAAAAGTAGTGGCCAAACAGATGGGATGTTCTCAAGCAACTCTTCCTTTGATTTCCACATTTATTTGCTCTTTTGGCAAATTGCAAAAATAAATTTTGGCCATCAAGATAACTAGAGTAGAGCCTCTTTCACAAAAGATGATACTATTATGCTCCAACCAAATATTGTATTAAGCAATGGGCAAACAATGAAAAAAAAACCTTCTTGAAATATGGAAGAGAAATTATTAGCATAAACTAATATTTGAAGAAAGCAACAAGCCAAATGAAAGAAAGGGCCATGTGTATGCAATTTTATTATAGGGCAAAGGCAAAGGGGGTAATCAAAAAATAAATTAGAATTTGACTCCTAATTAAAATTACAAAGAATGCAAAATCTTGAAATTTCATATTCTTTTTTTCTACTAAGGTTTCATTTAGGATAGCTTTATTACTACTTTCTAATGCAGTTTTTTAGTACAAAAATTTCTAGTTCAAGAAAATTTTGTACTAGAAAGCAGCTTTAGAAAGCACTAAGAAAACTATATCAAACGAAGCATAAAATATCACATGTTTCCAATCATCTTATCTGATTTTTTCATGCAAAGCAATTATATTTAAAGGAATTTTGCTAGCTTAATTATAGTTGAGGATTGTAATGTTGTGGATCTAATTTTATATGAGGGAATAATTATATTTGCATAAAAGTTTTTAAATATTTAGACTTGTTATTATCTACTCTGACTTGTTTAATAGTTTTAATATATGTTACAAGAGTATCTTGGTTATCATTAGGTAGAATAATCATGGCAATAGAGAAAGTTTATTGAATTAGTATTTTATAAAAATTTTGCACATATACTATATTGGGAGACATGAGATTTTTTATATGAAGATTTCTAAAAGGTAAAAGGCTTTAGGGCTTTGGAACTATTGAAACTATTCTTCTTATGTAAATCAAATATTTTAAATGACACTCTTCTCTATTATTGTAAAAGTTGATGATATAATATATTAAACATAAATCATGGAAGAAATCTCCTGTAGTGGTAGTAATAAGAGACTTAGTTTTTGTTTGAGATAGCTTTTTTGTAGCTTTTTCATACAAAAATTTTTTGAACGAGAAATTTTTATATTAAAAAGCTGATTTAGAAAGCAATAAGAAAATTGTCTCAAATGAAACTTTAAAGCGTCAAAGTTATCATTTGATGATGATGAGCAGTTGTCTTAGTCTAAGGTCATGCAATAACGAAGAAATGTGCCAAACATCATCCTTTGGTAGGCGAGGGGTGATGGTGGATGATTTATTTTATCATTCTCTTGATAAGAGGGGAGATTGTGTAACTTGGAAGATGGGCAGTATATATTTGTGGCTAATGAACATGAATTATTGGCAAACATCAAATGATAATTAATGAGCAACATAAAACATTCGGCAATAATAGGTGATATAGCACATCAAGTGCATAATTCAAATCAGCCAACTAGATCTATTATGAATAAAAGAGCAAATCCCTAAGGTAATAGAAGTACTTAAACAAGAGTCCATTTAAAGCACATGTCAAGGCCCAACAATGAAATTATTTAAACATAATTTTAGTTTTATTTTTTATATATATTTTATAATGACCTTGAAACCATGTATAGGCATCCACCCTAATGAAAGAGTATTAAAAAACAAAAATCCTTAATGAAAGAGTATTAAAAAACAAAAATCTTTAGTGAAAATATTGAAAATCTCATCCTTTATTAAGTGGTCAACCCATCTCTCTTTCCATTCAATTTTTTCCTCTAAAATGAGAAAGCTCAATGGACATTTTTATTTATAAATAAGAGATAATATATGATGAAATTTATTGTGTTGAATGAAATCATTTGAGTGAGGAATGCTCCTTTTTTTTAGATAAGGTAATTATATTTTATTTTAAGGTTAGTAACTTTCTTCTCTAAAAGACTAGCTCCAAAACATCTTAACCGCCTCCTGCGTATCCTAAGCCTTTTCCAAGATCAGCCATGACCCACATCAAGCCTCACAATCACACCAAAACCCCACTTGTAGCTCTCAACTAAACCAAAAGACTATGAACTAATTTTTCTTCCTACTCTTGGAAACCCACTTAAACTC
This sequence comes from Dendrobium chrysotoxum, assembly GCA_019925795.1. NCBI lineage: Eukaryota > Viridiplantae > Streptophyta > Magnoliopsida > Asparagales > Orchidaceae > Dendrobium > Dendrobium chrysotoxum. Next base: position 10,829,739 of record CM034297.1, read on the forward strand.
CACCAAATCTTAAAATCAACTCTAAATCTTTAGTTTACATTCTAAGCCAACTCTTTTAAATCATTTTTAGCCATTTGCACCACTAAAAACTTAATTCTCAAACTAATCTTCAAAATTAACCCAAAATTAGTGTTGTTATTCTCACCATTATAGTACATGGGAAAAATAAATATTATATTTAAGATTTTATTTTGTGACCAAATATGCATGGTTTTAAAAATTAGACCGGATCGGCCAGTTCAATCGGGAACCGGTTCGGCGGTTGGTCAGATTGCCTAATGAAATCGTTTGGAGATCAGTCCGAACAAAAATTGGCTAATTAACCGGTTGAACCGAAGAACCACCAACAGGTTTTGAGAGAATCTTACAGTTCATAATTTTGTAAATAGCAGTCGTTCGTGATCAAAATTACTTAGGGAACTGTAATAACTTAAACAAGTGCCCTAAGATACAAAAATATGAAACATACGCTCGTCGAATACCTCTCCCAGATGCGATCATGAAGCTTTCTCTATCGGCTCTCTGCCACAACATTTTGAAGGGCTATCGCAGGTGGTGTCGAAGGCCTATATAGATTTGGATTTCATCGACGAGTTGCAGAAGGTACACAAAATCATGAAGCTTCATCTCCCAATGTCACGCCCCCGAATTAAATTTAGAAGAATTGTTTATTTATCATTTTAAGAATATACCAGAGCTTCTCTAAATCATTAATATAAATAATAACCAATAAAAATAACTAAAATTATATGCATCAAAATATTTTCACTATTTGTTCAGCAAAAATGATATTTACACTAGCCATAAGATCACTGCAATCACTAATTTATCATAAGTTTCTGACTATAAAAAAATAAAAAAATATATAGAATAAAATCTAAAAAAGAACCTAACAATCTTTATCAGTATCATTGCTCATGATTCTGACCTCTTCCCTGGCCTGAAATCATTAAAATCCATATAATGAGCTAAAATGCTCGGCATATAACCAAAATTCTATCACTGTTTTCAATGAAAGGCAAATAAATTAATATGTATGTTTTTATTCTAGTCAATATCAATCATTATTTAATATGAGCAATAAAAAAATTAATATGATCAGTAAAGTCAAAAAAGATCTATCAAACAATAAGATATAAGATAAAAAATGCTATCACCAAATGAATTATATCAATAAGATATGTTATATTGAATCAATATTAATGTCAATATAATTTCAATTATAATATCAATCGATTCAATATAGTATCTTATAAATGCAATCATCAATGCAATATCTTTAGATATTTTATGTTTTAATTATAATATTTTTTTATAATTTTTTGGTGCTCGTGCAAATACTTAAAAAATTAACACATATCTATATAAGTCAGATTTTTGGGATCGTCACGTATCCGTTTTGTAAACTAATTTCATTAAAATTTTCTAAAAAAATGAGCTATTTTATAAAGTTTTTTTTTATATAATTTTTAAAGTCCCAAAAGAATTTATATAAATTTATACTAAAATTTGAATTAAATTATATGATTATATAATATTATATTATTATTTTAATCTAAAATATCTTAAGTCATTAATAGAATCATTAAAAGTTTTTTTAAAAGCCTTTTTCTTCTTCTTAATTCGGCTAACAGACACTGGAGGAGAGAAAACAGAGAAAAAAGTGGGGAGAGAGAAAAAAGAAACTTAGGATTTGAAGATAGTAGAGTGATTTTTATTCATAAACCCTGTTGTAAAAGTTTCTAGTCTCATTGTAAGGAAATATTATCCTTATTCTATTTTAATAATTTTATTTTTTTGATATTTTTTTGATCAAATTTGTATTTTCGTTATCAAGAAATGAGGATGTATTGGTAAAACTTTCACAGCATAACTTTTGGTATGTGATAGATATTGTTAATATGAGCATTTTGACTGTAATATATTGAATTTTCACTTGTTAAATTGAAAGTTATAATTTTTTGAAGTAAATACATAGTAGATAAATTTAATAGATTTCTCTGCATTTTTTATTATTGTATTTCATATATGATATTCACTTATATGGCATTGAAAATATACCATTTGCATGCAAACATGGAAGGCTAGCTGTTAACACTATTAGGAATATATGTTGACCTTTAAAATATAATATCCTGTATAGGAGGGTGGGCCAACTGATTTTTCTTTAAATAAAAGTTTGGCTGTGTAATCCTAGTTGTAGATTGTAACAGATTGTCCAAATTACACCGATGGGTAGATGGTGACGACTATTAAATAATTATTAAAAGCCACATATAAAAAAATAATTAATAGAAATACATGAAAGATAAGATGAGATTGACAGATAGATATGATAGATAATAGATGGAAGGATGAAAATACCAATTAAAGCTAGATCTCATGCCTTGTATTTCATAATTATATTCACAATTATATTCATATGATAGTTCATTAAACTGATTGATAGATAAAATTAAAATCATAGTAACATTAATATTGATACAATATAGCATAGTATACTAGTATAGCTTATTATGGGATAACCATCTTTATTGATTTTTCTTATAGTTTGATAGCTTTCTTTTGGCTTTATTGATCATAATAATTTTTGTTGCGGGCTCAAATATACGCGGCGATAGATTTTAATTTTCCGTCTTAGTGTTGTACGTATATCCAGCACACAAACAGAATTGAGAGAGTAACACCAGAATTTTTACGTGGAAAATCCTGGAAAGGAAAAAACCACGGGGCCACGCCCAGTTGAAATGATTCCACTAGAACTTGAGCAGATTACAGGGGACTGACTCGCCTTCAAGGGCGATCAGATTACAATGGGTATCAGCTACAAGGACAAGCAGAGTTCCGACGTCTCTCGAAATATCGAACAGAACTCCGGCGTCACTTTGAAAGAAACCCGGCGTCACTCGGGCGTCGGGTAGAATTCCAGCGTCGGGCAAAATTCCGATGCTGCTCCCGTGTAGGGCAGAGCTCCAGCGTCCCTCGGGCGCCTGGTGGTGCTCCGGTGGTGATACGGCGGAATTCCGGCGAAGTTCCGGCGGTGGTCGAGGAGGAGCTGTTCCCTCCTACACTTTTCTTCTTCTTCTTCTCCTTCTCTTCTTCTTGGCTTTTGTCCCCTCTTAAGAGAAATGAGGGGCTATTTATAGTTTTTCTGGAGTGGCATAGCCCGTAAATATGTGAGGGATCAGGGGCAAATAGGGAGTGATCCGGATGAACGGCCGATATTGAATCCCTTGATCGTGAGCCGTTTATTAAGAATTTGAAGGTCTTAATGATATCAGAATTCTGCGATCTTGGGCTCGTTGGATTCGTCTCGTCGAGCCGCTCGATTCGAGTATAAGCTCGTCAAAATCGGAGACCGTTTGGTAACTCAAATTGCTGTTTGATGCTTCCAACAGCACTTCGGGCACTTGATTTGGACTCGTTTGGGCTCGGATTGAGTCGAATTTAGTGTTGTTGGATTCGTATTTCCGAGACGCTCAGTTCGACTGTAAGCTTGCTGAAATCGGAGTTTAAATAGTCTCTGAATTAATTTTTGAAGTTTCCAACTTGAGTTTTCCTCGGGATTCGTGCCCGATCAAGATAATTTTCCGATGACGTATCAGTTGCCCCCCTATTTTTGGACGTCAAAGCTCCAGGAGTCCAAAAATATATGTGTCGGCTTTTCGCTTTGGCAAAATTGCAAAAATTTGCGTTCCGAAAATTACACGTTTGCTCGAACTTGATTATAGAGGCCCCGTTGAGCTCCGAAAGTGTCAAAATTGGGTCCGGAACGTCGAAAAACGTCTCTGGGGACCCCGAAAACGTCGAATTTGGACCGTCCGGGCCCGAAATCGGAGCCCGGGAACGGGTAGGCGGCCGAACCGGCCGAACCGGCCGGCCGCCGCCGCCGCCGCTGCCGGCGGCGCAGAACCGCGCCGGAGAGCGCGCGGCCCGCGCTGGGCCCGCCCGCGGCCCGCGCTGGGCCCGCCCGCGGCCCACGCTGGGCCCGCCCGAGGCCTGCTCGCGGCCCGCCCTCGGCCCGCGCCTGGCCCGCGCGGTCAGGCTGGCCGCGCCTGTTGGCCGCGCCCCTTGGCCGGGCGGTTTGGCCGGCGGTTAGGGAAACCGCCGGCCGGTTTTGATAAAATAATATATATTTTTTTTTTTTAAATGGGGCTCGAAAAATTCCGAAAAAATCTCAAAAAATTCTGAAAAATTTGAAAAATTTCAGGGAATTTAATAGAATTTTGGAATCCTCCCCCCCTTAAGGAAAACTATAAATAGACCCCCCAAGGCCTAGTAGAAACTCGCCCCTTCTTCCTTTCTTCCTCTGGCTTTCTAGCTTTTGGCATTCTGAGGCTTTCCGCCATTTTTAAGTAGGTGACTTTCCCTACTTGACTTGGCGCCCCTCTTTTTGTGCAGAAGTTAGCGGCTTTCTCCCCTCTTCCCCTCGTTCTTCCTTCATTTTTCTTCCTACTTCGGAGGCTTTCCGCAATCTTTCGTAGGTGACTTTCCCTACTTAGACCTGCGCCCCTCTTTAGTGAAGGAAGCAAAAATGGGTGATCTTGCCTCCTCTAAAGTTCCTTCAGAAGACCGTCCTGTGCAACGGTCTGAAGTTCCAAAGAGGGCCCAGAAGGCGCCGAAGGCCGACGATGTGATTTCTACTGTCACTGAGGACTCCTTCATTTCATTTAGAAAAAAGTTTCATTTTCCTAATGATTTAGTGATGAAGGTGCCGGCTAGAACTGATCGTGCCTGCTTTCCTCCTCCTGGATATGTGACGGTGTATGAATTTAGTCTGCGAGCAGGACTACGATTTCCTCCTTCCTCCGAACTGATCGACATTCTGACGCTTTGTGGGGTGTGCTTGTCTCAATTTTCCTACAGAGCAATGTCGATTGTGATGGGCCTGATCGTGCTTTTCAGAGACCGCGGAGTGGTACTTTCCTCGGAGTGCCTTTCTCGGATGGGGCGTCTCTTTAGCGATGCGCAGGGACGTGTTTCATTCAGGTCCAAGTGGTTGGATATCCGCACTCGAGACCCCTCGAAAGGTTGGATCAGCAACTTTTTTTATGTGCAGAATGATTGGGGTCTTCAGGAGAAGTGGGGGAAGTTGAAAGAGCTACCTGTCCCCCTTCACATCGGAGCAGAAGATTTGCTGAGGATACTCAAACTCCCTGATTTGGATGCTCTACACTACGAGGTGCGTTACTTGAGTAGATATGTAGATGAGGAGTACTTGTTCAAGGTCGGGTTATCTACTCAAGCAGGGAGATCACATGCTCAAATGTTGAAGAAGTCTGCTAGAGTTCCAGAAGTGGTTCCTCAAAAGAACCACTCCAAGCGACCAGGGAGCGAGGAAGGTTTGCAGGCATTGAGGAAGAAGAGGGCAGGTGAAGTTTTGACAGTTGTTAGTAAAGGTCCCCGAGCTTCTCCATCCAAGTCATATATTCCAGAGGATGTGTTAAACCATCAGTGCATCGGCCGCCGACGGGCTGAGGAGTTGGTGAGTCCTTCTTCACTTCTTCTCCTTTTTTACATTTCTTAAGGAATATATTTCTGATACTTTTCTTGTCTCAGTATTCTGATTTCAAGCTTGAGATGACCAAGACTCTGAACGATTGGAACAAAGAGTTTGTGAAGGTTAAATACCTTCAGGGAGAGTACAAGAAGAAATATGAAAGTAAAGTGAAGGAGATGAAGGTGGTGGAGGATCAGCTTGAGGGGTGCAGAACTGAGTTGGCGAACAAGATCACTTCAGTCTCTTCTCAGAATGAACGGATGGATCGTCTGCATATAGAGTTGGTGGAGGCACAAGCGACGATCAAGCAGCAGGAAAAGGCTCAGCAAGTCCTCGAGGCTGAAAATGAGAGGCTTCAGAGTGTATTGTCTGAGAAGGAGGCCCAGCAGTTGCCGTCAGCAGTTATTGAGGAGTTCAAAAAATCTTATGCTTTCAAGATCATTATTGAGGACCACATTCAGGAGGCTCGCAGTCATATTTATGATGTGGAGGTGAAGGCCTTGGAGGCAGAGTGCGCAGAGGATGGCTTCATCAGGGGCTTCATGAAGGGTGTTCGGACAGTACATCGCAAGACCGGAGCAGAGATCGAGGGACTGACTCCCAGCCAGGCTTCTAGTGATGCTTCTTCGAACTCTGGTGGTGAAGAGCTGGAGAGTGAGTTGTAGCGAGCTTTTGCCTTGGAGGAGGACGAGGATGATGTTGAGATTCTCTAGGGTGTCTTTGATGTAGTTTTGTATCTCTTTGTTTTCTTTCTAGTGCTTGTATATATACTCGATGTTGATGTTTCTATCTGGTGTACTTGATGTTCAGTGATATATAAAGATGTTGTTGATGTTCTTTTCTCACATGCAAATGAAATTTACTTAGTTTTACTTCAGTTTGGACTTTAGTGAGTTCTCTTTTGACTTGAACAGATGTGAGGCATTCCTTTTCTTTAAAGATTTTGACTTATCCGGGGTTACTAGTGAAAGCATTTGCTCGATACCCTTAACCTGTCCGGAAAAAGGTCAGATCAACTCCCTTTGGGATTGATTGTCACATGATTTTGATATTCAAGATATCCTCCTAGGATACTTGACCTATCCGAGGTTGTTAGTCAAAGCATTTGTTTGATGACATTAACCTGTGTGGAAGAGGTCGGATCAAATCCCCCTGGGATTGATCATTCAGTGATTGAGATACAATATAGATTGTGTACTTCTTGAATCACAGAAAAAGAGTTTGGAGAGAAGAAACATTAGCACGACGAAGTGAATATCATATTGCTCTGTAATATGAGATAGCAGTTCCCTAGAATAACTTAGGGATACAAGAGAAAAGTTCTTCTATAATCAACACACAAGGGATATACGAAAAACTTTATAACACGACTACAGGAGAAGATAAAATATAAGACAAACATAACACATAGACCGATAGCAGTATCAACTCCTACTGGTAATATTTGCGAAGATTGCCCACGTTCCAAGTTCGAGGAAGCATTTTTCCGCCAGCATCCTTCAGTTTGAAGGTTCCAGGCTTGACCATAGCCGCTACCAAATAAGGACCCTCCCAGAGGGGGGAGAGCTTATTTCGCTGAGGGCCTTTTCCGGCGGCTTCAATGCTTCGTAGCACTAAGTCCCCAATAGTGATAGGGCGAGGTTTCACCCTTCGATTGTAGTGACGGGCAACTCTTTGGTGGTATGCAGCGGTTCTGAGTGAGGCTTCATCTCTTACTTCTGGAAGGAGATCCAAATTTGCTCTAAGCTTCTCCTCGTTACTTTTGAAGTCGAAAGTCTGAACTATGTGGCTAGGAACTCCAATATCAACCGGTATGACTGCTTCTGTACCAAAGCAAAGGTTATATGGGGTTTCCCCTGTAGGAGTTCTAACGGTGGTCCGATAAGCCCAGAGGACATTGGGGAGTTCTTCGGCCCATTGCCCCCCAGCCTTCCCTAGGCGTGTCTTCAGCCCTTTCAGGATTGTTCGGTTTGTGACCTCCGTTTGCCCATTAGCTTGAGGATGGGCAACAGCTGTATGAATGAGCTGAATATGAAAATCCTTACAAAAAGATGTAAAGATCTTCCCAGTGAACTGTGTCCCGTTATCAGTGATGATTTTCGCGGGAATGCCAAAATGGCATATTATGTTTTTCCATAAAAATTGCTTGGCATTTGCTTCAGTAATCTTCGCCAAAGGTTCTGCCTCCACCCATTTGGTGAAGTAATCTACAGCCAAAATAATGAATTTTCGCTGTCCAGTCGCTATGGGAAAATGTCCCATTATATCAATCCCCCATTGGGCAAAAGGCCAGGGGCTTTGAAGGGATGCAAGCTCCAGAGCGGGTGTATGAGTGAGGTTAGAATGCAGTTGACAGTTTTCACACTTTCGTGTGAATTCAAGTGCATCCTTTTTCATTGTAGGCCAATAGAATCCCTGTCTCATGATCTTGTAAGCTAGCGCTCTTCCTCCCAGATGTTCTCCACATACTCCTGAATGAACTTCCCGAAGCGCGTAATCAGCTTCTGATGGTGGGAGACACTTGAGGTATGGCCCAATGAAGGAGCGCTTATACAACTCGTTGCTGATAATGGTGAAATTTGCAGCTCGTCTCCGAAGTCGTATTGCAGCTATAGGATCTTCGGGTAGTACCCCATCTTTCAGAAAAGATAAGATGGGTTCGATCCAAGACATCTCTCTTGGCTCGTCAATTGACTGTATGACCCATGGACCCTGAATGCTTGGAAAGTGGATTTTCTCGATACATCTTCTCTTGTAGATATCCCCCGTTGTTAATGTAGCAAGTTTAGAAAGAGCGTCTGCTCTTGCATTTTGTTCTCGGAGGATATGTATGATTTGATGTTCCCCTATATGGGCTAAGAGTAGCTTCACAATGCTACAATATTGAGCCAATTGTGGGTTGTGAATATCAAAATCCCCCTCCACCTGAGAGGCGACTAGTTGGGAATCAGTGTGGGCTATTAGGTTCTGGACTTCACAGTCAATTGCTAGTCTCAACCCAGCAACAAGGGCCTCATATTCTGCTATGTTGTTGGTTGCCGGGAACTTGAGTCGAAGCCCGTACTCAAGGGTAACCTTCTGCGGAGAGATTAATAAAATTCCAGCCCCAGCCCCAGAACTCCCTGATGCTCCATCTACGTACAACATCCAGCATGGAGAAGAAGGTGAAGCACTCGGTTGTACATCAGATACCGGAATGGTACATTCAACTACGAAATCTGCTAGCGCTTGAGATTTAATATCAGGTCTAGGCAAGTAGTGGATATCAAATTCTCCCAGTTCTACAGACCACTTAACAAGCCTGCCTGATGCTTCTGGCTTCTGCAAAATGCTTTTTAGCGGCAGATTCGTGTAAACTCCAATTGAGTGGGCTTGAAAGTAAGGGCGTAGTTTTCTGGCGGAATAAACTAACGCCAATGCTGTCTTATCTGCCAAAGGATAACGTCCCTCTACTTCAGATAAAATCTTACTAACATAGTAGATAGGACGTTGTATAGCATTTTCTTCTCGGACCAGAACCGAACTGATGGCTTGGATAGATACAGCCATATACAAATACAATCTCTCTCCTGGTATTGGTTTAGAAAGTAATGGCGGGGATGCCAAATACTTTCGCAATTGCTCAAAGGCTTCTTGACATTCATCTGTCCATTGAAACCCGGAGCTACGGGCACCTCTAAGTATCTTGAAGAAGGGCAGATATTTATCTCCTGAACGTGCCAGGAAACGAGATAGTGCCGCAATCCTCCCATTCAGCCTTTGGACCTCCTTGATGTTCTTCGGCGGCACCATGTCTCTTAGTGCCTTGATCTTCTCCGGATTGGCTTCGATTCCCCTATGGGTTACCATAAACCCTAAAAACTTTCCAAAAGCGACTCCAAAAGCACATTTAGCGGGGTTGAGTCGCATATTGTAATGTCTTAACAAGTGGAAACATTGTTTCAGGTCAGAGATATGTTGGGTTTTTTCCAGACTTTTTACCAACATATCGTCTACGTACACCTCCATAGTACGTCCAATAAGGCTTTTGAAAACCTTATTCATGAGGCGCTGATAAGTTGCTCCAGCATTTTTGAACCCGAAGGGCATCACCCGATAGCAGTACAATCCTTTGTCTGTTTGAAAAGCTGTTGCTTCTTCATCAGCAGGATTCATCTTTATTTGATTGTAACCGGAGTATGCATCCATAAAGCTTAACATCTGATGACCGGAAGTCGTATCAACTAACTGGTCAATGCGAGGGAGCGGAAAACTATCTTTCGGGCAAGCTTTGTTGAGATCAGTGTAATCTATACACATTCTCCAGGCTCCACTCCCCTTCCGTACCATGACAATATTTGCTAACCAAGTAGGATAGTGCACCTCTCGTATGAATCCGGCTTCTAAGAGTTTATCAACTTCTTGTTCAATTGCTTGCTGGCGATCTGGTGCAAAGTTTCGCTTCTTCTGGATAATCGGTTTGCATGTTGGATTGACTTTGAGAGAGTGAACGATCACTTCGGGGTCAATTCCAGGCATATCTGCTGGACTCCATGCAAAAATATCCTGATTTTCTCGTAGAAAAGCTGTAAAGTTTCTCTTCTCATCATCTGAGAGAAGTGATCCAATTCGCACTGTCTTTGAAGGATGCTCTTCAGATATAGATACAGTAGTAAGGTCTTCCACAGGGGAAGCTCTCTGAGGAATATCTTCGCTCCGCAGATCAAAGTCCTCGATGCTCAGGGTAACCGTTGGACGAGACTTGATTTGCCTAAGATAGCAGGTTTGTGCTATTTGCTGATCTCCACATACTATACCAACTCCTGATGGGGTATGGAACTTCAGCTTGAGGTGAGGAATGGATGCGATGATCCCAAAAATTGACTGGAGCGGCCTCCCGAAGATGGCGTTATAAGCTGATTCTGACTTCACCACGATGAATTGAATGGAGTGTGTAGTCTGTCGAGGAAATTCTCCAAGGACTACCGGGAGACTGATTATTCCTTCTGCTTGTACAGGTCGATTATCAAATCCATATAAAGGACCTGCAGCAGGTTCAAGTTTTTCTCTTGAGAGACCCATGTTGAGAAAAGTAGAGTAGAACAGGACATCTACGGAGCTTTCGTTGTCCACAAGAATTCTTTTGACATTGTAGCACGGGTCACCAATGCCTGCGTTTATGACAAGTGGATCTTGATGGGGGGTTTTCACTCCTTCTAGGTCGGAATCATCAAATGTGATGGAGTGATCAATACGAGCCTTTTTTGGAGTTGGGTTTTCTTCTACAGTCAAAAAGACTTGGTCGGATAGTAAGGGGCCTCCTGCGATTGTTTCAATTTCGCCCACCGTTATCCGGTTATTCACTGGCTGCCTTTGTGATTGATTTTGCCCCCCAGCGGGACGAGCTTCTTCTCGGGTAGGTGGATTCCCAATAAATTGTCGAAAATAGCCCTGACGGATGAGTCTTTCAATCTCCTCCTTAAGTTGCCTACAGGACTCAGTAGTGTGGTCACGACTACGATGAAAGTGGCAGTACTGATCTTGGTTTCCTGTATTCTGCTTTAAAGGATGCGGCCACTTCACTTTGTCCTGATCTTGAATCGCCATCAACACATTTGCTCGAGAGGTGTTGAGCGGAGTGTACTCCTTCTCCTGTCGGGGTTCTCGTCGTGGCATTGGGGGTCTAGGAGGTAGATTGCTCTTCCCTTGCTTTTTCCGTTGTGATGACGGATTATCCATCTCAGGTGCTCCCTTGCGCTTCCCAGTGGGTTGCTCGAACTGTTTTCTGTGAGCGTTTATTGCCTCATCTGCTGATATCTGTGCTTCCACACGATGGATCAGATCGGCATATAAATGAACAGTATCGCGCATGAGTGCCGAATAGAAGGGGCCAGGACGAAGTCCTCCAAGAAAGACCCCTCGGAGCAATTCTGGGTCTACTCCTGGGATTTGTCGAGCCTCGATAGAAAATCGTCGAAAGTACTCTTTCAACGATTCTCCCTCGCTTTGACGAATCCCGGAAAGGTGAGAAGAATCCTTAGTAATTCTTCGGTTGGCTACGAACTGCTCGACAAACACCTTGGCCAATTTAACAAATGTGGGGATCGTTCCGGCTGGAAGTGAATAGTACCATGTTCGAGCTTGTCCTTTAAGAGTAGCAGGGAAAACCTGGCAAAGGAGTGCATCTGAAGCTCGTTGAATATGCATGATGGTCCTGTAATGGTCGATGTGCTCGTACGGGTCGGATGTCCCATCGTAGGATTCAATGCTTGGCAGCTTAAAGCCAACCGGGATAGGGTGTTGAAGAATGGCTTCTGCCAGGGGTGACGATTCCTGGAAATCCCACTGACGAAGAGGTGGCCTTATGCCTCCTGTAGGGAATTCCTCCCGGACTAATTGTCGCAGTTCGTGGCGTAGGGCATTGCGAGGGAGCTCAGCAATGTGAGGTTGGGCTAGCTCCTCAGGAAGGTCTTGAGGAAGGCGAGATCGCTGACTTGCATGCGGAGGATGGGTAGAACTTGCTGTATCAGCCAGCTCGTTCTCTTGATGTGACTGTGAACGCCTCCTGGGTGGAGGAAGAGGATTCTCAGCCTGAAGATGTTCAATTTGAACAGCTTCGACATGGGGTGGATCTCGAGGGAGAAGAACCTCCTCCTGAGGTGCTAGGATCGGCTGTCGGGTCTCTCGCAAGAGTTGTAGGATCTCATTTTGAGATTCTTCCATCTTTCGAATTCTCTCTTCTAAAGAGGGTCCCGAGGTCCCTTCTCCAGGTGCGTTTTGCCCCCCGGGGTATAAGGAGGCAGATATCGGACGTCTATGATTCACAGACTGATTTCTGGACTGGTGGGAGTTGGAGCGAGAAGCTCCAATGATACGACTGCTGCGCCTGTTGACCATCGTAGCAATACTTGAAGTTGTGGGATGGAAGTTCCCACAGACGGCGCCAAACTGTTGCGGGCTCAAATATACGCGGCGATAGATTTTAATTTTCCGTCTTAGTGTTGTACGTATATCCAGCACACAAACAGAATTGAGAGAGTAACACCAGAATTTTTACGTGGAAAATCCTGGAAAGGAAAAAACCACGGGGCCACGCCCAGTTGAAATGATTCCACTAGAACTTGAGCAGATTACAGGGGACTGACTCGCCTTCAAGGGCGATCAGATTACAATGGGTATCAGCTACAAGGACAAGCAGAGTTTCGACGTCTCTCGAAATGTCGAACAGAACTCCGGCGTCACTTTGAAAGAAACCCGGCGTCACTCGGGCGTCGGGTAGAATTCCGGCGTCGGGCAAAATTCCGACGCTGCTCCCGTGTAGGGCAGAGCTCCAGCGTCCCTCGGGCGCCTGGTGGTGCTCCGGTGGTGATCCGGCGGAATTCCGGCGAAGTTCCGGCGAAGTTCCGGCGGTGGTCGAGGAGGAGCTGTTCCCTCCTACACTTTTCTTCTTCTTCTCCTTCTCTTCTTCTTGGCTTTTGTCCCCTCTTAAGAGAAATGAGGGGCTATTTATAGTTTTTCTGGAGTGGCATAGCCCGTAAATATGTGAGGGATCAGGGGCAAATAGGGAGTGATCCGGATGAACGGCCGATATTGAATCCCTTGATCGTGAGCCGTTTATCAAGAATTTGAAGGTCTTAATGATATCAGAATTCTGCGATCTTGGGCTCGTTGGATTCGTCTCGTCGAGCCGCTCGATTCGAGTATAAGCTCGTCAAAATCGGAGACCGTTTGGTAACTCAAATTGCTGTTTGATGCTTCCAACAGCACTTCGGGCACTTGATTTGGACTCGTTTGGGCTCGGATTGAGTCGAATTTGGTGTTGTTGGATTCGTATTTCCGAGACGCTCAGTTCGACTGTAAGCTTGCTGAAATCGGAGTTTAAATAGTCTCCGAATTAATTTTTGAAGTTTCCAACTTGAGTTTTCCTCGGGATTCGTGCCCGATCAAGATAATTTTCCGATGACGTATCAATTTTATTATTAGATTTTGAGATTTATTGCTCATATTAAGTAATGATTGATATTAACTAGAATTGAATATACATATTGATTTTTACGTTACATTGAAAACAGTAATAGAGTTTTGATTACTTGTTGGGATTTTATGCTTATTATGTGGTTATGAATGATTCATGTAAGGAGCCTGCAGCTTGAGGCTGTACACTGGTGCTAGTGTAATTTTTATTTCAGTTTTTTGTTTATGTATTTTTTATAGCCAGTGTGGCTGTTATTTTGGACTTTGGTTGTAAATTGTAATTATTAATAATAGCAATGTGAATTATATTTTTTTACATTTTATCGCATTTAATTAGTTTTTTTAATGTAGTTAATCACCTTTGGATGTCTGTATTAATCTAGTTGATAAATGAATGAATATTGGTTCTATAAAAAAAAGAGAATAGAAAAGAATTCTTCCACTTAGATCTTGGGAAGAAATTAGAATTATGGTAATAGTTCCTTACAGCGAGACCGAAAAATCTCCCAACATGGTCAACTGACGAAAATCACTGTACGACATCCAAATCCTGAGTTCTCTTTTCTCTCTCATATTATTTCTCTCTAATTTCCCTAAATCCTTCTCTGTTAGCCAAAATGAATATGGGAAAGCTTATGCAAAAAAGTTATGTTAATGATTTATGATATTTAGAATAAAATAATAATATAATATGAATAAAATTATATAATTTATTCAATTTTCAGAATAACATTCATATAAATTTTTTTGGGGCTTCAAAAATTATAAAAAAAAATATCTATGAAATAACACAATTTATTTAGAAAATATTGATAAAATTAATTTGCAAAACAGACATCTGACGGTTTCAAAATCTTCACTTGTACCAGCATATGTCAATTTCTTAAGGATTTTCATCAGCACCTAAAAAATTACGAAAACGTTAGTGTAATTAAAACACTATAATATCTATACTATGGCTAAGTCGATTTGTGATTTGAATTTACAATGACTCTTGAAAAAAATTATTTTAATGGGTTAAAATACGGGCTATTACACCTAGCTTTTCTGCCCATATTTTTTTTCTCTAGTCATTTTGTTTGAATTGCTTACAAAATGGCATTGAACTTGGGTTTTGTTGATTGTGTGCGTGAAAATAATATTGAGCATAAGATGATACATTTAACAAAAATTTATGAGCATTCAGAATCATTTCCTACATGCAACAATACACACAAAGATGACCAAGATCAGATTTTGGAATAATTACAACATGAAAGAAAATAATAAGTAACCATTGTTTTTTTTATGAGACCTTGAGAAGGTAGCCAACAACTAAGGCATAAAATAATATCATAGGAAATTAGTTTTTTTAGAATATAAAACTCCTAACTCGATCTTGGAGACTTTGACCCTACTGTCATGGAGAAATCCAGCTTAATTTCTCCGTGCAGATTTTTTTGTGTTAGAACTCAATTTTGTGTTTTTGTTAACTGTTTCATTGTTAACAGTTTGCTTGAAAAAAAAAACTTACTAGTTGTGTAAGTTTTTATTAATTTTTAATAAATTAGTAAAAATATAGCATCATTATTATTGAATTGTTTATTAATTTTCAATAAAATTAGTATTTATTACATCATCCGGTTCAACCCTCCTGATCGAACTATCGAACCGTAAACCTCTCATTCTTCCGGTTTTTTATCTGATCCGATTTTCACAACCATGCTCTCAACTAGGGGTGTAAACGGGTCGAGTAGAGCTTGAGTCATGCCTAACTCGAGCTTGACGCATCAGCCAAATCATGAGCTTAAACTCGAGTCAAGCTCAAGAGGGGTGCTCGAGCTCGGCTCATGACAGTAACGGTGGGCTCGCGAGTTTGCTGAAAAACAAATTGTCACTGACTTGCGAGTTTGCTGCAAAAACAAAAAAAGGAAAAACAGGTGGTCATTGTTGAAGCAGAAGTGGTGTGCTGCTTTTTCTCTTAAGAAAATAGCTTTTTCTTTTTCGGTGGAGGAGTAGAGTGCAATAACTATGAGCTTTTTTTTTGGGTGTATGCTGTAATTAATGAAGTGCAATTTTTTTCTTAGGAAGATGACAAAAACTTAACATATGTTTATTTTAAAGAAAAAGTTGCAGCTAATCCCGTAACCTGCTAAAAAAAGAAGAAGAAAAAGCTGCAGCCTACACATGTTCTTATAGTTTTTAAAATAGTAAAAGATTTTTTTTTTTAATTTCTAATATTTATTTTGAGCCAGCTGACGAGCTCACGAGTCGAGCTCTGCCAAGTTCAAACTCGAGCTCGTTTAATAGACGAGCTCGACTTTATGCTCGAGCTCTAGCTCGAGACTTGATAAGCTCGGCTCGCAAGCTCGTTATTGAGTTGAATTTGAGTAAAAAAAATCAAATGCACTCTAATTGTCCACTCTCCCATAACATGTCTCCCTACATATGAAATGAACTAGCTATTTATAGTTTTTTAAAATAACTGAATTAGCACCGAGATATTGATCTAGGTGTTGTTGCAACATTGATAAACCGATGTGTTGGTTTATGCATCATCACTTTAGTTTGTCGGGTCAACCGTTAGTAACTGTTACTAGCCACGGTGCTGGGGAGATTTGGTACTATGGCAACGATCTAGCGCCACGGAACTCCTTCCTTGGTGCCTTGTTCTCTATTTTAGATCTAATTATTTATTATTGTGGCACTACCTATAGCACTCTAGTGCTGATGGTTGTAGCACTGGGGTGCTTTAGTCTGTGGCGCCATAGCACTCTTTCAATTATAATTCATGTTTTCTTTTTTCATCACAAAAAGATAGACTTATATAGCATTTATTTAAAAAAAGATTGTAGTTGGAGTATTCATTTCTTTTCATTATCATCACCCTAAAGTTTTATCTTTGAAATTTGAGTCATTTAGAATTGAAATAAATTTTAGGGGTTTTTTAAAGTTTATGGACTAATTTTTTTAGAGATTTATTAAATAGGATATATGGTTTAATTTTGATTTCAAAATCTTTCCCTTTATTCCATAAGATCAAAGGAGTGTTTTAAAAAGTAGTTCAAGATTTTAGGATTTGTTTTGAACTAAGTAGAAATAATTCAAATTTTGCATTAGAAATTCACTTAGAGTTAAGCCCTAACTTGAACCCATATGAGAAAATTTAGTGAGGTTTATGACATCTCAATGAACTTCTCCTATGAGTTTGAGGTCAAAATGGACTGATCAAATCGTATGATTTCATCATTAACAACATATACAATTCAAGATATATATATATATATATATATATAAACTGAATTTCCTAATCCAAGGTGTATAGAAGGACACTAGAGGATCTAGAACTATTGATTGATATCATAGCCACATTGACCAGGCCATGCATGGGAATCTACCTTCCTCATCTTTCTAAACCTAGGGACAAACTAAAGAGAATTAGCTCACTCACCATAGGTGATCTAGCTTACTCAATGGTGTGAAATTAATTCAATATAACTAATAGAGTTAGATTTATTATCCCACATAACCAATTTGTTTAAAACCAACAATCCAACATTTAAACTAACAAGTTATAAGGTTTTATGCATGGATTTAAAGTGTACCTAGATTAAAGCATAAATCAAGGGCTTCAAATGATTGGAGAGCTTCAATCAATCAATGTAATAAGTCTCTAAAGTTTGCTCTGAAAGTGTTAAGGCACACCAAGAGGAGGGTGAATTAATATTTTAAAAATATTTTATTAAAAATAGAGACTTATGCAGAAGCTAAGAAAATAAAATATTAAAAGTAAAAAATAATATTTATATTTTAATTTTTTTTAACTTCATACAAGAGTATAACCAAAAGATTCAATAAACATAAATTTTACAAAGATATGCAATGTAAACCAAAACACAGGAATGTAAATAAAATAAAGTAAAAGAAATGCAAATCGAATTTTTATAGTGGTTCGATCAAAATTAACCTACGTCTACTCCCCAAACGTAGACCTCTTTAGATATTCCACTAGAAAGCTCTCCTTTGGCACTTAGCTAGGCAAAGAACCTCTTCTCCCTTACCAAGTGAAGAATAACCTTTATAGACTCTTCTATCCCTAAAAAGTCTCCCTCCTTCTACCTCCCAGCACAGAGGAGATGCCACTCTCTAATTCTGCTCCTCACAAAGGCAGAGATGATAATCCCTCCTTCTGATCCTTGCAACTATGGAGATGATGCTCTCTCCTTCTACTACTCACAATGGCGAAGATGCCGCTCCTCTGGCCTCCTCAACTAGTAAAGTCTTTCACCCAAAGAATTTTTCCTAGATCTCTTCTCTATGAGCTCTACAACCACAACTTGGAGGACCCAAGGTGCAAGTCGACAGGAATAATCATCTGACTCCCTCATACCCCTTGACTCCCTCAGGAAAACTCTTTCTCAACCTCACCTCCTTAGGGAGAAATTAAATTATGATGTTTGTACAACTGATTTGATATTTCTTTAAATAAATCTACATAATTAGTGTTAATTATCTCAAAAGATAAATTAACACTGATTTATCAACTTGAACAAATAAATTATTTATTTTTGTATTCAAACTCAGCATAGAGAATGTAAAAATTATTTTGAAGGATAAAATTCACATTCATTTATCAGTTTAAATACAAAATTAACCCAGGATATGCTTTAGTTGACATCGAGAGATTTTCCCCCTCTCTTGGTAAACTAAGACATGGTTTATTTTAGGCTGAGATCTTGGGTTCCTATAGAGGCAAGCCCTTATAGTCAATTACATCTCCAAAGAGAAAACTTTTGATTCAAGTAGAGATTAGACTCTTTTGATTTTAAGACATATAAGAAAGTTGCCACATATATTTATATATATTTTAAAAAAATATTAATCTTTTCTTCAAAAATGTTTTTTAAGTGTTTATAGAAAATATATCTAAATACATAATATTATCCTTACCATAAAGTTGAGGTGTGCAAATACCTTTCGGTTTACACCTGCTTGGAATGAGTTGCTAGCTAACAACCTAATACACAAGCAATCATCCTAGATGTAATGCATGATAAGGTTAGCTCTATCATAAGAGATCGATGGGATAGATCACACTCTAAATCAGTGACTCAAGATGAGTAATTTAACTTTATGTTTAAGTGAAGTTAACAAGATGACTCACTAAAATTCTAAATTTTATCTTATTTAAATTACCTAGCTAAATTTTCTAACTACCCAAATTTTTTAAAAATTTGGTAGTATAACGGCCCTATACCAATAGGAAAAGCATAGCATCCCTGGTGTGTAATGGGGAACCCGCTACCTTGCCAACGAGAGGCATACACCTAGGCTCTATGTATGTAGCAGAAGTAAAATAAGCATGTATTTATGTATGAATAGGTTAAGGGGTTGGTATCTATAGTATCTAAAGCTATATCATCTTAGAACTATTATACATGTTCATACAAAGTCCAGAACATACACACTGAGAAAATTCTAAGAAAAGCTACTCTCCGCTAATGCAAACGATCACCCACATGCATGTAGTATATGAAATGATGTAAAGAAGAAAACTGTATAAATAGAAGAAAATTTTATTCATTCATGGATTTAATGATTTGCAATAGACTCAGACTCTGTAGGAAAATATGGTAGTCAGGCTCCACCATAATAAACATGAGCTTCTAGGCCTACTATATGTAAAGAATCAAATACATCTACTTAAAGTCTTCGAGCTCTAGGTCTTCTATAGAATTCCAAAAGAAATTATCCTCCAAGGAACATGATATCTTCTTCTGGAGCCCCATTTGTATGTACAAGCAGGTGTATATGGTTCTTTTATAACTCAGGATGTTGTATAACTCGATCTATATACAAACCATTATTTATAGGGACTTAGATATATATATATATATAACATCTCCTAGGTATATTCTACTTTGACTCTTACAGGAATATAAAAAACTGTATAAAAGCATTAGCATATAATATAAAATATACAAAGCAGTTGTGTAGTCACTTAATACTTCTAATACAGTTCTTAAAGAGCCTAAGTGCACCAAAAAAATTAAAATCCATGACATATAGATTGCATAAAAATAAATAAAGATCCATGGGAGATTGCATCTAGATAAGCAATTCACACCACCAGCCTAATCTAGGCTAGAGTTGGTTGTCCTATAAAACCATCTAAGTGTGTGAAAGAGGCTATGTGGATTTGGTATATCCTATAGGAATTTAATATTTAAGTTGTGTGTGTTTAGGATGTTTATTCATTAAGTCCAAAAGGGATTATTTAATTAAAGTTTATGTGTTTGGATTTTATTATTTGAATTTTAAATAATTGAAGTTGTCATTTAGTTTCGAAGAGTTTATAAGCCAGTAAACTTCAAAGTCTAGAAGCCACCAAACTACAAATCCTAAGGCTTATAATCACAATGCTACCATCCCCTATATAGGATAGATAGTTGCATAAAGCCCCTTGATTTGTTAATGATTTATTAAGGGATAGAAAAGGGACCCTTCGATCCAATTCACATGCCCTCCAAGGGGAGTAAAGCTTGATATATAAGGTCAATGATTTATTAGTGTTTGATTAAGGGTTATAAATCTAATACATTATGCCTTCCATAAGTGAAGACTAGCATAATGAATGATACCCTTAATTGGTTATTTAAAATTTATTAAAATCCCTTAATGAGATATGTATATGCCCTCCTAGAGGAATCAAGCTCCACATAAATGGATTATTGTGTAACTTAAGGTGTATTAGATACTTTAAATGAAATGCTAAAATGCCCTCCAAAAGGAATTAAGCATTAAGCATGATAACCTTATTATTTAATTAGGATTAATTATCAAATTTATTTGATTAAAAATAAATTTTAATCAAATAAATCATTGAATTAATTTTATTTTATTTTGTTTTATAGTTTTGTTCATTTTTCTGATTTTAATTAAATTATTTGATTTTTATTTAATTATTGATTTTTTAATTAATTTTAATTAATTAACAATTAATTATTAATGAATTATAATTAAATTTTATTCAAAAAACTTATTTAAATTTAAATAATTAATCTTTAAATTTTATGTTATTTTATTTGAATTTATTTTATATATTTGAATTTTATTTTATCTTTAATGATTTATTTAATTAATATTTAATTAAGGGTAATTAATTATTAATTAAAATTTAATTAAATTTGAATTTGAATTTTTTTCTTGATTTTTGTTTAATTAAATTAAGGATTCATGTAGCTGAGCCCACTTAGTGGGACAAAGGCTTGATGTTATTGTTGTACTAAACACATCCTTAGTTATTGTCCTTATATGTCACTAATGTTTGAATAGGCTTAATATTCAATATCTCTAACCCTTGTACATATGCACAATTAAATCATAACAATCATGGTGTCTTGACTCTATAAGAGATGAAAGCAATGAATTTCCAATTATTCAAGTCAAATTATGAATCGAATATTTAGAAATTCAACTATTGAATAATCATGAATCAAATTGGATCAACGATGCTATGATAAGTCAAGGATATGGTATAGTATCATCTAGCCAATCTTGAATTTAGCCCATTAAAAATTTAGGGAGTGATCAAAGGAAATTGGAAAACATCGTTAGTGTAATTACTCTAATGAACACTATTGAATTTATCATATATACATCTTTGTGCATATGACTGTTCACTAATGTTTTGGAGTATTTATGTGTGATTATTTAATCATTGTTTAATTAATAATGAATTTCTCTGAAACTCTAGGTTAAATTATAACTTAAAGCTTTAGAAATTCAAATATAAATCAAATAATCCTTGAATAAATCATAAAAATTCCCCCAATGTGTATAATAATATCTCAATGATAACATTTAAATTTGGGCTTGATCAGATACTTATTTAATGAGTAATTAAAAATATTTGAAAATATATATAATTAAAATTATTGTTTACATACTAATTACTAAACCCTAGTTTTATTTTTAAAAGATAGGGAATTTTATTATGAAGAGAATGAGGGTGCATGCAAAATTTGGTGGAGTATTAAATTTATAATGATTTTTAAAGTTTCTATTATTTAAAATACATTTTAAATTACTTTTTATCAAATTAGATATCAGTGGCGACGACTGGACAGATGGCGGCGAAGGAATTGACTAGCATAGGCGATAGTGGTGTTAGTGCATATTGTCTTCCACGCGGCAGCGGCAGGATCAACCACGTGGTAGTGCGTGGTTAATTACTTAACCACATCAGACATAATGGAGGATCGTTTGATCTGCGCGATTCTGAATCAATAGACGGGATCGAGCTGGATGAAACCTTGTCCATCTAATCGCCTAAATCAGAAGGGTCGGATGATCAGAGCGATGTAATCACAGATGTTGGAGTCTAACAGAGAGAACAGATGGCTGTGAATTCATCTCAAAGCTCTTTTTTTTAGATAAAACCCACAAGGGGCCTACACGTTAAATTAAAAAGGAGATTACAAGGTCCTTGAGGGAGACCTTCAGCTCACTATTTCTCTGACAAGCTACAAAACAAATTAAAACAAATCCTAAGAGCCAAAAGTCCCACTAATCCAAAATACATAATGACCTGGAAATGTCAAGGGCTGCTAGGAGCTAGCACCCCAAAAAGAAAGATTCAATGAATAACATTCAACTCAATCTTTCTGCAAAAATTAAAGATCACAGCCACAAAACAACCCACCTGTCCAACAAAATGGCTGTAAAATAAAATAATATTGCATAATATACCATAAAGAAAGAAAATTAACAGACAAAGTTTAGAAACAAAATAATAAACAAAGTTATGATATGCACATAGCCACTAGTCTCCATTCCACTTATAATTGAGAGAAACACAAACCCACATAATACCTCTGCATATGTAGATGAGAATAGGCAAAATATAACAAAAAGCATAGAACAACCACATCAGAAGATGAAACTCAGGTAACGACACCTGCCTTAGATCTCCATTCACAAACAGCCAGGTCATAAGAAAACCCCCAGCAGCAACAACAATCGGATAAAAACCCCAATTAAAAAATAACATGACAGTTAAAACAAAATAGTAGCTAATAGAGGACTCAAAATGCTTCAACATAATAGCAATGCAGAAAACACAAAAAAAACCCACTGAAATTAGGATACAAGTAGCTGATAGTCGAGAAGACCAAGTAAACCAAACAGGTATGGTGAAAAGCAAGACATCTAACTAACCCATCGGAATAATTCTAGTTACAATGATACCATAATAACCAAAACTTATACAGAGAAAAGCTAAGTTAACATGGGCAAATAAGCTCAAGGATGTAGTATCTGAATGGCAATCATGAAGAAACCCTAATTGCCACTCAAACCAAATCCCAAACCCACCCAGGCATAAAAAATAAATCATGCACGAGAACATAGCAATGGAATTGGCAATGAAGCAAAAAGTACTAAACTTCATAATCAACACAAAACAACAAAACCAACCCTTGCAACCAACATATAGGAAGCCATCAACTAAGAGGAAACCCTAGCAATCCAAAGAGCCAAACAATTAGTACCAATAGATCCTCACAACAAATAAACCAAGCCCAAACTGCCAAAATCGACAACAACCCATACAGGAGTGAGAGCTGAAAGAGCCACAACCGACCAACCCAAAAGAACCTTTAAAGGGAAAATGTAAGCAACAAATTAGGGTTAAATCAGAAGAGTGAATGTTACAATCATAGCTTAAACCCATTCAACCATAGCATAAGATGTCGTAAAATAATAAATAAATGTACGGGGACAGACAAACAGAACTTAATAAACCACCAAAAAAAACCCAGCCATGAGAAGAATAGATGAAACATCATAATGGCTATCATTAATTACATTAAAATAAACAAGGCAATTAAAATTAAAGGAGTGGAGCCAACAGACAAATCCAACACAAGATTCAACTCCAAGTAAACTAGGACCAATGGAATAATCTCAAGGTATCAAATATCTCGAGCTCCCAAAAGACTAAACAAACATAAACAGGAATAGATAGCAAACCAAACATAATAACAGAAACTCTTCAGAGCACCAAAAGGAACTAAAATGTGCATGAAAAGAAAGAACAAAAAGCAAAGAAACAACCTAGCAGAAGCATTTATAAGGAAGACCAGAGCAGTCTAACCTAATCAAACCTTTAAGCACTACAAGTAAAGATTGCTCTGTATACTCAGTAAAAACCACTTAAAATACAACCAAATTTAGCAAGATAATCCGCCACAGCATTCCCCTCATGTAAAATATGGGTAATGGAAAAGGAGATTAGAGAAAGCCAATGTTTATTATTTTTAATCAAATAAAAATTAAATGGAATGGAAATAGAGTTACCCTCAATATAGTGAATAAGAAGCATAGCATCAACTTCAATCCACACATTAGTGATACCTAAAGAAATGCAAAGTTAAAGCCATATAGAAGAGCTTCAATCTTAGATTTAATAGCATCATTAGCATTACTAAGACCCACAAAGGAAACAATAACATGACCACTGGAATCACGAATAATACCCCCACAGCCAGCATTCGGAGAAGTAAGAGAGCCATAGGTGTTAAGCTTAATGTAACCATGCCGTGGCTTAAGCCATCTGAAAATTCTATCCTTGGTAATAGAGGGAGAACAATTAAAAGATAAACCAAAATCCACCATAATATGATAAAAGCCTTTGAAAGAATTAACAGTAATTAAATTGGCCACAAAAAGATGCTTGATTTTATCTTTAACTTTAGAAATAATATTCATAGCATTCATCCTAATATTTTCATGCTTAGACTCATTTCTAGTCCTCTAAAGAAACCAACAAATAATGACAGGTAAAACATTCATGATATGGCCTTGAGAGGGAATAAACCAATCTTTTAAAATAGCAGAAATAAAGTTATAATTGGTAGTAAATTGAACATTAAACAAGTTGTCAAAATATAACCAAACTTTTATCGCAATAGGACCTTGAAAAAAGACATGATTGATATTCTCAATATGATAACAGCATTGGCATTTAGAAATAATGACAATGCTTTTTTAATAAAATAGAAGAGGCAAATAATTATGCAGAATCCTCCACATTAGAATAGAGTAAGAGCAAGGTATACTATTATGCCAAATAACTGAATAAGACAAAGATTTAGAATGAGATTGCCTGATAGCATTCCAAACCTGCTTAAGAATAAATTTACCATCATTAGCAAGATTGAACATAATGCAATCTTCATTATCCAACTGAATAAGAATATTAATAATGAGATTAACAATAAAATATGGCACATAATCATTAAGTAAATCCACATTTCAAACCCCATCCACAATAAAATTATTAACTTTGCATGTAGAAGTGGAATGAGTTTTCGATAAATTATCAATTGAAAAATTCCCTAACCATTTATCTTGCCAAAAGAAAATATTATCAACCCCAATCCCTGTTTTGATTAAAAAAAAATATTGTAGTGTTGTAGTTTTGAAAAAGATTTAATTTTCTTTAGGAAATATTTAATTTCTGGAATTTTTAATTTTGAAATCGAACTCTCATTATGAATGATATATCACCTCGAAATGTGAACATATCGTTCCCTAATAGGTTCAAATTGTAAATCTTTGAATTTATCATGATTATCATAATCAAACTCAAGGAGAATTAGCATATGATCCTAAAGGATCAAAGTGATGTTTAATCTAATGTTCGACTACAAAAATCTAGCAAAGAGATCATTAATTTCATGATCAAAGTTGTAATAATAGAATAACATATCTTTCCGGAGAAAGAAAATATTTCTTATTATTAATCATTTGAAAATAATGATAATAATCATTGTATTTGATTTTCCCAAAGATAATGAATTAAAGGTTTTGAAAATTTTAACTTTGAAAATCAGGTCTGGGTTTTAAAATCTCCTACGAGTGCAAGCCCTCGTAGTTAATTACATCATAGAAAAATAGAGATTTTCTTATGAATACTCTTGATTAAAATAGTGATACGAATTTCATTTAATATTTTCAAAGTTTGATCTCAATGGAGGTAGGGACTAGAATTTCAACAGGGATTGGTTCAAGGTTGAACACTTATTTCTGGAGTCAAAGGAAGAAGAGTAGGAGGTGTTTTAAGATTCTGAATTACTTCAGAAACACCCCAACCTATCCTAAGTGTTGGGCTTAAATTTGATGGAAAGAGATATTTAGTTTGAATGATCAATTTTATTAGAATGGGAATTAAATTCCCAGAGGTTGAGGTCTTAATATGAAATATCTACCTCAAAACCTAAGTCTAAACTGGGTACTAAAAATCAGTGACCTAAAACCTAGCTAATGCAATGCAATCCTGGACTTACCCCGGCCTGGATTGGGGAGCCAGCTAAACCACCTAAATGCTTCAAAAACTATGTGTTAGGTCTTTTATGCAAGAGTGGGTAGGGACGTTGTTTAAGATTAAATTTAAGGAGTTGGGGTCGACATCTAGAGCAGATTTCTAATTGACCCCTTGACTTATGTTGTGTGAGATGTCTAAGCTAGAGTTGGAATTAAAGATTAAGACTCAATTTTTAATTTATTACTAATGCAATGCATGCTAGTTGACTCGATTAAATGCTTAAAAATCAGAATGAAGTAATTTTAAAAAAGGCTTAAAAATAGATTTTATCCTAGAGATGCACAGATCCCCTTGGACAGAACTGTACCCTCATAGGCTAGGTGGTCTGCCAGAACCTGCAGGCGGGGACGTGCCTAACAAGTGGAAAGAAGGTGCAACAAATATTCTTATGAAAAACCCCCAAAGGTCCCGGGCTTACTACTTAAAATGTTAGAGTTACTATATGAGCTTAAATCTTTTAATTTTATTTAAGTAGAAATAGTTTTATTTGTACCCTTACGAGCCTCCGATCGGGTTCCAAGCTAAATCAAAATCAGCATGCAATAATCGCCAAAAAACTACTAAAAGTATGCAACTCCTTAATCGCAATCAACATCAAGTAATTAAATCAATTAAATAATTAAATTAATTAAATTTAAAATTCAAATTGAAAGTATATATGGAAAATGCCACTTAATTATATAACCTAGGGTCTGTAGGAAATGTAAAGTGGCCGAGTACCACTGACTATAACCCAAATTCTACTCCTAAGACTCAAGTGACTTTGAGAATGGGTCTTCTCATTCTTCACTTATTTTTCCTTCTAAGAGCTCATTGGATCGTCGGGTCCGGATATCCAAATGAAAAGAAACTCCCCCCCAGAAAGGGGTGTTATCTTTTCCCTTTAAATATTTTAAAATAATCTAAATTTGGATCTCCAAATGGAAAGACACTCTCCCTTAAGGGATGTCCCTTCCTCTTTGGATTCAAATTGGATGCTTAAACATGCCATTCTCAAATCACTTTAAATAATTTACAACTCAATTACATTCAAATTACATCAATTAAAATTAAAAATTTAGTCCTGTAGGGTTATCCTAATAATCAATAGTTAATATAACATCCCAAGAAGTTAATATATTTAAAATTTAAATGCTCAAAACACAGCCACAGTTGGCCATGCTCTTTTAATTTTAAAGGGGGACTTAAGCGAATTCTGAAGCAACTGCAGAAAATAATGTTAATCTTAAAGCTTAATTATTTGATTGCCCCTCTAATTTAATTTCCCTGTGCGAGCATGGCCACCTGCATAAGATTGAATTAGTATAAATCACCCCTAACCTAAGGGTAGATCTAACGCACAATCAATCATAACACAGAGTACAGAAATTAAATAAATAACCACATCAATTATTTAAATCTAACAACCAGCATGTAATGAAAACCATGGAAAACCCGACACACATAAGTAGTAGAAAAGTAAACATCGGCCTAGCCTAATACTAGGGCTGGTTATCCTAAAAAATCATCTAAAGTGTGTGAGGTAGGCTGTGTGGCTTTGATATGTCCTATATAGGATAAATTATTGAAGTTGTTTGATGTTCTGGTTGGTTGAAAGGCTTAATGGAGATTTTAATTAAAGTTTAAGTTTTAATGGTTTAAAATTGATTTTAATTATTTATTGGATACCACCTTTGTTGCACACCAAGGCCGTGAAGTTTATTTCACTTTTTTTGGAGCTAACTTAATAGCCTCGTTGGCCTAGGTTACCCAATGGTACCCGATATAATTAAGTGATTTGAATTTAATTAAGTTTGAAGGTTAGTTAAATTTTAATTAAAGTTATTTGGTTGCTAATTTTTAAGGTTAAATTATTTAAGTTTTCCATTAACCAGTTTGTGGCGTTGTGCCATCGGGCTCGAGGAGCAAAGCCTCCTTAGGACACGTAGCCCCACAGCCCAGAGTAGTCCAGCCGATAAACCAAGTTAATGTATTTAAATTAAGGATTTTAAATTTAATTAAATAGTCATTAATCAATTAAAATTAAGTTTTACACTCCTTTAAATCCATTCGTGGTGTTGTGCCACCAGGCTTGAGGAACAAAGCCTCCTTAGGACACGTATCCCCGCAGCCCAGAGCAGTCCAGCCTAAAAACTTCATTTCAGGAGTGATTATGGTGTATTAAGGGGTTAGTTAAGTATTTTAAATATTAATTTAACATTTTCAGGAATTTGAAATTAATTATTAAAATTTGGAATTTTTTGGATTATTTTAATCATTTAATTAAGGGGTCAAAAATTGACTTTTTGATTTAAAGTATTTTTTTGGAATGTTAATATTTTATTAAAATACTAGACCTTAATACGATCAGTTAGACTATAAGTACACTAGAATTGGATTTTTTTATATTTTATTGTGAAGGTTTGAAGTTTTGATTTGATTTTGAACTAAGTTTGACCAAAAATTAATTTTTTCAAATTTGATTGATTTCTAAAATTTTGATATTTTTGAAAATATTAGACCTTAATTTAAGTTGTATGCCTTTGAGTTTGACTGATTTGGAGTTTATTTGAATTAGTTATGAATTTTGGAAGTTTTGTGAATTATTTGAATTATTTAATTTGCTTAATTAAGGGGCTTTTGATGGTTTGAATCCAAAGGACCTCCAAACTCCTTGGAATCAACTCCAAAGGTCAGAATGATCTAAGAAGAGATTCCTAAGTGTTTAAGAGAATTTTAGAATTTTTAATTATTTTTAATTAATTAAATTAATTAAAGATTAAATTTTAATTAAAATTAAATTAAGCTTGATTTTAAAGTCCAGTCAAGGGACTATTATTTTTAATTGATTAAGGATTTAATTTTGATTAGTTAGATGTATTATGTGTAATTTTTGAATTTAAATTTGATTTTAAGACTTAATTAAGATTTTAATTTTAATTAAGTTAATTAAGGGGCTTAATGAATTCAAAATTCAGTGGGAAATTTTCCTAGGGCTGAGAGGGTCACTTAGTTCAAATAGTTTGAGTTTCAAGTCAATAGGATGTGTATCCTAATTATTAGATTTTTTCTAAATTTTCTAATCAAGTCCTTAATTATTATCATTAATGATGTCACTAGGTTAAATGGGTTCAAATCAAAATTCCACTAACCCTTAACAAATACATGTGAACATGCATGCATTCACCACAATCATATCCTAGAACTAAGAGAGCCCTAAGTGTGTGTGTGCACCTACACATGCAAATCAAAATGTAATTTAAAATTTTAAGAATAAAGCTAAGGAATGGATATTTAACAAGTTTGTTATCCATTAACTAATCCCCACTAAATCTGTTCAATCAAATGCGATCTCTGATTAAAATTTCATGTCAAATCAAGGGTTTAAAATAATCTAAAAATACATATAACTTCAAAATAAATAAATTTATTTTACAGTTATGTATTAATATAGTTTTAAATATTTTTAATAATCCAAAATAATATCAAATCTTGATCAAGTAATTTTAGAATCTGAAAATTCAAAATACTTTGAAACAAGTTTTCTCAAAATTTGAAAATATTTGGGTTTATATTTAATTAAAAATTAATTAAAATTAAAATATTTAATATTTAAAATTATTTAAAATATATTAAATATTTTAATTTGAAATTAATTTTTAATTAAAGTACTTAAAATTCTGAAGAGATTGATATAAAATACTTAAATTTTGGATTTAAAATGGAATTTCTATGATTTATTAAAGCTTATGGTAATTAAATTATTTTAAAATTAATTAAAACACATTTAATTAGTTCTGACGACACCGCCGCTGGTAGATGGATGCGTGGCGTCGTTTGATTTGCGGGCTCAAAACCGCACGGCGGCGGCAATCATTGGCAATGATTGCGCCACCGCGCAATCATTGCCGTTCGATTTAAATAGATGGTGGGACCCATGACTTTCTTAATCTGTATCAGTGAAGGATGGGAGCCATCTGATCCCGCGCTATTTTGAATCAAAGGCTGCAATTGAGCCGGACGGGAAATCAAGTGGCAGGATCAGATCCGCGGTTCAAAATCTAAATGAAATGGCATGATTTTAACCGTTGATCAATAGATCAACGGCTCAAATCATGCCTGGCTCATGCACACGAAATTTGAGCCCTAGAAATAAAAAAAAGGGTTTGTTCTCTCCATTTATTCAACCAAATATCATGAAATTTTAGACAGGGATTGCATTTGTGAAGAGCATTAATGGAGTATAATTTTTGAAACTTAAAATGCACTTTTCAAAAAGCTATTTTAATCTAAGTGTTTTAAACTAGGGTTAGGGATTTTGAGGTATCTAACCGTTGGATTGGAACGATTTTGAGCTCTCTGAATTTGTAGTTTGTCCATGTTTATTCCTCCAGAAGATGTCGAGGGTTGAGGAGGTATGGATCTTGAGCTATAGGCCTGGGACGGTCTTCAAGCAAAGGTGGCCAGAATCCCCTTGCCGGCGAGCTTTGACCGTTAGGTTTTGGGTTGGGGAAATGAGGAGGGATGTCTGGGAAGCTCAGATGAGCTGAGATCTGGGCTTGAGGGCATGAAGATGGTGAGAGAAGATAGGGATTAAAAAAATGAGCTTAATTTTGGGTGATTTACCCTATTCAATTGTTCGTGGGCTCAAGGGACGGCTGGGATTGGTTTGGAAGCTTTCCTTGATGATCTCCAGGTGTCCTAAAACAGTTAGGAGCAGAGGGAATGAAAGAATAAAAGGACATGCCATGTAGAAAGGGGTTTTGTCTTGGCTTGAGCACATGGGTCCATATGGATTGGATTAAACTCTAATCCAAGGCTTAAGATCAACTTAGGAACATTCCAGAAGATGTTTAGAGCTGTTGGAGTACTCAAGAGTGGAGGGAATTAACTTAAACATGGAGATTTGATTATTTGTAGCCAAATGAACTATTTGTTGACTGAGTTGACTGGTCAACCAGTCAACTTGACTGATGAGGTGGTATGGAGGAAGCCTTAAGAGCTGGTTGGGTTGATTTAAAGGGGATTGAGGCTTAAGGATTGGGATTTGAATGAGAATAAGAGAATTTGAGGAGATTTAACCAAGTCCTAATGGGTTGACTTGATCAAATGAACCATGATTTGACTTATGATATGCTTAAATGTGTTTGAATCATAGATTGGAATAATATTGAAGGCATGAAAGCATTAATTTGATCATGTGACTTAATTTGACCCAAATAGGTCAAGTTGGGTTAGATTTGGGTCCTAGTTGATTTGGTCAATTATTGACTAAATCAATGGGCTCAATCAAATCCAAATCACTAAGGAAGATGTTTGAATGAGATTTGATGGGGTTTGAATATATCTGAAGTTGGATTCCATTTAGAAATGGCTTAAAGGTTGATCTGGTCAACCTAGGTTGACTTGGTCAACCAGGTTGACCCAGGGTTGGGGTTTGGGATTAAGTAGTTTGATATGATGTTGGAGGTCTTGTGGGAGTGGTTTAAAGGATCAGAATGATCATTTGGTCAAAAATACATGTTTGGGCCCTTAATGGGTCACTTCGGTCATTTTGACCCCGGATCAACTGGGGGGCAAAGTGAGCCCATCAAAATATAGTTTAATATTCAAGAGGTCAGGATTAAGGGTCTGGATATGATTAGAGGCTTTGGGTAAGTCTCTAAGGTCAAAATTCACTGGGTGGTAGGTCCAGTGGTATAGGCTGTAAATATTTGAAGGTTTTACAGCCTTTGGAAATCATTCCAATTTTTGGGTTAGAGACCTCAGAATGAGCTCAAATTTGGAGGGTTGCCTCTAGAGACATGTCATATCAGTATGTAACTGATAGACCCTAAATCAAAGGTTATTTGATTGGGTTTTGAGAGGTTTGAAAGTTCATTAGAAAAGGCTTTCAGGACTTAGGTCCTTGGCCCTTAGATTTGATCTGGATTCTGGGTTTGAATGCTTAAACTTGAATTATCCTCATCTCTCATAATCATATGGGTGATTATGATTTATTAGATAGTATTAAAGTTTGGTCATAGGTTTGATTAAATGAAGTTTGATCTAGAAATTGAATTACCTAGGGATCTAGACAGGTTTAAAGCTTGAATAGGTTTGAAATTTAGATTGGTTTAAGATCTGGATTGATCAGGAGTTTGGATTTATTTGAATTTGGGTTGATCTTAGAATCTAGAGGGATTTTAGGATCTAGAATCTAGAAGAGTTCTAGGGCTTGGATAAAATCCTAAAATCTGGAATCTAGAAGGATCTTAAGGTTTAAGAAAATCCTAGGGCCTAGAGTAGATCCTAGGGTCTAGATCAGATTAAAGGAATCCTAGGGTCTAGAGTAGATCCTAGGGACTGAAGTCTAGGAGAATCCTAGAATCTAGAAGTCTTAGGGTATAGGGATCTTAGAGTCTGAGATCTAGAATGATCTTAGGATTTAGTTAGATTTAAGATCTAGAGTCTATGAAGGATCCTAGGATATGGGAGAGTCTTAGGGTTTAACCTCTAGAAAGATCCTAATATCTAGAATAGGTCCTAGGGCCTAAGAAGATCATATAATCTTGAGTCTGGCAGAATCCTAAGGTCTAGAGTAGATCCTAAGATCTGGAGTCTAGGAGGATCCTAGAGTTTGGATTAACCTGGAGTTTGATTAAATTGAGTTTAAAATTAATATGGTGTTAGGATTGATTTGAATATGGATTGATATTAAAGTCTGGATTGATCTATGATCAGATTGATCCTAAGGTTAAGAGTGATCCTAAGGATTGGAAAGATCCTAAGGTTTGGATTGGTTCTACTGACCTCATACAAAAATGAGGTCAACAAATGGACTCCCAATATATGTGATAGAATGAAGCTCTATTGCACATATTGGCATTGACTGAATAAAATGGTCAAATTTGGAGTTTTGATCCTAAGGGAATGAAAAGTCTATCCCTAGGAATCAGGGTTTAGATAAATACTAGGGTAGTGCCATGTAAGGCGTACTCTACCACTAGTGGATCTGGTCCTCAAGGAAAGGAAGAGTCTATCCCTAAAAGAGAAGAAAGTCTGGGGTATCATATAGGAAGGAAGAACTCCTAACTAAAGAGGATTCAATCTAGATTTGATTCTAAGGGGAAGGAAATCCTAACCTTAGAAGATTGAATTTGAAATGATACTAGGGTAGTACTGGCGGTAGTGTACTCTACCACTAGTAGATCTGGTCCTAAGGGAAGGAACATCTAACCCTAAGGAAGTTGAATGATCATATAGGAAGAAAGAACTTCTAACTATAGAGGATCGAAGTTGAATTTTGATACTAGGGTAGTGCCACGAAGGGCATACTCTACCACTAGTAGATCTGGTCCTAATGGAAGGAACATTTAACCCTAAAGAAGTTGAATGATCGTATAGGAAGGAAGAACTCCTAACTACAGAGGATCAAAGTTGAATTTTGATACTAGGGTAATGCCATGAAGGGCGTACTCTACCACTAGTGGATCTAATCCTAAGGAAGGAAGAAAGACCTAGCCCTAAAGAAAAGAAGGCTTGATTTTAAAATTTGAAATTGAATCTAGGATGGTGCCATAGGGGACTTATTCCATCTCTAGGGAGTATAATCCTAAGGGAAGAAGAAAAGCCTAACCTTGAGGAGAAGAAAGTTTGATTTTAGAATTTGAAATTAAATCCAGGACGGTGCCACATGGGACTACTCCATCACTGGGGAGTCTAATCCTAAGAGAAAGAGAATACTTACTCTAAGAAAAAGAGAACTCGATGATCTCATGGGAAGGGAGTATTGCTTCCTATAGGAGATCAAGCTTAAAGTTTTGAATTTTAAAACTAGAATGGTGCCCAGAGGGCGTTATCCATTACTAGTAGATCTAATCCTAATGAGAGAAAGCACAATGACTCACATCTGTCCTTAAGGAAAAGAAGACTGGAGGACCCTGAGGGAAGGAAGTATTGCTTCCCATAGAAGGTCGGATCCGAATTTTGAACCTACGATGGTGCCACAGAGGGGGTGCTCCATCACTAGAAGATCTAATCCTAAGGAAAGAAAGTACAATGACTCACATCTATCCTTAAGGAAAAGAAAACTGGAAGACCCTGAGGGAAGGAAGCATTGCTTCTCACATAAGGTAGATCCAGAATTTAAACCTAGGATGGTGCCATAGAGGGTGTGCTCCATCACTAGAAGATATAATCCTAAGGAAAGAAAGCACGATGACTCACTTCTGTCTTTAAGGAAAAGAAAACTGGAAGACCCTGAGGGAAGGAAGCATTGCTTCCCACAGAAGGTCGAATCTAGATTTTGAATCTAGGATGGTGTCACAGAGGGCATGCTCCATCACTAGAAGATCTAGTCCTAAGGAAAGAAAGTACGATGACTCACATCTATCCTTAAGAAAAAGAAAACTAGAAGATCCTGTGAGAAAGAAGTATTACTTCGCACAGAATCGGGTCTGGAGTGATCGTATGTGAAGGAAACTTACTTCACATAGAGGATCGAGTCTAGAATGATCATATATGAAGGAAACTTGCTTCACATAGAGGATTGAGTCTGGATGATCATGTGTAGAGGAAACTTGCTCTACACAGAAGATCGAGTATGGAGTGATCATGTGTAGAGGAAACTTGCTCTACATAGAGATCGGGTCTGGAATGATCATGCATGGAGGAAACTTACTGCATACAGAGGATCAAGTCTGGAGTGATCATGTGTAGAGGAAGCTTGCTCCACACAGAGGATCGGGTCAGGATTATGGAATTTAAGATTTGAATGATTTTTGAATTTGAATTGATTAATTTTTTAATCTAAAAATGTTTAAATTTGAAATTTTATATGATGAATTTGAATTTGAAGGGTTTTGAATTTGTGATGTGTTTTGAATTTGATTTAATTTGATTTTGAGTTTTAAAAGTTATGAGATTTGATTTTGAATTTAAAGGGTTTTAAATTTGACTTTAAATTTGACACTCATCTGGCATGGTACTTCCTAAAGGGCCTCCCCAATATTTGAAAATATCAGGTGACATCCTTCAAGATTGATCAGTTAGAGAGAAACTTCCTGAAAGATCATCATTAGAATGAACGATCCAGTTAACATTGATTCAAGATTTTCATTGAATTTACAGTGGATTAGAAATGGTCTCCAAAAGACTCCGACCAAACCTCCTGCTTGGGGAGTTATAAAGTGACACAATTTATCATAATCTCGAATCACCCGTGACTTATAAACTTTCAAACTTTATTGGGCACATATTTGATTTTTATTTGAGGCCCTTAGCTCCTTGAATTAGAGTCGGGTACTATGCTCAATTGGAGTTTAATTTTGAACAACAAGTCTCAGCAAAGGAAACTACGCTCCTAAATCAGGATGATCTAGGACCCAGCATAAAGTATAGTTTGATTTTGAACGACAATTCCTAGCATTGGAAAATACACCTCTAGTGGGGTTGATATTAGACCCAACATAGAGTTTAATTTCACAAAGAAGGCCTTGTATGATAAGATGCCTATGTGGAAGAACTCACACACATTTCTCAGGGATAAGATTTTAAATTTTCATCAAGAGTAGAAGATTCCTTCTTCTTATTGGAAAATCTCCTCTAGCTAGTTGGACTCTATCAGAATGACAAGCAGGAATAAATTTATAAGTGCAGTAAAAAGTTGGGTGACTCCGACTAACCTGCAAAGGTTTAAGGATTTAGGTTTTGTTGATCAAGACCAAGTTTTATAGAAACTAAACGGGTGTCTTCCTTAAATATTTGAATTAAAATCAATTTCAAAGAGATTTAAGTTGAATAAAGAAATTTGATCTTTTTAATTCTC
The DNA here is from genome assembly GCA_019925795.1 of Dendrobium chrysotoxum. Classification (NCBI taxonomy): domain Eukaryota; kingdom Viridiplantae; phylum Streptophyta; class Magnoliopsida; order Asparagales; family Orchidaceae; genus Dendrobium; species Dendrobium chrysotoxum. The sequence continues at coordinate 10,865,346 of CM034297.1, forward strand.
TTGCACGAGAGATTTTGTATCTTGATAGATTATCAACGCGCGACAAACATTCTGGATTCAAGATTCTTAAAATCAAGCAATATAAAATTGATTGGGTCTTTTGAGATTTAATGATTTAGAAGAAGTGAGCATCTTTCTTTTTCTGGTGGCGCACATTACGTGTCTTTTGATTTATAGTGCATCTTGTATTATTTCCCCTTTTTTTTGAATTTTGGAGCATTTGTGCATCTTTTAACTTCTGGTGCACTTCATGCATTACTTGATTGTTGGCGCATTTTGTTCATCTTTTAATTTTAATTGGATTTGAGAAGAGGTTGCACCTTCTTTGAATGCTGAGTTTATATCTCAAGTACAGGAGAAGAAAGCTCACTCTCTTATACAAGGAAGAATAACCCTCAAGGCAAAACCCAACCCTTTTGAAAATGAATATCAACTTGACTTTTAAAAATTATTGAACAGATTTTAAGCACGTAAGAGACATCTATCTAAGATAGAGAATTGCGAGAAGATTGAGAAGATTTTCATTTCAAAGATCAACTTAAGTTTGACATTGATTTTAGTTCAATAGTTAAATCAATCCCATAAAAGAGGTGGGAGGGAGGGGTATTCAATTATTTAGTGGAGTCAACTACAACTTTCTCATGCTTAAGACTCAAGGTAGGTGTCAATTTTTGTTAAAAAGATAATTCAACTATCTTGAAAGTCTGAAATCAGTACACTTGAGAAATTGGAAGCTTTTTCTTAAAAGTTTCAAATTTAGGTGGCAAGATCCTAGCAGTAAGGAATTGAATTCCTGTGATCTCTCTGGAGGGAGATACTATTATAGGGTCTACACTATCCTAGTTGATGTGGCATCATTTCAATCAAAAGATTTATCGTAATAGGGCCCCATTGAAAAGTTAAATTTCGTTGGTATCACTATTTGATATAATCTCAGATTATTTTCCCCTCTCCCATTACTAATTGCCTAGTAATTAGGAGAGTGGCACCCCAAATGATTTCTACACCTCCTCCTCTGTAGGTGATGTAATGGGACACGTATAGAAATGTGACCTAACATCTTCTAATAGAGTGGATGGGTCATAACCTTCAACTGGGGGCCTAGGGCCTAGTGCTAGTATTTGTTCAGTTTTGGCTTGATTGATTCTCGCCATGTAGTAGTCGAGAAGGTGTATTGAAGATTGCACCCTCATCTCTACAACCTCCTTCCTTTGAGCAACAGGAGAAGGGTGGAAATAATTTCCACCAGGGAAGGGGTATGTAGAAGGAGCAACAAACTTTTGATTAGCCTTAAATTTGACGTGCTTTAAGGCTTTCGTTTCAATAGTCTTTCTGGCCTTAACAACCTTCTTTCTGACTCTTCAAAGGTAGTTCTTCCTTTTGTTCTTGCTAATAACAGGGGTGCTAGAACATGACCAAATCTCGACTAAGATGGTAGTTCTTCTATCGTTATTAACTTTTGATTCTTTTCCACCTGAGTAGAAAGTACAATGGGTAAATGGGTGACAGCGACCTCCATCTTGGAGATGGGGGAGTCAACTCCTGACCCTAAAGTAATCTCAACTAAGGGGATATCCCTTAGCATTCCAGCAGATAGGTCAATCATTTCTTCTTTGTCAACTGATGACTTGAAGTCTTGGAATTACATTTTAAACTAGATGAAATTACCAGAAGTGATTCCTTCTACTATCAAGTTTCTATCCAGGGAGAAGATGAGTTTCCCAGCCATTTGACTGCTTAATTCCTAAAATTAATAAAAAGTCATTTAAATTAGTTGATTTTGAAATGGCATTTGAGTTTTAAATTTGATTGATTTTTTAAACTTTGAAACCTAGCATATTGAGTTTTCACTCAACAAGAGAGTTTACAAAATTGACAAAGAAATTTTAAGGGTTAAACTTGACTCTTTTACTACACCAATTGCCTGGGAGCAAAATGTCAAAGTTCAAACTCGATTAAGACTTGAAGTTTGGAACTTGATTTGAATTGGCTTTAAAGTGAAAATTAAATTTAAATTTAAGGTTGGAATTATCTTTGGACTTAAAGTTGAATTTAAATTTGAATTTGAGGCTCAAGTTGAATGGATCTTTCTTCAAATTTTGTAACTCAACATGCTGAATTTCACTCAATCATGTAGGTTAACAAAATTGATATAAAAGATCTAGGGATCGGGCTCGACTCTTTTCGTTTCACCAATTGACTTGGATCGAAATGTTAAAGCCCGGATTTAAGTTTGAAATCAAAACTGAAGTTGAATTTAAGGTTAAAATCAAACTTGAGTTCAATTTTAAAATTGAATTTGGACTTAAGATTGAATTTGGTTTTGAGGCTGAAATAGAACAGATCTTCTTCAAACTTTGAAACTCAATACATTGATTTGTATTCAGATGTGCAGGTTTACAAAAGTAACATGAAGATCCTAAGAATTAGACTTAACTCTTTTTACCCCACCAAGTGACTTAGGGAGTAAAATGTCAAAGCCTAGATTTGACAGAAATTATGAATTTATGTTGCATACGTTTAATTACAACAGAATGTTGTAGAAGATAGATGGCAACGACGATTGAAATTGATTTGAGAAGTCTTGAAGAAGATTTAAGAAAAAATTAAAAATCTGGCAAAATCTCCCCTTATTTTTTTGAAACTCAATGTGTTGAATTCGCATTCAACATAAAGGTTTACAAATTTTAGAGGAAATTCTTAAAAGTCGACCCGACTCTTTCATCCAAAGGAACTGTTTGGGAGGGAAATGTCAGAGACTGGCTATACCAGAAGGGTTGAAGTTTTGAACTGAATTTGAAGAGGTATAATTCATTATTAGAGGTTTGAAACTTTGATTTTAAGATTGAAGGATCTTTTGTAAATTGTGAAACTTAGCACGCTGTGATTTACTTGCATGTGAGTTTACAATATATACAGGAAGACTTTAAAAGCTTGGCTTGACTCTTTTACTCTACCAATAAACTTGGAGGCAAAATATCAAAGCCCGGCTTGGAGGGAGGTTTCCTACACTCACCTCTCTTTTCACATGTCTTAATTGAGTTGGTCACACTCACCCAAGGAAGAAATGGGAAAGAGACCAACAGAAGGAAAGATAGTTAAAACTACCGATGCAACAAAATTTGTATCGCTATTAAAGATAGAGAGAGATTTTCCCCAGTCGAGTCGCCATTTTTTGTTTTGATTAAAAAAATATTATAGTGTTATGGTTTTGAAAAAGATTTAATTTTCTTTGGGAAATATTTAATTTCTAGAATTTTTAATTTTGAAATCGAACTCTCATTATGAATGATATATTGCCTCGAAAGGTGAACATATCGTTCCCTAATGGGTTCAAATTGCAAATCTTTGAATTTATCATGATTATCATAATCAAACTCAAGGAGAAACAGCATATGATCCCAAAGGATCAAAGTGATGTTTAATCTAATATTCAACTACAATAATATAGTAAAGAGACCATTAATTTTATGATCAAAGTTGTAATAATAGAACGACATATCTATCCGGAGAAAGAAAATATTGCTTATTATTAATCATTTGAAAATAATAATAATAATCGTTGTATTTAATTTTTCAAAGATAATTAATTAAAGGTTTTGAAAAATTTAACTTTGAAAATCAAGTCTGGGTTTCTAAATCTCCTACGAGCTCAAGCCCTCGTTGTTAATTACATTGTAGGAAAATAGAGATTTTCCTACAAATACTCTCAATTAAAATAGCAATATGAATTTCATTTAAGATTTTCAAAGTTTGATCTCAAAGGAGATAGGGACTGGAATTTTAACAGGGATTGGTTCAAGGTTGAACACTTATTTCTGGAGTCAACGAAAGAAGGGTAGGAGGTGTTTTGAGATTCTGAATTACTTTAGAAACACCCCAACCTATCCTAAGTGTTAGTCTTAAATTTGATAGAAAGAGATATTTAATTTGAATAATCAATTTTATTAGAAAGTAGAAATTAGATTTTCAGAGGTTGAGGTCTTAATATGATATATCTGCCTCAGAACCTATGTCAAAACTGGGTACTGAAAATTAATGACCCAGAACCTAGCTAATGCAATACAATGCTGGACTTACCCCGGCCTGGATTGAGGAGCCAGCTAAACCACCTAAACTCTTCAAAACTATGTGTCTAGTATTTTATGCAAGAGTGGGTAGGGACGTTATTTAAGATTAAGTTTAAGGAGTTGGGGTTGACATCTCGAGCAGATTCCTAATTGACCCCTTGACTTATGTTGGGTGAGATGTCTAAGCTAGAGTTGCAATTAAAGATTAAGACTCAATTTTTAATTTGTTACTAATGCAATGTATGCTAGTTGACTCGATTAAATGCTTAAAAATCAGAATGAAGCAATTTTAAAAAGGCTTAAAATAGATTTTTTCCTAGAGATGCATAGATCCCCTTAGACAGAACTGTACCCTCATAGGCCAGGTGATCTACCAGAACCCGCAGGCGAGGAGGTGCCTAACAAGTGGAAAGAAGGTGCAACAAATATGCTTTTGAAAAACCTTCGGCGGTCTCGGGCTTACTTCTTAAAATGTTAGAGTTACTATGTGAGCTTAAATCTTTTAATTTTATTTAAGTAGAAATAGTTTTATTCGTACCCTCACGAGCTTCCGATTGGGTTCCACACTAAATCAAAATCGGCATGCAATAATCGCCAAAAAACTACTAAAAACATGCAAGTCCTTAATCACAATCAACATCAAGTAATCAAATCAATTAAAATTAAATCAATTAAATTTAAAATTCAAACTGAAAGTCCATGTGACAAATGCCACTTAATTATACAACCCAAGGTCAGCAGGAAAAGTAAAGTGGCCGAGTACCACTGACTACAACCGGATTCTACTCCTAAGACTCAAGTGACTTTGAGAATGGGTCTTCTCATTCTTCACTTCTTCATCCTTCTAAGAGCTCCTTAGATAGTCGGGTCCAGATATCCAAATGAAAAGAAACTCCCCCAGATAGGGGTGTTACCTTTTCCCTTTAGATATTTTAAAATCCTCCAAATTTGGATCTCCAAATGGAAGGAGACACTCCCCTAAGGGATGTCCCTTCCTCTTTGGATTCTAAATTGGATGCTTAAACATGCCATTCTCAAATCACTTTAAATAATTTATAACTCAATTACATTCAAATTACATCAATTAAAATTATAAATCTAGACTCAATCCTGCAGGATTATCCTAATAATCAATAGTTAATATAACATCCCAAGCAATTAATATATTTGAAATTTAAATGCTCAAAATACAGCTACGCTTGGCCATGCTCTTTTAATTTTAAAGGTGGACTTAAGATAATTCTGTAGCAACTGCAGAAAACAACATTAATCTTAAAGCTTAATTATTGATTGCCCCTCTAATTTAATTGCCCTGCGCGAGCATGACCACCTGCAAATGATTAAATTAGTATAAATCATCCCTAACCTAAGGGTAGATCTAACGTGCAATTAATCATAACATAGAGTGCAAAAATAAAATAAGTAATCACATCAATTACTTAAATCTAACAACCAGCATGCAATGAAAATCATTAAAAACCCGGCACACGCAAGTAGCAGAAAAGTAAACACCGGCCTAGCCTAAGACTAGAGTTGGTTGTCCTAGCAAACCATCTAAAGTGTGTGAGGTAATCTGTGTGGCTTTGATATGTCCTATATAGAATAAGTGATTGAAGTTGTTTGATGTTCTCGTTGGTTGAAAGGCTTAAGGGAGATTTTAATTGAAGTTTAAGTTTTAATGGTTTAAAATTAATTTAAAATTAATTTTAATTATTTGTTGGATACCACCTTTGTTGCACACCGAGGTCGTGAAGTTTAATTCACCTTCTTTGGGGCTAACTTAATAGCCTCGTAGGCCTAGGTTACCCAACGATACCTGATATAATTAAGTGATTTGAATTTGATTAAGTTTGAAGGTTAGTTAAATTTTAATTAAATTTGATTGGTTGCTAATTTTTAAGGTTAAATTATTTAAGTTTGTCATTAACCAGTTCGTGGCATTATGCCACCGGGTTCGAGGAATAAAGCCTACTTAGGACATGTAGCCCCGCAGCCCGGAGTAGTCCAGCCGATAAACCAAGTTAATGTATTTGAATTAAGGATTTTAAATTTAATTAAATATCATTAATAAATTAAAATTAATTTTTACACTCCTTTAAATCCATTCGTGGCGTTGTGCCACCAGGCTCGAGGAACAAAGCCACCGCAGCCCGGAGTAGTCCAGCCTAAAAACTTCATTTCAGGAGTGGTTGTGTATTAAGGGGTTAGTTAAGTATTTTAAACATTGATTTAACATTTTCAGGAATTTTAAATTAATTAAGGGGTCAAAAATTGACTTTTTGATTTAAAGTATTTTTTGGAATGTTAATATTTTATTAAAATAGTAGACCTTAATACGATCAGTTAGATTGTAAGTATGTTGAATTGGATTTTTTCTATATTTTATTGTGAAGATTTAAAGTTTTGACTTGATTTTGAACTAAGTTTGACCAAAAGTTAACTTTTTTAAATTTAATTGATTTCTGGAAATTTGATATTTTTGACTTTAATTTGAGTTTCTTGCCTTTTAGTTTGACTGATTTGGAGTTTATTTGAATTAGTTATGAATTTTAGAAGTTTTATGAATTATTTGAATTATTTAATTTGCTTAATTAAGGGGCTTTTGCTGGTTTGAATCCAAATGACCTCCAAACACCTTAGAATCAACTCCAAAGGTCATGAATGACCTAAGAAGAGATTCTTAAGTTCTTGAGAGAATTTTAGAATTTCTAATTATTTTTAATTAATTAAATTAATTAAAAATTAAATTTTAATTAAAATTAAATTAAGCTTGATTTTAAAGTCCAGTGAAGGGGCTATTATTTTTAATTGATTAAGGGTTCAATTCTGGTCATTTAGAGGTATTATGTGTAATTTTTAGATTTAAATTTGATTTATTATATTTTCTGGAATGTTTTAAGGCTTAATTAAGGTTTTAATTTTAATTAAGATAGTTAAGGGGCTTAATGACTTCAAAATTCAGTGGAAAATTTTCCCAGGGCTGAGAGTGTCACTAAGTTCAAATAGTTTGAGTTTCAAGTCAATATGATGTTTATCCTAATTATTAGAATTTTTTAAGTTTTCTAATCAAGTCTTTAATTATTGTCCTTAATGATGTTAGTAGGTTAAATGGGTTCAAATCAAAATTCCACTAACCCTTAACAAATACATGTAAACATGCATGCATTCACCACAATTATATCTAAGAACTAAGAGAGCCCTAAGTGTGTGTGTGCACCTACACATGTAAATCAAAATGTAATTTAAAATTTTAAGAATAAAGCTAAGGAATGGATAATTAACAAGTTAGTTATCCATTAACTAATCCCCACTAAATAAATTCAATCAAATGTGATCTCTGATTAAAATTTTATGTCAAATCAAGGGTTCAAAATAATCTAAAAATACATATAACTTCAAAAATAAATAAATTTATTTTAAAGATATGTATTAATATAGTTTTAAATATTTTTAATAATCCAAAACAATATCAATTCTTACTCAAATAATTTTAGAATGTTCTCTGGAAATTCAAAATACTTTGAAACAAGTTTTCTCAAAATTTGAAAATATTTGGGTTTATATTTAATTAAACATTAATTAAAATTAAAATATTTAATATTTGAAATTATTTAAAATATATTAAATATTTAAATTTGAAATTAATTTTTAATTAAAGTACTTAAAATTTGAAGAGACTGATATAAAATACTTAAATTTTAGAGTTAAAATGGAATTTCTATGATTTATTAAAGCTTCTGGTAATTAAATTATTTTAAAATTAATTAAAACACATTTAATTAGTTTTGACGGCGTCGCCTGTGGCAGATGGACGTGTAGCATCGTCTGATTTGCGGGCTCAAAACTGCGTGGCGGCGGCAATCATTGGCAATGATTGCACCGCTGCACAATCATTGCTATATGATTTAAAAAGATGGTTAGACCCACGTGCTTTCTTAATCCGCGTCAGCGAAGGATGGGAGCCGTCTGATCATGCGCTATTTTAAATCAAAGGCTGCGATTGACCCAGATAGGAAATCAAACGGCGAGATCAGATCCGCATTTCAAAATCCAAGCGAAATGGCATGATTTCAACTTTGATCAATAGATCAACGGCTCAAATCATGCCTGGCTCATACAGGCAGAAATTCAAGCCCTAGAAATAAAAAAAAAAGGGTTCGTTCTCTCCATTTATTCAACCAAATGTCATGAAATTTTAGACAGGGATTGCATTTGTGAAGAGCATTAATGGAGTATAATTTTTAATGCTTAAAATGCACTTTTCAAAAAGCTATTTTAATCTAGGTGTTCTAAACTAGGGTTAGGGATTTCGAGGTATCTAACCATTGGATTGGAAAGATTTTGAGCTCTCTGAATTTGTAGTTTGTCCAAGTTTATTCCTCTAGAAGACGTCGAGGGCTGAGGAGGTCTGGATCTTAAGCTATAGGCCTGGGACGGTCTTCAAGCAAAGGTGGCCGGAATCCCCTCGCCGGTGAGCTTTGACCGTCGGGTTTTGGGTTGGGGAAATGAAGAGGGATGTCTAGGAAGCTCAGATGAGCTTAGATCTGGGCTTGAGGGCTTGAAGATGGTGAGAGAAGATAGGGATTAAAAAAATGAGCTTGGCTTTGGGTGATTTACCCTATTCAATTATCCTTGGGCTCAAGGGACGGCTAGGATTGGTTTGGAAGCTTTCCTTGATGATCTCCAGGTATCCTAAAATAATTTAGAGCAGGGGAATGAAAGAATAAAAGGACATGCCATGTGGAAAGGGGTTTTGTCTTTGCTTGAGCACATGGGTCCATGTGGATTGGATTAAACTCTAATCCATGGCTTAAGATCAGCTTAGGAACATTCCAGAAGATGTTTAGAGCTGTTAGAGTACTCAAGAGTGGAGGGAATTAACTTAAACAGGGAGATTTGATTATTTGTAGCCAAATAAACCATTTGTTGATTGAGTTGACTGGTCAACTAGTCAACTTGACTGATGAGGTGGCATGAAGGAAGCCTTAAGAGTTGGTTGGGTTGATTTAAAGGGGATTGTGGCTTATGGATTGGGATTTGAATGGGAATAAGGGAATTTGAGGAGATTTGACCAAGTCCTAATGGGTTGACTTGATCAAATCAACCATGATTTGATTCATGATATGCTTAAATGTGTTTGAATCATAGATTGGAATAATATTGAAGGCATGAAAGCATTAATTTGATTATGTGACTTGATTTGACCCAAATAGGTCAAGTTGGGCTAGATTTAGGTCCTAGTTGACTTGGTTAATTATTGACTAAATCAATGGGCTCAATCAAAGCCAAATCACTAAGGAAGATGTTTGAATGAGATTTGATGGGGTTTGGATATATCTGAAGTTGGATTCCATGTAGAAATGTCTTAAAGGTTAGTCTGGTCAACCTGGGTTGACTTGGTCAACCAGGTTGAACTAGGGTTGGGGTTTGGGCTTAAGTAGTTTGATATGATGTTGGAGGTCTGGTGGGAGTGGTTTGAAGGATCAGAATGATCATTTGGTCAAAAATACATGTTTGGGCCCTTATTGGGTCATTGGGTCAACTTAGGTTGACTTGGTCAACCAAGTTGACCCAGGGGCTAGAAGTGGGTCCAATAGATTAGGTTTGACATTTAAATATTGTTGGAAGTGGTTCCAAGCAATTTGGAGGTCATTTGATTTGAAATGTGCATTTGAACCCCTAAAGGGTATTTTGGTCATTTTGACCCTGGATCAATAGGGGGGCAAAGTAAGTCCATCAAAATGTAGTTTAATATTCATGAGGCCAGGATTAAGGGTGTGGATGTGATTAGAGGCTTTGGGTAAGTCTCTAAGGTCAAAATTCACTAGGTGGCAAGTCCGGTGGCATAGGCTGTAAAAATTTAAAAGTTTTACCGCCTTTGAAAATCATTCCAATTTCTAGGGTTAGAGACCTCAGAATGAGCTCAAATTTGGAGGATTGCCTCTAGAAGTATGTCACATTAGTATGCAATTGACAGACCCTGAATCAGAGGTCATTTGATTGGGTTTTGAGAGGTTTGAAAGTTTATTAGAAAAGGCTTTCAGGACTTAGGTCCTTGGCCCTTGGATTTGTTATGGATTCTAGGTTTGAATGCTTAAACTTGAATTATCTTCATATCTCATAATCATATGGGTGATTATGATTTATTAGATAGTATTAAAGTTTGGTCATAGGTTTAATTAAATGAAGTTTGATCTAGAAATTGAATTGCCTAGGGATCTAGACAGGTTTAAAGCTTGAATAGGTTTGAAATTTAGATTGGTTTGAGATCTGGATTGATCAGGAGTTTGGATTGATTTGAATTTGGGTTGATCCTAGAATATAGAGGGATTTTAGGACCTAGAATCTAGAAGAGTTCTAGGGCTTGGATAAAATCCTAAAATCCGGAATCTAGAAGGATCCTAGGGTTTAAGAAAATCCTAGGGCCTAGAGCAGATCCTAGGGTCTAGATCAGCTTAAGGAATCCTAGGGTCTAGAGTAGATCCTAGGGACTAGAGTCTAGGAGAATCCTAGAATCTAGAAGTCTTAGGGTCTAGGGATCTTAGAGTCTGAGATCTAGAATGATCTTAGGATTTAGGTAGATTTAAGATCTAGAGTCTATGAAGGATCCTACGATATGAGAGAGTCCTAGGGTTTAACCTCTAGAAAGATCCTAATGTCTAGAATAGTTCCTAAGGCCTAAGAAGATCATATGATCTGGAGTCTGGCAGAATCCTAAGGTCTAGAGTAGATCCTAGGATCTGGAGTCTAGGAGGATCCTAGAGTTTGGATTAACCTGGAGTTTGATTGAATTGAGTTTAAAATTAATATGGGGTTAGGATTGATTTGAATTTGGATTGATATTAAAGTCTGGATTGATCTAAGATTAGATTGATCCTAGGGTCTAGATTGATCCTAAGGATTGGAAAGATCCTAAGGTCTACATTGGTCTTACTGACCTCATACGAAAATGAGGTCAACAATCCCCCATTGGATAAATTCCTCAGCCTCCCATTTGATAGAGCACAACCTTCTCTAATTAAAAGAATCCTTTTGATGGAAATAACAAGTAATAGGATGTTTATCGACACATAACTTAGAAATCATGGAATTAGCCCACAGATTACTCTTAGATCTTAAAGAATACCACAGCTTATGAGAAAAAGCTTGAGACATATCTTTAAAATTCTTAAATCCTAACCTACCTTCCTCTTTAACCCCAGAATAATTACTCCAAGAAGCCCACCTAATAAAAGGCTTACCCTCCTTAACACCCTAGAAAAATTTATTGAACAACCTATCCATTATGCTACAAACATTTAAAGTGGGACATAAAGTATGAATTAAATAGATAGGAATAGAGCACAAAACATGCTTGATTAACACCAACCTACCACCATACGAGAGGAAATTAAAAGCATAAGTCGAAAGTTTTTTATGAATAGCATTAAAAATGTCATCAAATAAGTGAGACCGCTTCTTGCCTCTATAAAGAGGAGTACCTAAATAATTTAAAGGTAAATTATTTTTGGAGAAGCCAAACTTATTTTCAATAATAGAAATTCTCCGTTGAGATATGGAACTAGCCAAAATGAAATAACACTTTCCAGGATTAAAAATAAGACCACTAGCATGCTGAAAAATTTTTAGAAACCTAAAAAGAATGTAGAGCATTTTGATCGAACTATTAGTAAATATAATGAAATCATCTTCTAAGCTCAAATGAGTGATAGGAAAACCATCTGCAGTTTTGAACTACAGATTCTGATGAATCCTAAACAACTCATTAAGACCTCTAGAAAGGTACTCAATAGCAAAGATAAGTAAGGCGGGGGATAAATGATCCCCTTGTTTAAGACCATGAGAGGATTTGAAATAATCACGAAACTTACCATTGATAATCCCAGAAAAGAAATAATTCTCAATATTATTCTTGATTAGATTAATAAAAGTCATATTAAATCCAAAAAGCTTTAACATTTTGTAAAGAAAATCCCAATTCAGATTATCATAAGCTTTGGTGATATCAACTTTGAAGATAATATTCCCACCAAAAATTTTAGCCTCCAAATCAGGAACTTATTCTTGAGCAAGAAGAACATTATGAAAAATAGAATGGCCTTTGACAAAGCCAATTTGCTCCAGAGAAATAATCTTATGAAGATATAAAGAAAGCCTTCCCATAAGTAACTTAACATAGAGCTTGTTGAAAAAAGAACACAAACTAATAGGACAAAAGTCATTCCAAAAGTTAATGACATTATGCTTATGAACTAAAGCAATGGAAGTAAAAGTAAAAAAATTAGGATAAGGATTACCCAAAAAAATCCACAACCACATTCACTAAATCACCTTTTATAATATGCTAAGCCTTCTGAAAAAACTTAGTAGTGAACCCATCAGGACCGGCCACAGAGTTAGAGTTCATATCTTTAATAGTCAGCCAAATTTCCTCTTTTGAAGAAACTTTAGTAAGAAGCATATTATCTTCCTCAGAAATAACATTAGGAATAAAAGAAAAATCATGATTCAGATTGAGACAGAAAGCTTTATTAAAAATAGCTTAAATAATCAATGCTAGAATCATAAATAAAAAAGGGATCATCAATAGAAGAACCATTAGGCATAGTGATTTTATGAATATGACTAATAACCCTTTTGTGATTGGAAATATTATGAAAAAATTTAGTATTCCTATCACCAACACCACCAACAACAACAACATCAAGCTTTTTTCCCACTACGTGGGGTTGGCTACATGAATCCTTTTTCTCTATTGTGTCCTATTAAAAGTCAAGTTCTCATTTAAATCTAATAAAGAAAGATCATTTCTAATATTTTCTAACCAACTCTTTTTAGGTCAACCTCTACCTTTCTTAAAATAAGTGAAATCTAACGCCTCTTCTTTCCTAATCGGATCATCGAAAGGCCACTGTTTTATGTGACCAAACCATCTAAGGTGGCTCCCTCTAATCTTATCTTCCACTAGAGCTACTCCAACCTTTTCATGTATATGCTCATTTTGTAGCCTGTCTCTAAGGGTAAAGCCACTCCACCACTTGAGCATCCTCATATATGCAAAACTTAACTTAGTATTATGCTTCTCTTTTAATGGCCAACATTCTACACCATAAAGCATTACAGGTCATACCACCATCTTATAGAATTTTCCCTTAAGTTTGAGGGGACTTTTCTATCACACAGCAAGCCGGATGCATTCCTCCACTTCAACCATCCAACTTGAATTCTACTGATAATATCCTCATCTATTTCACCATCACTCTGAACAATAGATCCAAGATATCTAAAACATGTACTCTTATTAATGAATTGATCGCCCAAAGTCACAATCCCCACACTAGATCTATTACTACTAAAATTACACTCCATATATTCAGTTTTAGATCTACTCAAGCGAAAACCTTTAGACTCTAAGGTCCCTCCACTAGAAATTTAGAGGAGGCCTTTTATTTCTAAAAGGCCTCTTCTTTTTCTTGGAGTTTAAATAGAATGATCTTTGTAAATGTTCGAGCAGGTTGTTAGACCTAATAGAACTATCCCAAGGCTAACCGAGAGGGGGGGGGGGGTGAATTAGTAATTTAAAAAAATCTCTTGGATTTGAGAAAACCATTTTAAGAAATTTTACTCAATGTTCTTGAAGTATACAATTGTTTATAGAAATATATTTTCACAAAATTCTTTTCAACCACAGTAATATAAAGTGCAGAAAATAAAAATGCAGTAAAAAGTAAAAGAATAGAAGAATACGAAATTTTATAGTAGTTCGGTCCAACTAGACCTACATCCATAACCTGGAGACTACTTCTTCAGGAATTGCACTAAATAAAAATGACTCTCCTTTTGCTCCCATAGAAAGGAGGAGAAGCCCTTACAACTCTCTTCCACCAACCTGGTGCGATAGAGAACCGACACCTTTTACACCCTCCAAGTGATGGTAGCGTACATTCATCCTTATTCACCCTCCCGGTGACAGTAGAGTATCGACGTCCTTTCTCACCCTCCTGGTGATGGCAGAGTACTAATGTTCTTTCTCACCCTCCTGGTAACGCTAGAGTACCAATATCCTTGCTCACCATCCTGGTGATGGCAGAGTACCGACATCATTTCTCACCCTCCTGGTGACAGGTAAAGTACCGTGACACAATATTGAAGATCTTCTCTCAAAAGCCTCCAGAGGAGATGGGCAGAAATTTGAAGAAGAAAAGAAGATCCTCGCTTTGGGCAACCTATGAATCCCTCATAACTCCCCCTCACTTAATCTCTCACTCTTTACTCTCACAATCTCTCCCAAACACTCACACTCAATGGCCACTCTCAAGAGAAAATCATAGCAAAGGTCTATATTGTCAGTTTTTAGGACTCTTATATATAAAACACAAGAAAAACTATCCAGAAAATAAAAAATTACAAGTCAACTGACATATGATCGTACTGTATGATCGATGATCATCTGTACGAACAGTTCAAAAATCTATGTATGATCTTGTATGAACCTAATTTTATACTCTGTCAGTCGCCTATACGAACTGATATTGTACTGTACGAATAGATCAAAACTGAACCTTTTCATTCGATACAATCCTGTGCGAACCTCATTTCGTACACTAACAGTCATCTGTATGATATATAGATTGTTTATATGAATAGTTAAAATTCATCTGGATGATCTAGTATGAAGATTATTTCATACACTGTCAATTATTTGTATGATATTTAGATCGTTTGTACGAACAGTTAAAATTTGTCTAAACGATCTGATACCAAAACGAATTCAAAAATTAAAAAAACAAAACACACACATAACCAACACAACAAACATATGTGATTAATTCAATCAAATAAACAAATAATAAATAATAACTCCCCCTTTTGACAATAGCAAAAAGAGAAGCACCTCTTGAAAAAGTAAGTTGCTATTGACAAATCTAATAGATGAAAGAAAAGGATTTTAAACTATTTGCAAACACAACATTAATGTCCTTATGGGAAAAGGAAAGTCTCATATTTTAAATCAAAGAACAATTAAGATAAGAAAAGTCAACTAGGTTCACTATTTGTTCTAAACCTATCAAATAAAATAATTATTGTAAAAACGATTAAATAAAGATCAATTTGTTATTCAATAGTGTAGATTTTTTTTGATTGTATGGATTTGTGTAAGAAATAAAGAGATAAAGGAAAGAACTGTATGATACTTTCGATTGGCGACATTGCGCATCTTTTCATGTTTTGGCACGCTTTGTACATCTTTTCAGTTTGGGCTAATTTAATGCTTCTTTTTATTTTTGGTGAACATTGTGCATCTTTTAAACTTGTGGCATATTTTGTGCATATTTTCAAGCTTGGCACACTTTGTGCATCTTTTTACATTTCTGGTCTTTTCGATATCAATAAATCTTAAAATAAAATCCAATAATTAACAAAAATAAATATATTGAATAAGAAATTAAAAAAATATCTCTTTTGCAACAATTATAATAATATTTGTCTATAAAACATGAAGATGATCTTCTAATCTATATCTAATCATAATTTAATTTAAATTTTTGAGAAATTAAATTTTGTTAGGAAATTAAGTTGTAGAGCAAATTATTTTAAAATTTTATTCCATAGATCAAATATATTTGATTAGTCTATAAAAACTTAGAACAATCCAAGAGGATTAACCTAAAAGTAAGACAAATATCATTCAATTTTTTTTTAAACAAACTCAAGATACAAATGCAAATATAGCTAACACAATAACTCAAACATCCAAATGCCATTATATGAAAACTAAAAAGAAAAAACATACATCAACTACAACAGAAAATGAAAAATAATATCCTGGAAGACCTTGATTTGGAGGTGGCTAAGGAGGGGTGAACATAGTAAAGTTGCTATTGATGGTAACTACTTGAGTGTTGATCGAGTCAACCTATCCTCTGATCTAGCCCATATCTTCATTATATCTGGCATCCTGCTGGCCTAGGCGAGTCTCAATGTGATCAAATCATTGATCAAAGTGAGACTCAAGTTGATCAAATCGCTGGACCATTTCTTGATAGAAATGCTGCTCAGGTCCAGGAGCAGGTGTAGGTGTAGGTGTTGGAGCTTCTTCTTCTCCTCCCATTTTATCTCCCTCACCCACTTGATCCTGATGAAAAAGAGCACAGAAAGAAGCATTGATAAAGTAGATTGGCAAATTATTTGGAGGATCAGGATGAATCAGAATGTACTTCTTCTCAAGGATATAGGCAATTAGATGTCCTAAAACCACATTCTTCTTCCTTCTAGTGGTAGGAAGTCTAATGTCTGTAAGATTATTGATGTAGTCTAGAATCAACTAGGCTTTATCAATTGGAGTGTTCAATATTATAAGATAAGTGACTATAGAAAGCAAAGGAGTAAGGTTTATATGATCACCAGCTTTAGGAATAATTGAAGTTCTCAACACATGCTGGATGATCCTGACATTTTGATTTAAAGTGAACACATGAGGTAAGTGATTGACTGAAGGTACACCTCTAAGGGTTTGATATATGGTAGACCAGTCAAAATTATCTCTTGATGTCATAGTGTATGCCCTTACACCCTTAGTTCTAAGGTGTAAATATGTGCCTAAATCTGCCTTAGTTATCTCAACCCTTTGACGAAGAACAAAAAAAGACATGATTATGTGGTTCTGTCCCATTCTCAGATTAGCAAGAAAGTAATAGAAGGTATCAAAATGAAAGGCATGGATTGAAGTGAGAATGAAAGCAAATTGGTTAGAAGCAAAAAGAGTCATTACAAAAAAGTTGATGTCTTCTTGAATAAGAAGATGAGTTGGAGTCATCTTTGCTTCAAAGTAAAGCTGGTATGCTTCTTCATTCTCTCTAGAAAGAAAATTTTCATATGGTTCATTGGACCGAGATGAAGAACCCCTAGAATGTCTAGCATGCTTGCTACTACTTGCCATTTTCTGAAAGATAGAGCATAAGAAAGTTTGAAAGCAAAGGGATGATAAAAAATTTGAAGAATGGCCTTCAATTTATTGAAATCAGGAACATTCATACAATATGACATAAGGTTCATACGTATGATTATAAGTTCATACTAGACAAAAATATTTTTGTACATACGAATAGAAATGGTTAAAATAGTTAATATGATGAAACGACTTTTCGTAATACACAATTCTTGAGGAGTCGTATCATACAACTTTTTGACCAAATTAATCATACAGATGAACATGTGTTCATCTGAGATGATCATATAATAATGATTATACCTGGCGGTTAGGTTCATCGATATGCAAACTGACAACTGGATCATACAGACGAAATATGATTTTGTACGTACGATCTTTGAAAAATAGCTATATTTGGAAAACTCATCCCAATCATACAGACAAAAAGTAATGGATCATACATATGAAGACATCATCATACAGTATGATATGCTTATAGAAATCTCATTTTTGTCTTCTCAACTTAGGAAAAATATCATATACAGTTTATTGAATTTGTGCAATACGAAAGTGGTTCGTACAGTATGAATGGAAAAGTAACTTAAGATATGATAAACAAAACTCTTTTCCAAAAACAGACCTCCCAAGATCCATGAGATGCAAAGATGAAAATAAAAATAATACAAATGGAAAATAAACACAAAATAGAGGAAAACTCAAACATTAACGAAATACAAACAAAGAACAAACCATACACATCAACATACATGAAATACATTACAAATATAATTTACAAAATTACAATTATTAAGTATGAATATCAATCACACCTAATCTGGTTCTTAAGGTACTAAATGTTTTGAAAGCTAGTGATTTTATGAAAATATCTGCAAGTTGATTATCAGTAGCTACATGATATAGCTCAATTTCTCCTTTAGTGACATAGTCTCTAATGAAGTGATGCCTTATGTCTATATGCTTGGTTCTGGAGTGTTGAATATAATTCTTTGAAATGTATATGATACTTATATTATCACAGAAAATTAGAATAGTGCCATTTGAAAATCCTAAATTAGTAAGTTATTATTTTAACTAAAAAACTTGTGCCACACAACTACCTAATGCTATGTATTCTACTTTAGCAGTAGAAAGGCCTACTAAATTCTATTTTCTACTAGACTAGAAAACTAAAGAGTTTCTAATGAATTGACAAATTTTAGAAGTACTTTTATGATCAACCCTATATTCTATAAAATTTGAATCAGAATATCCAATGATTTCAGAAAAAGAGCTATGCCTAGGATATCATATCCCTAAGTTTTTAGTTCCCAAAAGATATCTCAGAATTCTTTTAACAGCAGTCAAATGTGATTCCTTTAAATCAGCTTGAAATCTAGCACACAAATAAATACTAAATATGATATCTAGTCTGCTAGTAGTTAAGTAAAATAATGATTCAAATATTCCTCTAAATTTCTTTTGATCAATAAATTTTCTCTTAGAGTCCTTATCTAACTACACTGAGGAGCTCATTGGTGTACTCTATGGTTTAGCTTTATCCATTTCATATTTCTTAAGAATGTCCTTAATATATTTTGACTGACTAAAAAATGTGCCATCCTCTTTCTGCTTAATGCTAAAACTAAGAAAGTAACTCAAGTCTCCCATCAAACTCATTTCAAATTCATTACTCATTATTTTTAAAAAATTATCACAAAGATTTTTATTAGTCGATCCAAATAAGATATCATTAATATATATTTGAACAATAAGTATATCATCTCTTACTTTTTTAAGAAGAGAATGGTGTCCACACTTTCTTTAACAAATAATTTTTCTAGTAGGGATGTACTTAGCCTCTCATACCAAGCCCTAGGTGTCTATTTCAGTCCGTACAATACCTTTTTTAATTTAAACACATGATTAGGGAATTTTGACTTTTAAAACCTCGAGGTTGCTAAACATAAATATCTTCTAGTATCACCCCATTATAAAAGGCACTCTTAACATCCATTTGAAATAATTTAAAACCTTTAAAACATGCAAAGGCAAGTAGCACCCTTATCACTTTAAGTCTGGCTAATGGGGCAAAAGTTTTCTCAAAATTAATTTCTTCTATTTAATAATATCCCTTGGCCACCAATCTTATCTTATTTCTAACCACTACACCTAAATTATTCATTTTAGTTTTGAATGCCACTTAGTTCTAACAACACTGTGATTTTTAGGCCTTTCGATCAATTCCCAAACATTATTTCTAACAAATTTATTCAATTCTTCTTGCATGGCCAGAATCCAAAATTCATCAGAGAGTGCTTGATTTATACTAATGGGTTCAATCATTGAAATAAAAGTTGAGTGGTTCACTTCTTTGCTAAGTCCATACCTAGTTCTAACACCTTCACTTAGTTCACCTAAAGTTAATTCTTTAGGATGACTTTTAGAATTTTTTCATTCTCTAAGTAATGTATTTTATATTCCAACATTCTCTTCAAGATTTATTTTTTCAATTCCTTGGGAGATCTCTTCAATATATTCTTCTTCCAGCCTTGGCTCTTCAAAAATACTAAATTCATCAAAAACTACATGTGCGATCTCCTTAACTACAAAGCCCTTCTACTAAAAACTCTATAGGATTTGCCAACACTAGAATATCCTAGAAAAATTCCTTCATCAGTGAAATTTTCTAAAGAAGTTTTACCATTATTATGAATAAACACCTTACATCCAAAGACATGTAAATGTGAAAGGTTAGGTGTTCTCCCCTTAAGAAGTTTATAGGGTGTCTTGTTTAACTTAGATCTAATATTCACCATATTCAGATCATAACAAGCCGTACTAATTGCTTCAGCCCAAAAATATTTTGGAAGTTAATATTCAGCCAATATGGCTTTAGTAGCTTCTATCAAAGTTTTGTCTTTCTTTCAACAATCCCATTCTACTGAGGGGTCCTAGGAGATGAAAAGTTGTGATCTATTCCTTGTTCTTTACAAAAGGCTTCAAAATTTTATTTTAAAATTCTCCTCTATGATCACTTTAAATTATAAGGATTTCACAACCTAGCTTCCTTTGTATCCAAGTAGAAAAATCTCTAAATTCATCAAATGATTCACACTTATGTGATAAGAATTTAATTTAAGTGAATCTTTAATAATCATCAATAATTACATATCCAAAAACTTTTCCTCCTAGACTTACAGTGCTAACGGGTCCAAAAAGATCCATATGTAGGATTTCTAATTGTTTGCTAGTTCTAAGTTCCTTAGTTGAATGAAAGGAAGACTTCAGCTTGTAGGTAAAAATTTAATGTTAAAACCCTTATCACAAGGCTGACTAATACTTAACAAGTTATATTTTAAGCCTTCAACCAATAATACATTCTCAATAAAGAAATTATCCTTATTGTCAATCATACCTGTACCTATCACTATCCTAGTGGTATTATCTCCTAGTGTCACTTTGCCTCCATTCTCAATTTCTAGCGATATAAATTAAGTTGTATCTCTAGTCATATGCTTCAAACATTTGCTATCTAGGTACCAAATGCTCTCACGAGGACTTGTATGAGAGTGTTTCTACAAAATAATCAAATGTTAGACTTGGGAACCCAAATAAATTTTGGTTTACCTCTTGTAATTTATACATCTTAAGTCTCCACACTAAATGTGTTCTACTCTGAATAGTGCAAGTGTGGGAAATATACCCTATTATTCCACATGAAAAGCATTTTACACCAAGAAAAGGATTTACTAATCTACGTGAATTATAATATCTTTTCCTAGGACTTAAACTTGTACGCTTTTGATTAAGATTATAAAGTTGTTCAAGTGTGGGTGGAATCCTATTCTCCTCGAAAGCTTCCACTCGTACTTTAAGATATGAATTTGCACTTTCTAAAATTTAAATCTCAATCTTCAAATCATTCTCTCTTCGATCTGATTCAGTTATAGGAACCTTAAAATCATTTTTAAGTTCAGTATAAGATGTTTTCAATGACTCATTCTTCTTATTCAAATCATTGAATTTTTCCAATAAAATCATGTGGTTGTTATCTATGTCTGCATGATCTTTTCTAAGAATTCATACTCTTTTTGTAAATTCAAATGCTCTATGTTAAGTTTAGCATGCAATTTTTTGAGTTTCCTATATACAATATGTATTTTCTCAGAAACTTTAAATTATTCATCGTAGGATAAGTCACATACCTCCTCTTGATCTAAATGATCAAGTTTGTCTGCTATTAAGCACAAGTTTATGACTTCCTCTTCTGCTTCTATTTCTGAAGAGTCTGAAGCTGAGTCAGATCTTTTCTTGCCCTTCCTAACATTAGTTTTCTCCTCAACTTTCTCCTTGCTAGGATTAGCTTTGAAATTTGGGTTGTCAGGCATTCATAACAAATGACTTCATTTGAAACTTTAGTATTCTTGTTAAATTTACCTTTGTTCCATTGCTGACGTCTTCGTTGCTTTCTCCTAAGGAAACCTTTGAATGCCTTATCATAAGAGCAATATCTTCCTCATCCTCAGGCATTAATTGATCACTTTCTAAATCATCCCCCTTCAAAGCTATATTTTTCTCTTTTCGCTTGTCACATGCATCAATCTATCTTTGATTCACTCCTCGCTCGTAAGCAATCAGTGATCCAAGCATATTGTCAATATAATATGCATTTACATCTTTTGACTATATTATGGCAGTTATCTTTGCATCATAAGCAGTAGGTAAACATCGTAGGATTTTATTAACCTTTTCTGAATTAGTTAGTTCTCTATCTAAAGCATACAACGAGGTAACAATCTAAGTAAAATGTGTATATATATTAGAAATTAACTCATTCGATTTCATGTGAAATAATTCATAGTCATGTAATAAAAAATTCAATCTAGATTATCTAACCTTATTTGTCCTTCATAAGTTATGCAAAGTCTATCCTAGATTTTTTTCTAGTTTTGCAAGTAGAAACCTGCATATAGTCTTATGATTTTAATGCACAAAAAAAATTATTTAAACATTTTGCATTTAGTTATGCTAAGTCTTTTTCTTCTTGTGTCCAATCATTGAATGGTGTTTCAACTCTAATACCATCAACGAGTCTAGTGGGTCTAGTGTAACCATCTTGTACTAAAATCCATATACGATAATCAAGTGATTGCAGAAAAGTAGACATGTGAGTTTTCTAAAAATCAAAAGGGATGTTATCGAATAAAGGTGGTCTAGTGATAGAATATCCTTCAGGAGTGTTCCGATTTTCAAAAGTAGACATGATCATTTTTTAAAAAGTAGTATAAACTTTAATTTTTGAAATAGGCTTTAATACCACTTGAATGTTTGAGCAGATTGTTAGACCTAATAAAATTGTCTCAAGGCTAACCATGAGGGGGGGGGGGGGGTGAATTAGTAATTTAAAAAAAAACTCTTGAATTTTAGAAAACCATTTTAAGAAATTTTACTCAATGATCTTGAAGTATGCAGTTGTTTGTAGAAATAGATTTTCACAAAATACTTTTCAACCACAGTAACATAAAGTGCAGAAAATAAAAATGCAATAAAAAATAAAAGAATAGAAGAACACCAAATTTTATAGTGGTTCAAACCAACTAGACCTACGTCCAGTCCCTAAAGATTCCTTCTCCAAGTACTGCACTAAATCAAAGTGACTCTCCTTTTGCTCCCACAACAAGGTGGAGAAGCCAACTCTCTTCCACCAACCTGGTGCGGCAGATAACTGACACCTTTTACACCCTCCAAGTGATGGCAGCATACCTTCATCCTTTTTCACCCTCCCAGTGGCAGCAGAGTACCGACGTCCTTTCTCACCCTCTTGGTGATAGTAGGTATCGATGTCCTTTCACACCCTCCTGGTTATGGCAGAATACCGGCATCCTTTCTCACCCTCCTGGTGATAACAGACTATTGATGTCCTTTCTCACCCTCCTGGTGATAACAGAGTACCACATTTTTTCTCACCCTCCTGGAGATGGTAGAGTATCTTGATAGAATGTTGAAGATCTTCTCTCAAAAGCCTCCAGAGGAGATGGGCAAAAATTTGAAATAGAAAAGGAGATCCTCGCTTTGGGCAACCTGTGAATCCCTCACAACTCCCCCTCACTTAGTCTCTCACTCTTTACTCTCACAATCTCTCCTAAACACTCACACTTAATGGCCACTCTTAAGAGAAAATTGCAGCAAAGGTCTATATTGTCTATTTTTAGGACTCTTATATATAAAACATATAAAAAACTATCCAGAAAACTAAAAATTACAAAATAACTGACATATAATCGTACTGTATGATCGATGGTCGTCTATATGAATAGTTTAAAAATCCATGTACAATCCTATACGGACCTAATTTCATACTCTATCAGTCATTTGTATGAACTAACATCGTACTATACGAACATATCAAAATTGAACCTATTCGTCCGGTACAATCCTGTACGAACCTCATTTCATACACTATTAGTCATCTGTATAATATTTAGATTGTCTGTATAAATAGTTAAAATTCATCTGGATGATCTGGATGATTTGGTATGAAGCTTATTTCGGACACTGTCAATCATCTATATGATATTAAGATCGTCTGTATGAATAGTTAAAATTCATCTGGATGATCTGGCACGAGGCTTATTTCATACACTGTCAGTAGTCTATATGATATTTAGATCGTCTGCATGAATAGTTAAAATTTGTCTGGATAATCTAGTATGAAGCTTATTTCATATACTATCAATTGTCTGTATAAACTGACATCGTACAGTATGAATAGAGTAAATTTTTTTTAATTTCAATTTTAACTCTCTTCCCCTCTGTGTGTGTGCACAGTTACCCAATTACAATCACACTCTCTCAGACTTTAAAAAATAAAAATTACTGACTTCATTATATGAAATCCCTTTATACTCTATCTTAAAGTCTTTAGCAGTCTAGAGTATG
This sequence comes from Dendrobium chrysotoxum, assembly GCA_019925795.1. Classification (NCBI taxonomy): domain Eukaryota; kingdom Viridiplantae; phylum Streptophyta; class Magnoliopsida; order Asparagales; family Orchidaceae; genus Dendrobium; species Dendrobium chrysotoxum. Next base: position 10,889,286 of record CM034297.1, read on the forward strand.
ATTTTCTTGAAATGTTAGTACACATAAAAACAAACAGACATATATCCAATATATGTTAGGAAAAATAATAATAATAATATCATAATAATAATATTTTGTTATAATAAAAAAATCACATTACAGAAAACTCAATTTTGATTTCTAAGTTGCGACACTTTGCTTTATTGAGAGATGATAAATTCTCAAAAGAAGAATCATGCATATAAATGTTATCAGCAATATCAACATTATTCTCAGCTTGCAAAATGTTGTAGAAGATATTATTAAAAAATAAATTTATTCCACCAATTCAACTTTTGCTTAAGTCTCTTGAGTTTAAACCATAATTTGGTCATACCCCCAACATTATCAAAAGGAAAAAGAGGAGCAAGCCAATTACCTTACAAAATCTCGAAAAAAGAATCATCAAGGAGCCACATATTTTTAAATCTAAAATGTTAATAAATATTTTTATTATTCAAAGAATACTTAACAATAAAGGAGAATGGTCATAAAGAGTTCCTGTTAAATGTTTAACATGAGTCATCTGGTAAGAAGCAATCCAGGCATAATTAAAAAGAAAATGATCGAGTCTTTGCCATATGGTACCTTTGTTCTAAGTAAAAACATTCCTAGAAAAACCTAAATCAGGTAAATTATAATTCAAAATCATTTCAATAAAATCTTCCATACCTTAAAAATTGGGGGAATTATCCCCAATTCTTTCAGAAGCATTGGTAACAATATTAAAATCATCACCCACCATCCAAGGAGCCTTGAAGGTCAAAGAAAAAGCTGAAAGTTGATTCCAAAGGGACTTCCTTTGAAATCTAGAACAAGATGCATAGACAAAAGACGCATAGTAAGAAAACTAAGGAAAACTAACATTAGTATGCACAATTTGAGGCAGATCCATAATAATATCTAGGTAGATGAAGTGCTTCCAAAAAATCCAAATTTTAATAGAGCAATTACCAAAGGCCTTATCAAAACCTAGCATAATACAAACCGAATCAAGATTAATAGAAGAAATTAAAGGCTCTATTAAAACAAGTAAATTTATATAGTGAACCCTGCATAAATTCCTCACCCGGTCCTTAGACAAAGAAGCACCCACACCCCTAATATTCCACACAAGAGCTTTAACCATTAGAACAAGATGAAACAGTTGAAGCACGAGTGATCCTCGGGGTCCAACTAACCGGGTTCTTACTAATCCGCTTTTCTTCTTAGAATTTTTTTGAAAACCTTCATCAATGTTCTCAGCCTTACCATTAAGATATGACATAGAGGTGTTAGTATTGCCTTCTAAGGTATCCATAGGAGAATTAGTGTCATGAGAAATAAATTCCCCTTCTTCCAAAACATCATCCATTAAACCAAGAGATCTTGATTGAATCTTAGGTAAATGATATGATATAATATTGCCCTTGACCTCATTAATTTGGTTTTAAATACAATTATCCTAAGGCCCTCCACCATTAACCATATTATTAACCTCCTTGTCATTGTCAGTCAAAAATCAATTGAAGTATGATTAATAACCTCTTGGAAAGTCCCCCCCAACAAAGGCACTACCGAATTAATTAAATCAGGAACTTCTAGGTCTTCAACGATATCATCAAGTTTATCAAATTCAATATTGCCCTCATTTATGTTCTCTAATTCCCAAACAGATTTCTTAGAAGGAACATTCTCTATGTCATCACCATAAGCCTTAGGCTCACCAATATCCACATTATGAGAATCCTCATGATTCAAATTTTGAGCTCCCCTATCAGCAGGTTTACCAACATTCAATTCCACCATAGTTTTGGATCTTTTCTTAGTTCTTTTAAGTTGAGGATGGACCATGAAGCATTCATTACTTGAATGTCCATGAACCTTACAATGAGAAAAAAATTGGAACATTTTCCAATTCCACTTTCTATAAATAGCCAGACCTTCAGAACCAAGCCAAATATCATTTGGATGTTTCTTGGTGATATCCATTTCACCAATATCCGAACCATAGAAGGCCTTAATTGAGAAGCAGTAACTTGGTCTGATTGTAAAGGCCTGCCAAAAATGGAATTTAAAGCATGTAAAACATGGAGATTAAAAAAATATAATGAAGATTAGGGAATGAAATCCATATTGGAACTATTAGGGATTCTTTCTTGATATCAAAATAGGGAGTCCATTTTAATAATCGCATGTGATAGTTGTTTACAAAGTAAGACCTCCTAGCAAACACACGAGTACTATGTCTAGGATCCAATAAACCGATTGAAAAAACACCAAAGAGCTTTAAATTTCCAAAGAAAAATCATATAGAATTTAGATTAGGCCTTCAAATTGAGAACTTCCCAGCCAAGGTAAATTGATACGGAGAAGCTAATTTCATAATATCATTGTAAAAAATCAATAAAGTTGGTAAACCTTTAACAAAAGCTTTCAAAAATGAAAAAGATGGTTCTTTTGATGAAGAGGCACCCGAAACTACATCACATAAGTTCTGAGATTTAGGGGAAGAAATGATACATTCCCATCAAAGAATCCATCCTTAGGAGCATCCGACGCAGACGAAGGAATACCCTCAGGGATTTGGTGAGGAAGATGACAAAATCGATGTCATCCAGAAAGAGCATAGAAAACCTAAGGCTAATCGGCCTTAGGAATTGAAATGAAATAAAAAAATGAACAAAACCACGTGATTAGAAGTGGCAGGCTATAGGGAAGAGGCAAGTTCAACAGTAGAAACCCTGAAAGTAGAGCACCAGTCCGCAAAAGGAGAGAGAATATAGATTTTAGAATTGAATTCATCTTTGAGCCTAGGAAACTCAAACCCTAGTTTTAGGTTTTGTTTTAAATGCCCTTTATAAAGCATTAAATAGCATGAGATTTTAGACGGTGATATATTGTGACTACAGAAGAAGTGGGGAAGTGTTCTTAGGGTTATTCATGCATTATTATAGATCTTATTTAGAAACATATATAAGAACCTAGGGTTTAAGATTTACCTGTACATATGCGGTCTCAAGTGGAGTTTGAGGATATATTTTCTTTATCTTGAGCTTCTCTATAACTTTGTAGAATACCTTGAGCTCAAAAGATCACTCAAACATAATTTTGAATAGTTGAGGCGGGCTAAGCTTTGACTCTTCATTGATTTGACCGTCGGTAGGCTCTAGATGCTGGAAAAATATAAGGGAAACATGTAGGGAGCTTTATGAAGCTAGAATGAAATACAAGAAGCTCTGGGGAATGGCTTGGGTGAGTGTATGGTTCAAATGAGTGTTACATTAACTTGAGCCAATTCAAATGCTAGAGTTACTTTGGATGACTAAGATCCCTCAGGTGTCCTAGACCGTTAGAGAGCAAGGAGGTTGCTGCAAGACCTAAAAATGATAAATTATCATTTTCATAAGGGAGGGGACAACTAGCAATTTTGGGCCATACCAACAACTGAACTCATTGCTGCAAATACGATTTTGATGATGACAAACATGTTTCTATTGTGTTTTGCTTGGCTAACCCGTTTTAGGCACAAACGATCACGAGCCACTCAAGCCAACTCAAGATCAGGTCTAAGTGTGTCCAATGTACTATTTTTCATTTTATTGAGTCAATTGTAATGTAACTGATCCCCTAGCTAAGTAACCTTGCACACACACACTCAGGGGGAGAGCTTGAGTGAATTAGAGTTTCTGTTTATTTTTTGTTCAGATCGTCCTGGACGATCAGGTAAAAATAGAAACCCTAATTAGGGTGACTAAGTTAACCGGGTCTGATTAAGCCGATCGTCCGGGACGATCTTTGGATCGTACGGGACGATATGCTCAAATCAGAAATTCTCAGCCGCCAGATCAAGTTAGGCAAGTTTTTATTTTAAGTTATTTGGTCTGATCGTCCCGGATGTTACGTGTATCGTCCTGGATGATTCAGTACAATCATGCCTAAATTAATCTGGTAATTAAGGAAAGTAATTTATTTTTGATTGATACGATCATATCGTCCTGGATGATCGCAGGATCGTCCCGGATGATCATGATCGTCTAGTGCATTTGAGTTGTACGTCACGAACTGTGTTCAGGAAGATTTGGGCACTTTTTGAACTAATCGTACAGGACGATGTCCCTATCATCCTGGATGATCAAGTCATTTTTTTGTCGTCCAGCACAGTTTGCTCTGGATGACCCGAACTGTCTTCTGGACGATATTCCTCGATTTGCACTCATCATCCCGGACGATCGCAGGATCGTACAGGACGATATGAATACTTTTTTCTACTGATCGTCCAGAAGAGCCAGATCGTCCAGGCTGAAACAACTGATTTTGAACTGATCGTACAGGACGATCTATCGATCATCCTGGACGATCTTGGCTGACTAGTTGAGATTTAGGGCAAATTTTAAGCCATCCTATAAAAGAACTTTTTCTTGAAACAAGAAAAATCTTTTGCTACCTTCCTTCCCTGAGAAACCCTAGAGAGAGAGAGAGTTGGGAGAGAGAGAAAGGATCTTGTGAGGGGGAGTTAGTGAGGGATTCACTAAGGTTTCTCCAAGCACGGATCAGAGTCATCTTCTCCGCTCGTCGTCTTTCGTCTAGTTGGTGTTCGTCATGGGAGGATCGTTCGCAAGAAGATCCGGGGTTCTCTGCCCACTTCAGGTGGAAGCAAAAGGAGTTCGAAGGTTCTCTGCCTACTTCAGGAGGAAGCTAAAGGAGGTCAGGTTCTCTGCCTCGCCGTATGGTGAAAAGGAGGTGTTTGTACAGGCTTCTCCGCCTTGCTGTGGGAGCAAAAGGAGAGACACTTTTTATTTAGTGCAATACCCGGAGGGGAGGCTTCGGGGAGTGGACGTAGGTCAAGTTGACTGAACCACTATAAAATCTGGTTTGCTTTTCTGATTCAGTTCTGCACTTTACTTTTTGATATTAACTCCGTGGGTGAATATCTGAGATTGATCTTTTCGTTCTTGTTTAATTATTTCCGCTGCTAAGTATCAAAAAGATTTTTCATTGTTGTCGTGAAATTTTTTAAATAACCAATTCACCCCCACCCCCCTCTTAGTTAGCCTCGGGACTAGTTCACTAGGGCTTAACATCCCTATCGAACTTTCAAGTGGTATCAGAGCGGGATTCAAAATTTAGGTTTAAAAACTTTTGAATTTGATCCATGGCTAAATATAACAATCGTAATACTGCTGAAGGCTATTCTATTACAAGACCACTATTGTTTGACAATATTCCTTTTGATTTTTGGAAAACACGCATGTCTACTTTTCTGTAATCTATTGATTATCGTATGTGGATGTTTGTTAAGGATGGTTATGAAGCACCACACAGACTTGTTAATGGAATTAAAATTGATTTGCCTTTTGCTGATTGGACGTTTGATGATCGTGATTTAGCATAGTTAAATGCAAAATACTTGAACTGTTTCTTTTGTGCTTTAAAATCTGAAGACTATATGCGTGTTTCTACTTGTACAACGGGAAATGAAATCTGGGATAGATTATGTATAACATACGAAGGTACAACTGAAGTTAAACAGTCTAGGTTAAACATCTTGTTACATGATTAAGAACTTTTTCACATGAAACCTAGTGAGACTATTTCAGAAATGTACACAAGGTTCACTCAGATTGTTACCTCTTTGCATGCTTTAGGTAGAGAACTTACTAACTACGAAAGAGTGAACAAAATTCTTAAATGCTTGCCTTCTTCATACGATGCTAAGATTACTGCGATCACTGAATCTAAAGATTTAAATACTTACTCTATTGACAGCTTACTTGGATCACTCATTGCTTACGAGCAAGGGGTGAACCAAAGGCAACTTGATGCAGGTGAGCGTAAGAAGGAGAAGACAGTGGCACTAAAGGCCAAAGATTCAAATGCTAGCACTTCCGGGTCTGATAGCGATGATGTTGCCTTAATCACAAGGCAATTCAAGAGCTTTCTAAGGAAGAAGAATAAGAATTTTCAAAAGTGGAACAAAGGTAAGACTAGTAGAAACTTTAAAGATTCATCTGAATCTGTTTGTTTTGAATGCAGGAAGCCTGGACACATTAAGGCTGATTGTCCTACACTTAAAGCTCATCCAAGCAAGGAGAAGGGTGAGGAGAAACCAAAGTTTAGAAAGGATAAGAAGCGGATTCAGAAGGCATTCTGGGCAGACTCGACATCCGACTCTTCTGAGACTGAAGCTGAAGAGGAGGAAACAAACTTATGTCTGATGGCTGAAGATCACCATGGTCAGTCGGACCAGGAAGAGGTATGTGAGCTTACTTACGATCAATTATTTGAAGTTTCTGAAAAAATTCATACATCGTATAGGAAGCTTAAGAAAACTCATGCTAGTCTGAAATTAGATTATTTGACTTTGCAAAAAGAGTATGATTCTGTAGTTAAAGATCATTCCACACTTGATTCCAATCACATGTCTTTGCTTGATGAGTTTGATGAGTTGAATAAAAAATATTCTGATTTAGTTTCTGAGCATGATTCATTGAAAATCACGCATGCGGATTTAGAAAGAGCTTTTAAAGAGTTAGATACAATGGCATGTGAAGTAGAAAGTAGCAATGGAACCTTAAAATTTGAAATTACAAGTTTAAAGAAAATAAATGAGTTTTTGAAAGTGAAAATCAGTGCTTTTGAAAAGAACAAAACACCGCCTACTTTTAAAAAGTTTTATGCACCGCCACTTTTTGAAAAATCTGTTGCAAGTTCATCAAAGCATATTTTATATACATCTAGGAAGAGGCATTATCACCCACGTAGATTAGTTAACCCTTTTCATGGTGTTAGATATTTTTTATGTGGCATGTTAGGACACATTTCCCACACCTGCACTGTTCACCGTAGTACACATTGGGTGTGGAGACCCAAACTGCCTGTTTCACAGTACAGCACGCATGCATTGCATTCTTCTTTTCATAAGAAGGAACCCAAACTTGTTTGGGTTCCTAAGACTGACGTTTGATATTTTTGTAGGAGTGCTCTCACACAAGACCTCGTGAGAGCATGTGCTACCTGGACAGCGGATGTTCTAGACATATGACTGGAGATGCAAATCAGTTCATTTTGCTGGAGGCCAGAGCTAGAGGCAAGGTTACACTTGGAGATAACACCACCAGGAAGGTGGTAGGCTCAGGTATAATTGGTGATTCAAAAAAATTTATGATTGATAATATTTTGCTTGTAGATGGACTGAAACACAACTTGCTGAGCATCAGTCAACTCTATAACAAGGGATACAACATCAAATTCCTGCCCACTGGCTGTATTTTAAGCTTAAATGATGAAGTTGTTTTGCAGAGGCAAAGGATCAACAACGTCTACAAGTTGGATGTAAGTTGCATTAAATCTGATAATTCAATTTGCTTAAAAACTGTTGCTGATGAGTCTTGGTTATGGCATAGGAGATTGTGTCACGCCAATATGAAAACCCTTAGGAGAGTCACCCAAAAGGACTTAGTTAGAGGTGTGCCCAAGCTTAAGTTCACTAAGGATCACCTGTGTGATGCCTGTCAGTTGGGGAAGCAAGTCCAGTTTTCTTTTCACTCTGTTAAGGACATTAGCACCTCTAGACCTTTAGAAGTTCTTCACATGGACCTCTTTGGACCCATTAGCACTGCCAGCTTAGGGGGGAGGGTCTATGGGTTTGTGATTGTAGATGATTATTCGAGGTTCACTTGGGTTAAATTTTTGTTACATAAATATGAGTCATTTGACGAGTTTAGATCTTTCTCTACTTGGATTCAAAAGAAGTTAGGATGTGAGATTATTACCATCTATAGTGATCACGGAGGGGAGTTTGAAAATGAAAGATTTGGAAGTTTTTGTGAGGATCAAGGGATTAGTCACAATTTTTCAGCTCCTAGGACCCCTTAGCAGAACGGGGTAGCTGAAAGGAAGAACAGGACCTTAGTGGAAGCCGCTAGAGCCATGCTTGCCGAGTATTCACTTCCAAAATACTTTTGGGCTGAGGCGGTGAACACTACCTGTTATGTACTGAATAGGGTGAATGTGAGAGTCAAACTGAACAAGACACCTTATGAGATCATTAAGGGTAGAACTCCAAATCTGTCCCACCTCCATGTCTTTGGCTGTAAGGTTTTCATTCTGAACAACGGGAAATCACCCTTAGGAAAATTTGACCCCAAATCTGATGAAGGAGTGTTCTTAGGATATTCAAGTGTGGGGAAATCCTTTAGGGTGTTCAATAAGAGGACTTTGGTGGTGGAAGAAATAACCCATGTAGTGTTTGATGAATCTGATCCTAAGGAGTCTAGATCTGAAGTAGAAGATGAAGAGATTGTTGAGGTTACCCAAGGAGTTGGAAATACAAATCTGGAGGAAAGGGTAGAACCTCAAATCACGTTGCCTAGAGATTTGAGATATTCTTCGAGTCATCCTAAAGAACTGATCTTAGGAGACCCTTCTGAAGGTGTTAGGACTAGGCATGGACTTAGGAAGGAAGTAAACCATTCTGCCTTTATCTCAATGACTGAACCCACCAACATCAATCAAGCCTTGTCGGAGTTTTGGATTTTAGCTATGCAGGAAGAATTGAATCAATTTGTAAGGAATGATGTCTGGGAGTTAGTAGAAAGACCCAAAAATTAAAGTATTGTGGGAACCAAGTGGGTATTTAAGAATAAGATGAATGATTCTGGTGTGGTGGTGAGAAATAAGGCAAGATTGGTGGCTAAGGGGTATAATCAAATAGAAGGGATTGATTTTTAGGAGACTTTTGCCCCTGTAGCTAGATTGGAAGCCATTAGAGTGCTACTAGCCTTTGCCTGTTATAAGGGATTTAAGCTGTTTCAAATGGATGTCAAGAGTGACTTTTTAAATGGGGTAATTAAAGAAGATGTTTTTGTAGAACAACCCCCAGGTTTTGAGAGTTCCCAATATCCAAATCATGTCTATAAATTAAAAAAGGCCTTATATGGATTGAAACAGGCACCCAGAGCTTGGTATGAGAGGCTTAGCACATTCCTATTAGAAAGAGAGTTTGTTAAGGGGAGAGTAGACACCACCCTTTTTCTGAGGAGATTAGGGGATGACTTACTCATTATCCAGATCTATGTTGATGATATAATTTTTGGATCTTCTGATAAATATTTATGTGATGAGTTTTCTAAAACAATGAGTAAGGAGTTTGAGATGAGTATGATGGGAGAATTATCCTACTTTTTGGGGTTTAACATAAGGCAAACGGATGATGGAACCTTTCTCAATCAATCTAAATACACTAAAGACATTTTGAAGAAATATGAAATGGACAAAGCCAAGCCAATCAATACTCCCATGACCTCCTCAATTCAGTTAGATAAGGATTCAAGTGGAAAATCTATTGATCAGAAGAAGTATAGAGGAATAATAGGATCACTGCTTTACCTGACTGCTAGCCGACCTGATATCATGTTTAGTGTCTGTCTTTGTACTAGGTTTCAAGCTGATCCTAAAGAGTTCCACCTGACTGCTGTTAAGAGAATTCTTAGATATCTTTTAGGGACCCCAAACCTAGGAATCTGGTACCCTAGGCACAGCACCTCCTTTGAGATCATTGGATATTCTGATTCTAACTTTGCGAGGTATAGGGTGGATAGAAAGAGCACTTCTGGAACTTGTCAATTCATAGGACAGTCTCTAGTCTCCTGGTCCAGTAGAAAATAGAACTCAGTTGTACTTTCCACTGCTGAAGCTGAGTACATTGCCTTAGGGAGTTGTGTGGCCCAAGTTCTTTGGTTAAAGCAACAAGTTTTGGATTTAGGTTTACTTGTTGGCATAATTTCTGTTCTGTGTGATAATACTAGTGCCATCTGCATCTCTAAGAATCCAATCCAATATTCTAGGACCAAACACATTGACATAAGGCATCACTTTATTAGGGATCATGTTACAAAGGGGACATTGAGCTACATCTTGTAGCAACTGAAAATCAGCTGGCTGACATATTCACTAAACCACTGGCCTTTGACTCATTCAGCATTTTGAGAACCAGATTAGGAGTGATTGATATAAATACTTGATTCTGATGACTGTTGATTTTTTATTATTCTGATTGGTATTCTGTTTTCTGTTAGTTAATTTTTGGTTTGATTATTTACTTTCAGTTGATTTTATTTCTTCTGTTGATTTCTATTTTTAGCTTTACTGTTAGTTTGATTTGAGCATTTACTTTGATGTGATTTTCTACCTGTTTTTTATTCACTGGTTCATCTCTTACACTTACTATTTTATGCTTTTTAAAATCTGATCACTTCTCACTACTTCTGATAATCTGAATTTCTGCTGGGAGTTTTACCTTGTTTTGATTTGGAAGCTGGTAAGCAGTGATTGATTCCATTGAACCTGTTAAAGGGAAGAAACATTGATGATTATTTTCTCTTCCTCTAACTCCTTTACTGGTGTATAGTTTCTTTTGGATAAAAATCTTCTTCATAATTAAAATGTTAGTTTTTGAAATAGAAATTATTTGATCTTCCTACAGTAATCTACCTCATATCAATAGTATTTTTGAAAGTCTTCACTCATTAGTTTGATTTTCTAAACCAAGTGATTCCATATATCATATGCTGTATGACTTTTGTTTTGTGAATCATTCTTCCTTACTATGGAGAGTCATCTCCTACGTCTGGAAGATAATCTCACAGTTGAGACTCTTTAATGATTATGAAAAGGAGAAAGCTTACAAAAGATGCGCAGTGCGCCAAATAATTTAAAAAAGAAGCATAAAATGAGCCCAAAACTGAAAAGATACGAAATTGCCAAAATAAGAAACACATAGTGTATCAAAAATAAAAAGATGCGCAAAGCGCCAAACCAATTTGAAAAAGAGGCACAAAATGAGCCCAAACCAAGCTTTATTCCCTTTCAGATTGCTAAATGTCTTAGAAAAATCCGTGCGCCACTTAATATTTTTAAAAGCTTGAGTTTGAAAATTTTGATTTCTGATTCCTTACTTTGTAACACTATTATATCAGATATTTTTCTAGAACGAGGCTTGAAAGGATCTCTTTTCAAATCTAATGTCTTTTCTTCTGAATCGGATTTTTATTTTGAAAGAGGTTTGCATCGATAAGGTGCCCGGGGTCGGAGTTACGAAAGTTGATTTTTCCAACCTTTTCTGGATTTCAGCACTGTCAATCATCTTCTTATTGGTTTTTTAATCTAAAATCAAGAAAAATTCTAATTTACTCGAGCAGCTTAATCAAAAAAAAATGTTGCTTTTATGTATTTTTGCTGTAAGTTTTATTCATTTTTGTTTTATTTTGATTTCATGTTTGTGTTTTTTGGATCTTGATCGATCATCTTCATCATCCATCTTTTTTTATTTTCTTCACATCGTCTTGGATGATACACCGATCATCCTGGATGATCCAAACATCATCCTGGATGATTCATTCAAAATCATCCCCACACTGCTCCTGCTGATGAAAGAACTCCAATTATTGGTGATCGTCCTGGACGATCATTACATCGTCCTGGACGATCATTACATCGTCCTGGATGATCATTACATCGTCCTGGACGATATGATCCATATCCTCCTGATATGATCAAACGACTGACATTGCTCTAATTATTGTCCATCGTCCTGGATGATCCACGTGTCAGCTGCTGGACGATTCGAATTCAGCCCGTCCGACATATTTATTGCATATCGTCCCAGACGATCCACCTAATCGTCCTGGATGATACTTTTCGTCAACGGTCGTCCAGCCTGACTCCTCAGGATGATCACCTGTGTCTAATCGTCCTGGACGATCTCTGATCGTCCTGGACGATCGGACCGCCTTTTTGACCAATCGTCCAGGACATCATAAATGCCCATATCGTCCCGGACGATGTCGCGATCGTACAGGACAATCAGGCCGTTTTCTATATAAACAGCAGTTTTTCTTAAGGATTTTCACGCTTTCTCCCTCTACTTTCCTTCACTCTTGATTCCTAATGGCTGGTGGCAAAAGCTCACGGCAAAAGGGTGTAATCTCCTCCCGGGGGCCGATTGATCCTCGCTTCCCTAATGCAGTGATCAGGCTGCCTACGAGCGATACTGTGAAGTAGGGATTACACCATTGAAAATCATAAATCCCCGCACTCTCACTTATCCTATCATTGACCTCTTCGCACACATCTCCCTCACCTTCATTATGACTCTCGCATTTCCCTTTAGCTCAAAACTTCTTCGCATTTTCTTTGCAAACTTGCGGATTTCGGCTAATTATTCCACTCTCCGTTCTTATGTAAATCAGCGCCCCGTCGAACTTACCTATCAGGACTTTCACAACATTCTCCAACTGTCCATCACTGGCGAGAAACTCCACACCCTTATCACCGACCCAGACTATGATTGGAGTGTCGCCAATCATTTTCTTTGCAATACAAATGCTCCTTATCATGACAATGCCTGCTCCACACTTCTTAAGGACGCCCGGACTATTTAGCATGTTCTTCGTTCCTCCGTCATTCCAAAGGCGGGGGATCGAATTCACATCACCCCACTCCTGTCCTTGACCACCTACTACATCCTGGCCCATAGGGAATTTAATGCCACCGACTTTATTATCCGGTACCTCGAGCTCCTCACCACCATTCGGGATCCAGGTCATCACCGTCGTCCAAATCTAGCCTTAGGACACATCATTGCCTATGCCCTCGAAACCAAATATGACATGCAATATCCCGCAGCTCCAGATGTTCCTCCTTCCTTCCTCATGAATAATGCCTTTCATGTCCTACACAGCACCCGACTATATCCGGAGCCCGCCCCGGATGTTGAGGAAGAGGAGGAAGATGCCATTCCAGTTCCTGCTGCACCAGAGGCACCTGCTCCCCTTCGTATTGCCTCTTTCTTTGACCACCTGGTGCAGCGCTTTGATTAGTGGGAGGCAAGATTTGACTCCTATGTGGTTGCCCAGGAGCAGCGGCACGCCGAGGACATCCAGCGCTTCACTTACTATGCTGCGCAGCAGCAACAGTAGCATGACCAGGACATTTCCTGGATTGGAGCTCATTTTCAAGCCATTCACCACTACTTCAACCCACCACAACCACCTCCTTCTTCTGATCAGGATCCGCCTCAGTTTTAGTTTTTGTTGTGTAGTTGCTGTTTTTTCTGTTTTGTTTGCACTGCTTTATTTTGTCATGCCTGGTTCTGTTGATTTTGTTTACCCTCCTTTTGTGATGTCAAAAGGGGGAGTCAGTACTAGCGTTGTTCTTGTTATGTTCTGTCCTTGTGGTTGTACTACTTTGTTGGTTCAATGAAAATTAAAAATTTAAAAAAACATTTCTTTTTGATCTCCTAGCTCTTGTATTTTTAAAACTACTGAACATAGGTTCGCCATCATCAAAAAGGGGGAGATTGTTGCAAATATGATTTTGATGATGACAAACATGTTTCTATTATGTTTTGCTTGGCTAACTTGTTTCAGGCACAAACGATCACGAGCCACTCAAGCCAACTCAAGATCGGGTCCAAGTGTGTCCAATGTACTGTTTTTCATTTTATTGAGTCAATTGTAATGTAACTGATCCCCTAGCTAAGTAACCTTGCACACACACACTCAGGGGGAGAGCTTGAGTGAATTAGAGTTTCTGTTTATTTTTTGTTCAGATCGTCCTAGACGATATTCACATCATCCTGGATGATCAAGTAAAAATAAAAACCCTAATTAGGGTAACTAAGTTAACCAGGTCTGATTAAGCTGATCGTCCGGGACGATCTTTGGATCGTACGGGATGATATGCTTAAATCAGAAATTCTCAGCCGCCAGATCAAGTTAGGCAAGTTTTTATTTTAAGTTATTTGGTCTGATCGTCCCGGACGATACGTGTATCGTCCTGGACGATTCAGTATAATCATGCCTAAATTAATCTGGTAATTAAGGAAAGCAACTTATTTTTGATTGATACGATCATATCATCCTGGACGATCGCAGGATCGTCCCAGACGATCATGATCGTCTAGTGCATTTCAGCTGTACATCCCGAACTGTGTTCAGGATGATTTGGGCACTTTTTGAACTAATAGTATAGGATGATGTTCCTATCATCCTGGACGATCAAGTCATTTTTTGGTCGTCCAGCACAGTTTGCTTTGGACGACCCGAACTGTCTTCTGGACGATATTCCTCGATTTGCACTAATCGTCCCGGACGATCGCAGGATCGTACGGGACGATATGAACAATTTTTTCTACTGATCGTCCAGAAGAGCCAGATTGTCCAGGCTGAAACAGCTGATTTTGAACTGATCGTACAGGATGATCTATCGATCATCTAGGACGATCTTGGCCGACCAGTTGAGATTTAGGACAAATTTTAAGCCCTCCTATAAAAGAACTTTTTCTTGAAATAAGAAAAATCTTTTGCCACCTTCCTTCCCTGAGAAACCCTAGAGAGAGAGAGAGTTGGGAGAGAGAGAGAGGATCTTGTGAGGGGGAGTTTGTGAGGGATTCACTAAGGTTGCTCCAAGCACGGATCAGAGTCATCTTCTCCGCTCGTCGTCTTTCATCTAGTTGGTGTTCGTCGTGGGAGGATCGTTCGCAAGAAGATCCAGGGTTCTCTGCCCGCTTCAGATGGAAGCAAAAAGAGTTCGAAGGTTCTCTGCCTGCTTCAGGAGGAAGCTAAAGGAGGTCGGGTTCTCTGCCTCACCGTGTGGTGAAAAGGAGGTGTTTGTACAGGCTTCTCCGCCTTGCTGTGGGAGCAAAAGGAGAGACACTTTTTGTTTAGTGCAATACCCGGAGGGGAGGCTCCGGGGAGTGGACGTAGGTCAAGTTGACCGAACCACTATAAAATCTGGTTTGCTTTTCTGTTTCAGTTCTGCACTTTACTTTTTGATATTAACTGCGTGGGTGAATATCTGAGATTGATCTTTTCGTTCTTGTTTAATTGTTTCCACTGCTAAGTATCGAAAAGATTTTTCATTATTGTCGTGAAATTTTTTAAATAACCAATTCACCCCCCCCCCCTCTTGGTTAGCCTCGGGACTAGTTCACTAGGGCTTAACATCCCTATCAAACTTTCACTCATGTCAAGGGATGTTTAGGAGTAGCTTGGAGTAATTTGGGTCGGATTAGGTGGGCTAGAGTGGATGAAACTAGTCAAGCCAAGTGTGTTGACCATTCAAACCATTTCATACCTTGGAGTTGATGATTTGACCAATCAACTGGTCAAGCTAGTTGAGGTGAGGTTTAGGGGTGTTTAGATGATGGTGAGGTGGATTGGATGAGTTTAGAATTGGAGAAAATTAAAGCTTTAGGTAGTTTGACCATTTCAGCTCATTTGAAAGCTTGATTGATTGGTTTGACTAGTCAACTAGTTAAGGGTGGAGCCTTAAGAGGGTATGACTTCATGTTTGGGTAAACTTTAAGGGGCTTGAAGTGATAGGTCTAGTGTATGAGCAATTTAGTGAGTGTATGATGAAGTTTGACCCAGTCAAACCAACCATGGTTTGATTCATGGAGAATTTAGTTTAATCTATGTCATGTAATGAACTGGTCTTAAGAGGTTTAGAAGCATGTTTTAAATATATGAATTGAGTTTACTTAGACTGATTTATTTTGACCACCTTTGGTGGGTTGACCAAGTCCAATCAGTCAATGATTGACTCATGGTGGATTTATAAATGGTTGAAATATGCAATATAGTGATTATGAAGGGTTGATATGTTCACTTTGATTGTATGCATTGAAGTGACCCAATATTGACTTGGTTTGACCAAGCACGGGTCTAGTTGACCAAGTGAACTGTTGACTGGGTTATAGTGACCTGTCATGATGAACCCACTAGGAGTGATGATCAAAGGAGTTTGGTAAAGATCAGAGGTGATCTAAAGTTTAATTGAAGATGATTATGTTGGATGATCAGTTGAGCTTGCCTAATCTACCTCAGCTAGATCAGATGATGACTGAATGGTGTATTGATGAAATAATTTACCCTTTGAAACTTCTAGTGAAGTGATTTGGAGTGTAATTAAATAAAAAAGATGATTATGAATCAATTGTTCATAGATTAGATATTTGCAAATCAACTAATTATGCGTCAACTTATATCAAATATGATGATTGCAAGTTGACTGAATGTTGACTGTATGATTGAAGTTTGATTGAGTGCTGATTATAAATATAGGGGATTCGGTAGTTCATGATGATCTCATGCAAAAAGGAGGTCAACACTCCTCTCTTTCCCATATGGTTTGGACTCTCTTACAAGCATTGATACACTTCTCTCTCTTTAAAGCTCTCTCAACTAGGGAAAATATCTCTGACTACTCAACACAACTGCTCAGGTATTACGTGAAAGAATTAAAGTGAGCTCTTTAAATAAAACCTAAATTTTAATTTAATGCTTTTGATCGAATAATATGATATTAGGATTATACTTTTTGATTAGTTCAATTCCTATCACAAGCTATCTTGTAAGATACTAAGTCATACAGTACTACAAGTTATATTGAATCAGACATTATCTAAGATGAACCAAGATTTATCTAGTAAGCTCTCGGTTTAATCAGATTATATGATTTGGATTATATAGTATAATAACTAATTAGAATTTGATATTGATTTGATTCCTTATTCTACAGACAAAATTAGTTAACTTTAATTAATAATCATTCAATATAGCTTCAAATAGTATGATCAGTTCAAATTTTAAAATTTAAATTTGCCAAATTTTGGTAAGATAGATTCGATGGTGGGTTTATCAAAATACTTGATCATCTTGTACGATTAAAGATCGTACAAGATACTTAGTGATATTTCAATTTTAATTAATTTGATTTAATTAAACACTTGAATTAATTTCAATATTAATAGATCATACAGTGTGATTGGGATCACAAAGTATTATTAAACAGGCAGTTCAAGTATTTACTTTTTATCCCCTCCCTTATGAGTGTGTGATTGGCTATCTTACCAACATACACTTAATTACATAAATGACTAAAGAAAAAGTAGAGACTCTTTTATTACAAATTAACTGGACCTTAATGTTGAACTGTATTTAGTCTGCTTCGTTAATCCTGCTCGGTGCATGTTGTACATAAAATGGTTAGTAGCACATAAAAGAAATAAATAATACATATAAAACAGACACGAGTGAATGATCAAACTAATAATGTTTGTAATAATCAAAACAATAGATCAGGCTCCTGGATTTTAACATGTTCTAAGAACCTCCTCATAGATTGTTCTATAGAATAATAACTACCCCAAGTTTAATGGGGTTTTTTCTTGCACTAATAGAGGGAGGTATAAGCTTGGGTAAGCCTAGATCTCACTGAAAAGGAAATAATGCTTGAATTCACATACCAAAATTAGCTAGATCAAGCCTTATTTATAGAGGGATCAACATGCATTGGGATAAAAATTTGGATATCAGTGGCCACCACTAGCTAGTTAGGTGGTTAAAGATGTCTAATAAACAGAGGAAAATGTAATAAGATGTTCTTGGTATTTGAGCAAGGCTATACAATCTTTAGAAGAGAGAGGCGCTAGCTCAACTTAATTCCATATCAAGGAGAATAGTAACACAGCTCATAATGAGGGGAGCTCTACAGCTGGAATAAAGGAAAGCTAGGCAGGGTGTTCACTTATAGAAAGGAGATAAAGAAGACTCTATTATTTATAGGAGAGGAGGGCCCCTTCAAACAAATTAATTAAATGTAACTTATAGATTAGCTAACATTCCAAGAGAAGATAAAATTTCTTGAAAGAATGGGGCAATACCTTACTTCTTTTATTTTGTACAAAAGGTTCACTTCCCCGGCACAGCTTCAAACTCTGATACACGATAAGGTGATGAGCCTTCTATGAGTGAGAATGATCCCTCTTGAATCTTCTCTTCCCTATTTTTTTTCTTTTTTTGTATGTAATGTAGATTGACTTTTCTTTGACTATTGATAGGAATTCTCTCTAATCACCCGCTTTGGTATCTTTTTTAACAAAAATGGTAATATTGTTCCTCCATTGATCAAGAATTTAGTCCCTTTGGAAGTGAATAGATCTGCCATTTCTGGGAATCTCTCTTTTGATTCAAAAAAATCATGGTGTAATGTAGCATTTCTCATAGGTGAGGAGGTCCCCTTCATCCATGTAGCATTCCTCATCTTGATTGAGAGAGACAGGACCCTCTCTCGGAACTTCTCAAGATCTTGTCCTCTCGGTCCCCTTTTCAAATTGGGCTTTGGAGAGTGAAAATGAAGGTAGTTCACTAGCTTACTGATGGGGGCAGTGGAGTAACCTAAAAAATTATTAAAATGATTTAGAGCTCTATTAATCCCTAAATAATGCTTAAGTTTTTTTATATAAAAATTATAAAAACCCCACTCAATATACACAAGTATATGTGTCAAATCAAGTAATATAATAATATAATATAGTATCAATCCCACGAGAAAGAATTTTTACTTGCAACTACTAATATTGTCTACTTTAACTACAATGATTATCCTACTCAATAAAAATAAGTTTTGGTCAAGATTCAATAACTTAATTAAAAAAAATAATTAACTGAAACACTATTTGGATAAATTATTTTGGATTGATGGAATGTAAGTGCAATACATTTTCTAATGATTCTCTTTTATATTGAAGCTATTCAGAGCATTCACATCACCAACCGCTCAATCAAGCATGAAGAGATAAAAGATAGATTAACTCTTCCAACCTCAATACCACTCTAAACTCCCATAGTCTGTCACCCTAAGAAAATCTTAGAAGAGTAAGTAAAGCATGTATTAAAACCCCCTCATGATAATTCATCTCTATAAATTTGATACATGACAAGCACTATACCTATGCTTACATCATATCAATCCAACATACTTGGTTATGTCTGCTTTCTTATTTCTAAGCTCTATATTACACCTGGTATTAACTACACATATGGCCACTATGTACATTAAATGAAGACCTGATATATTGAAAATATCACAAAATTATTAATGAAGAGAATTTATTAGTACTCCATATTTTACTTACACCATCAATCCAAAACTAGAGAATTTAGCCATATGTGAAGAAAAAGTTAAGCATATTAATTTTTATTTATTATATAAAAGAAAGAAAGTACATAAGAAAAGATATCACCAAATGAGTTCAATGATCTCCTCGACACTCCTCTTGGAACTTATAGAATTACTTCTACAACACAAGTCAAACACTCTAATGTAATATATCTAGTACTTCTTTGAATTTATTTAGTTGTCACTCTGTTGACCTCATCATTAAGGTCACTAGAATTCTTCTAGACTCCAGACCCTAGGATTCTTTCAGACTCCATACCATAGGCTTAATCTAGGCCCTAGAGCAACCTAGACTCCAAATTAATCTAGACCCTAGGATCTATCCATACTCCAGCTCAATCCAAAACTTTGATAAATTCAGATCTAAGCTAGTTTACACCTCAATTTATCTAGACTTTAATCAAATCCAAATTCCAGATCAAATCCAAAAATTCAAACCAAAATCCAAGGCTAAAGGGCTCTGTCCCAAAAACCTTTTCTAGTAATTTTTTCAAACACTTCAAACCCCAGTCAAATGAGCCCCAATTCATAATTTGTCAATTGAATATTGATTAGACATGTTCTAGGGTCAACCCTCCGAATTTGAGCTCAATCGGATACTTTTAACCCCATAAACTGAATATATTTCTGAAGGCTATAAAACCTTCAAATATTTATGGCCTATGCCACTGACCCTTCACCTTATGGGAATTGACCCTAGGACCCTCACCAAGACCTTTGACCATTTCTATGGCCTCTAGTATGACTTGTTTATTAGTAAACCATACTTTTTTGGAATCAGTTTAACTCAAGGTTGACTAGAGATCAAAATGACCAAAAGGCCCTTTGAGGGGATTTTTGGACTTTTGGCTAAAACTCAACATGGTTCAATCTCTTTAACTCTTGAAACCTCTTCTAATCAATCTGAAATATCATTTAGGATCCATTGGATCCAAACCCAGACCCTGGGACAACTTGGTTGACTAGGTCAACCTAGGTTGACCCAAAAGCCCCTTAACAGTCAAAATAGTCATTTTGACTAGAGTGACCTTCCTAGACCTTAAAACCACCTCCAATGGACGTCTTGTATCAATCCAAACTTGTTGAGACCAACCTTTGCCCCTGGATCAAATCGGACCAACCATAAACCCTACAATCATTTGATCAAGCACCAAATCAATCCCAAATTCATTCAGAACACTTTAATCACATTCCTAGTGGCTTGGACTTAACTGGATAGATGACCCAGTCAATAGTTGACTTAGTCAACTTAGTCAAATTTTGGTCAAACCTAACTTATTTGGGTCAAATCCATCCAGTTGGCAAAATCAACCCCACCAACCCTTTAATTCCACTCCATCTCATGCCTTGGATATATCACATCCATGGATGAGTCAAAATCAAGTGACCTTGACCAAGTCAACCCTTAAGTATTTGGTTAAAACTACGAAATGGTCAAATACTCATTTAAACCCCAAACACATTGCTCTAAAGCTTTGAAGTCCGGTCAACCAGTCAATGAGCTACTCCCAACTGCCACCTCATAAGCTCTTTGACCTTTGACTGGTCAAGGAAGTTAATGAGCACTCAAAGCTCCCTCAAATGATCAAACTCACATGCTAACCTATCCTACTCTAATTTTGGCTGTTGGGATAGTCCCATTTAAGTCCCAAAGCTCTCATATAAAGTCCCTTAAATCGATCCAGCCCTTGGTTTAACCCAAAATGGCAATGTGGTCCCCCTCATGCCAATGCCACCCAATGGGGATTAAGCTCAACCCAGGCTTTGGCTCAGCCTTTCAATAGCCTGGGACACTTATCCATCATCAGAGTAAGGCCTCTGATTGATCAGGGCTGTTCAGGTCCAGCCCTAGGGTGTTGAATAACCTAAAGACTCAAAATGAGAGCTATTCTACCCTAAGCCTTATCTCACTTCCCAAGTCTCCTCCAAGCCAGCTCTCATTTGGTTCTAACTCTCCAAGCCTTCCTCCACCTCGCCACTACCAAATCAAGGTGGTTGTACGTCACCGGTGGTAAATTTTTTTATGAGATAAACTCTACTCATCCAAGGCCTCCCCTGCTTGATCCAGTGTTTCTCATACCACATTTTCAACTAGGAAAGTATACGAGGATAGTCTACAAGTTCAAGCGAACCAAAATCCAGAAGATCCAACGGTGAAATCCCTTAAAATCTTAAACCCTAGCTAGAAATACTTAGAACTATTTAACTTTTTGTACATTGCTTTTCAAACTGCAAAAATACCTCCCCATTACTTCTGTTCATTCTTATGGTGTGTATTTAAAATTTTATGCGATTTGATCGAGCCATTCTCAACAAAATCATGTTTTATCCATTAGGTCTTCAGTTTAGGTTAATCTACTAATGTACGAAATCTGGACCTGTCAATCTTAGGATCAACGACATAGATTTCATCATTCCACGGTCCATCTAATCGCGTGTATGGACCCGCCATGATATCCTATTATTCGGTGCAATCTGAGCTATCCATCTAAAACTATGGATAATCCTATGGCCCTCAAACTCTATTGAATTGGATAAGTGGCCCGAGGCTACATGGCGCCGCATCCAACAATGATTGCTAATGATTACTGCGGTGAAATCACTGGAAATAATTGCCCGCGGTTTGGAACGAATGGCCCGAATGTTGCCACGTGCGCCTCCCGGATCTGTGGTTTGGATTCAACGGGCTAGATTGGGCCACGTCACTCCCCCGTTACCATTTTAATTAGATAATTTTATTTAAATTAATTTCAATTCATTTTAATTGACAAAAATTTGAAAAAAAATATTAAAAATTAGTTTTAAATCAGACATATATATGCATTATATATCAAAATTTTCAGAAAATTATCTACTTTCATTTAAAATTGGTTTTAATTTAAAATATTTAGTATATTTTAAATTCTTTTTTTATAATATAATTATAATATATTTTTAGTTATTTAACTATATATTAGTTAAATATTTCAAATAATTTAAATATAATATTTTAAAACATTTAAAATATTTAGATATGTTATTTGATGGACTTTACTTTAATATTAAATTGAATTTGAATTATTTTCAATAAATTACTTAAATTACTAATTATTTAGTAAATAATTAAATAAATGATAAATTGAATCCTTTTGAAATCTTAAATGTTATAAATTAATAAGATTTTATTTCAATTATTTTAGATTGAATAAAAAAATATGTATTCCTTAATATTTCAAGGCTAATATCTAATATATTTTAAATAATTTGATTACTTATTTATTTAAATACTTGATTAACATTTTATTTAATTATAAAGTCAAAAAATCTAATATTATTTTAAATACTAAAAAAATCAGAGAGTGATATTTGCTTATTTTAAATTTTAAATTTAATTTTAAGTATAACTATTTTGAATAATTTAAATTGACTAGATGCTTACTTAATGTTCAGTTAATATTAAATTTTAATAATATTTCAAAATCCAAAATCTTTATGTTAAGTTATTCCTATATAATCAAAACATTCTTTAAAATTACTTTAAAAGTATTTTGAGTTTTATTCAAAATTATTTTGAAATATTTAAATTTTCTAAAATCCTAAAACTAAACTATTTTCCTATATAAAATTAACTTTAAAATTATATAGATTAAATTTTGAGAGTCTTAAGTGGGTTATAAAATTTTAAGCATAGGCTAAGTCTAAATGAATGGAATTCAGGGGGAGGGGTAATTAATCAATGAGCAATTACTTTTTTAATTTCTCATTGATTAATCTTTCAAATTAATTAAATTTTATGTCGATTTGTATGTGCACGGTGCACACACTTGCACTTAGCATAGGCTCTCCTAGATCTAGGATTTGATTGGTGTAGTTGTATTCTCTATGTTAGTCCAAGGGTTAGACAAACCATGATTTAATCCCACATAACCTAGTCATATCATTAAGGATAGAAGTTAAGGATGTGTTTAGAGAACTTAGATCAATTTTAATAATTAGGATTTACTTTCTATTGATATAAGCATTTTAATACTAAAGTTTAGTAATGCCCTCTGCCCATAGAAAATTTCCTAGTGATTTTAGAAACCATTAAGTGTCTAAATTAATTTACTTAAGATTAAACCCTTAATTAGAACTTAAAACTCAAAAAAATATAATAAATCAAAATTAAATCCAAAAAATACATATAATACCTTAAATTGACCAGAATTCAACCTTTAATCAAGAAAAAATAAAAGCCCCTTGACTGGACTGTAATTTCAAGCTTAATTTAATTTTCATTAAAAATTATAATTTAATTAATTTAATTAATTAAAAACAATTAAAAATTCCAAAAAAATCTCAAACACTTAGCAATTCCTCTTTAGATCATTTCTGATCTTTGGAGGTAATTTCAAGAAGTTTGGAGTTTATTTGGATTCAAATCATAAAAGCTCCTTAATTAAATTAATTAAATAATTCAATAAATAGTCAAACTTTGAAAAATCATAACTAATTTCAAAAAAATCTAATATTTATTAAAAATATCAAACTTCCAGAAATTATTCAAATTTAAAAAGTCAACTCTTTGGTCAACTTTAAGTCAAAATTCAAGTCAAAACTTTAAACCTTCATAATAAAATATAGAAAAATTCAAATCCAGCAAACTTATAGTCTAATTAATCATCTTAAGGTTTAATATTTAATAAAAATATTAACTTTCTAGAAATCAACCTTAATCAAAAAATTAACTTTTGACCCCTTAATTAAATGATTAAAGTAATCCAAAAATTTAAAAAAATTCTATAATTTGTTAAAACTCCAGAAAACTATAGTTTGATTAATAAAACCCCTCAACCATCATTCTAATACAAAATAACCACTCTAGAGATGAAGTTTTTAGAATGGACTACTCCGGACTACGGGGCTACGTGTCCTAAGGAGGGCTGTTTCCTCGAGCCTAGTGGCACAACTCCATGAATGAATTCAATGGAGTATGAAATATTAAAATTAAGTGACTTTTAATTGCTTAATTAAATTAAAATTTTTAATCCAACTACATCAATATGGTTTATAGGGTTAACTACCTCACGTTGCGAGGCCACGTATCCAAAGGAGGCCTTCACCTTAAGCCTGTAAAATAACTCCACGAACTGGTTAATGGAAAATATAAACTAATTCAATCTTCAAAATCAGTAATTAATTGAATTAATTAAGATTCATAAACCCTTAATTTTTAACCAATTAAATTAACTTAATCAACCCCAATTGCTACTGGGTAACCCATGCCTACGAGCTATTAACTTAGCCCTAATGAAGGTGAAATAACTTCATGACCTCGATGATCAACTCAATGTAGCAATCATTTAACCATTAAAATATATATAATTTAAGCTTTAATGTATTAATATTTAGACTTAAACTTAAATCTTTTCCCTGACCTTTAACAAATCTAAGTATTAGAGAACTTTAATAAATAACCCAGTTTATGATCTACCCCAGCCATACAACCTCTAGCACATACTTTAGATGATTTGCTAGGGTAGGCAATGCTAGATTTAGGCTAGGCCTATATTTATTTTTACTATTGTGTGCCAACTTTTTGAGTTTTTACTACATGCTATGATTGAAAATTAGTTGACATTTTTGTTTACCATTTTTTACTGCACTCTATGGATTGATGATTTGGTTGACGACTAGATTACCCTTAGCTTAGGACTGTTCTGGTTGTTCAATGAGTTTTCTGCAACTGGTCGTGCTCGTATAGAGTAATAAAAAAGGGGGCTAAATAAATAATAAATATAAATGCTACAGGTGCTTCAGCTGCTTAGCCCCCAAATAAGTATTCAATCTTATTCCAATCCCATTTAAAATTCCAATTTCACCTCCTTGATATCATTCCTAGAAAATCTCTAAATAAAATTTCTGTCATTATTTTAATAAAGAGTTTTCATCGGGAATTCAATTTTCCTATGATGTAATTAACTACAAGGGCTTGCGCTCATAGGATATTTAGAATCCACATCAATTTCTTTTCAAAATTCAAATTAAATCTTCTTTGGGAAAATTAAAATTGATGATCATCGTCATTATATTCGAACGATTATTAATGGATGATATCTTCTTCCTTCGGGAAGATATATAATTTGTTAAGATGAATTCAAATATAAAATTAACGATCACTCCATTGATTATTATAGTCT
This sequence comes from Dendrobium chrysotoxum, assembly GCA_019925795.1. Taxonomy (NCBI): domain Eukaryota; kingdom Viridiplantae; phylum Streptophyta; class Magnoliopsida; order Asparagales; family Orchidaceae; genus Dendrobium; species Dendrobium chrysotoxum. The sequence goes on from CM034297.1 coordinate 10,914,449, forward strand.
GATGCTTGACCGAACTTTATTCTGACCTTTGGGGTCATATATGGTTCTTTCTTAAATCAGGCTATGACATTCAAGAGAAAATTTATAATTCTGAGTCTGAACCTATTGGGGGATTTTATCTCCACCTTTCGAGACAGTATATTATCCCTAATGATATGTTTGACTTTAGAATTAAATTTTAAATTAAATTCTAAATTTCCCAAAGAAATTTAATTTAGATTTATTTTGCACATCACAAGGCAAATCACCTTTTCAAACTTCAACCAACACACTCCTAAGGAAAAATCAGAGAAGCACTATAAAGACAGAAATTGAATAGGTGACTGAACTCCTCTGCTAATTTTATAGATAAACTATTTATAAAAAAATATAGATAACAGATTATGGCATCACAGCATTTGAGACACTTACACCATGGCGCCCATAAAATGAACTAACGCTCGGCACTAAAGGGTTTTCTTCACTGTGGCACTTGCTGATATGACCCACAGTTTAATGAATCAATGAGTAACTTTACTAGAAGATTGTGGAATGAACAGTTACAACTATAGCATAATGACATTGCTAAATGTTAAGTGTTGTGACATGCATGTGGCACTCCCTCAACTTAGTGTCATTGGAATTTGGTGCCACAATGCTGTGCAGATAAAGACTGGGCTTTGTGGCACTGACCCCTCCGACGCTGTGGCACTAGGATAATTGGATAAGCTTTGTGGCACTAACTTCTCTGATGTAGCGATGCTATCTAGTAGACATTAGGCACCACCATATCCATATTTGGGTGCTCCGGCGGTGTCAATGATGGCATCACAGTGGTATCATGTCTGACGCCTCAGTGTTGTACCAAACTTTAAAATTTTGCTCCTTTCCTATATTTTCCTGCACAAATATAATTAAAATAACATGCTTTCATTGATAAATTAACACATAAATATATCATTATTTACACTTATCACTTACTCGACAGGGTAAGGAAAAGAAGACTCTCATTGTTTACCATCGCTCTTCCTTAACCCTAGCTTAATAGCTTCCCTTTAGCCCAAACCCTATGTGTCAACTTACTTTGTTCAAACATAAAATTGTTGAATTCTAGTTTCGATTTCAATAGAGAAGAATCCTTCATTTCTGATGAAAATGATCTAGGATGGAAGGATTTGAACCTCCAAGTAACAGGACCAAAACCTGTTGTTGGACCTGATTAATTGCTCTTTATTTTTTTTAAGAGTTTTATTTTTGTAATTTTGTAATAGTTCCAAACTATTGCAAGTAGAATTAATGGAATTTACTTTTTCTCATTCTAACCACATCTATAAAATGGCAGTACCATGCAATAGCTTCAAAGCAAACGTGATGCTCCTTGGTCTGATGACCAAGATATTGGCGAATATAATATATGATTAAGAAGAGAGTACCCATAATCACATGAAAACCATGAAAGCTAGTTGCTAAGAAAAAGGTAGAACCATAAATACTATCTGAAATAGTGTAGGGTGCTTAGTAATATTATATTCCTCGAAAGCCAATGAAAACTAGAGCCAGTGAAATGGTAACTACTAAAGTGTAAACTGTTCATTTTTCCTTCCAGTGAGTATAACATGATGAGCCCAAGTATGATAACTCCGGATGAAGGGAGAATAGGAGTATTAAGAAAAGGGATTTCTGGAGGATCTAAAACCCCAATCCCTTTTGGGGGCCAAATACTTCTGATATCTACCGTAGGTTCCAAAGAAGAATGAGAAGAAGCCCGAAAAAAAAAAAAAAAAAAGGAACATAACCTCCTAGAATATGAACATAATAGAACCATATTGAGGCCCTAATTGTAAAGCTTTTGTATAATGTCCTTCCAACGTGGATTCACGTAGAACATTGCTCAAAAAATGCTTTTTCATCTAAAAGAAGGGTTACAGTCTAGTTTTTTTTTTTCTATCTCTAATGAAAAATACTACTACTATATTACTATAGACTAGAAGACTCTTACCAGAAAGACTAAGTATTCTAATTTAGACTCTTAGAATAGCTGGAGTAAGAAGTTCCCAAGCTAGCATTTTATGGGGAACTGTCAGGCACATCCGACAAGGATCAAGGGATATCTCGTTGTTGCATAACTCAGGTTGGAGCAACAACCATCGAACATTCAACAGACAGTCTCATAATCGGGCATGAGTATTCAGAAAATAATAGAAGTACCGCCACGCCCGGGAAAGAGCTTTTACACTGCTTTCTTCTTCCTTTTCATGTTTTAAAAAATGAGACTCATGCCTCGATAGTATTGAAAGAAGTAATATAGAAATAAATACTTATCTACTCATATCCGGTAAGTTAGGAAAGTAGTGGCAGCTACTTTATGGAAGAAGATCTTGCATCCATGAGAAAGAGAACCTATGTTCAAAAAATCTCAACGAACCCAAAGAAGAGCTGGACTACAAACTAATGCTTGAACGGTTAGGTCATTAAAATAAAAACCAAACTTCCACAAAATAACTTTCCTGGGATAGGTGGCTTGATTCAACTAGTGTACCGTGAGGTAAGGAAAAGGTTAAGTGGAGAGTTAGAGAGGAGTTGTCGAAGCGATAGGAAGTTTGGGCGAAAAAGGAGGATTCTCTGGCACCCAAGCTCAATTTTATCTAAATCTTTATGGAAGAAGAAGAAGAACTTCACCAGCCACTATATTCAGAGATCCCTATTGACCTCATTTTTGTATGAGGTCACTAAGGATCTATCCATATTCCAGATCAATCCAGACCCCGGATCTATTTAGACTCCAGATCATTCTAGACCCCAGATCAATCAAGACCCTAGATCAATCCAGATTCTAGATTAATCCAAACCTCAAACCAATCTAGAGTTCCAATCAATTTAAGTTTCAAACACAGCCAAACTTCAACACAATCTAACCTCCAATCCTGACTTTAAACTATCCAATTTTCTATCAAACTTGTACCTTATCTAATCATCCATAATTATCTAATTGATTATGACTAATTTGGATAACTCAAATTTAGGTATTCAAACCCAAAACTCAATTCAAATCTAGAAATCCAAATCAAAATCCAAGGCTAAAGGGCCATGTCCTGAAAGCCTTTTCTAGTGATTTTTCAAACACTTCAAACCCCAGTCAAATGACCTTTGATTCATGATCCATCAATTACATATTGATTAGACATATCCCTAGGGTCTACCCTCCCAATTTGAGCTCATTCTAAGATCTCTAACCCTATAAATTGAATTGAAATCAAAGGCTGCAAAACCAAGTCAACCTAGGTTGACCAAATGGTCCCTTAAGGCCTCAAATGGGTCAAGCCAACCCATTTAATCAAATCTAATCCTTCAAGCTCTCAACCCATTCCAATTCATGATTCAAACATATTCAAGCTCATGTGGGGTCAAATCACATTGAATTTGATTTGGTCAAACTAGTTTGATCTATGTCCAAAACCATTCCATATGAATACTCCCTACTTCATCAAACTCTAAATCAACTTCAACTCATGATTTAAATATTTCCAAAATCACCTTGAGTTAAGCCTTAGTTGGTTTGACCAAGTCAAATGAATAAGACTTGGTCAAACTACCTAAAACTTTCATGTCTTTGTTTAAATCCTAGTCTTATAGCTTAACTCTCATTCCAAGTCACTCCCACCAACACAACACTTCTCTTCCATGCCACCTCAGTAGCCACATGGCATGGGGATTGATAAAATAATCAAACTAAGGCTTAGGATGAGTTAAAGATGGCCAAAACCCATCTAAAGCTAATCCCTTACATTACTAAGCCACTATATCAGTCTAATCAGCTTCTGGAAGTTTCTTAAGCCATCTCTAATTCCTAGATTAAGGCTAAACCATCCCAAGTGGTCCCAAGATGGCTAGGCAAGGATAAGTCCCCTTTACACCTCATCTCCTTGCCTTGTCCTTCTCTTCAGCTTTCCAACCACTTCCATGCCACTTGGCAAGCATCTAGGGAGTTGGCAAACTGATCCCAGCCCTCCATTCAAATAATGGAGGTTTGAATAGGGCATGACCCCCACATGAGCCCTCATTCTAACTTAAGCATAATCTCTCCACTCAAGCTCTCCCAAGCTAGTCCCTGATTTCATTTGAGCTCCCCTCGACCTCCCATATATTTCCCTAGTCAAATCCCACCAGTCAAAGTCATTGCCGGCGAGCCTCTAGCCACCTCAAACCTCAAATCTGTCCAAGGTCAATAGCTGGTGATTAGGAGCTTTTCAAATTGCGACCTCAACTATGAAAAGTTGCATGGATAGTCAACAAGCTCAGAGAATCAAAAAATATCCAAATCCAACTGTTAGATCTCTCAAAAACCCAAACCATAGGGTAGAACACTTAGAGCTTTTTAGGTTTTTGATAGGTGATTTTTAAACTGTCAAGAACAACCCCCATTCATTCTGTTCATCCATGTGACTTAAGTTTAAAATTCATTAAGAATGATCAATCTGATCGCACTAACGAGATAAAAAACCAATCTTAGAACATTTTTGTAGTCTAGTTCAGGTGTAAACAATTTAAGCCACTGATCTTCTGATCAACGGTTGAAATTCCATTATCCCGCCCTCTCATTCGACCGCATATATGTGGCGGTGCAACCATTGGCATTTCACTGTTTGACTTAGCCAATCCCAGCCTACTGCGTGTCTAGTCCGCAGCCGCCGCCACCATTGATGACCTTATTTAATTAATTTAAATCTTCTTTTAATTATAAAAAAAATCTAAAAATTATTAAAAATTAATTATAAATTAAAAAAATTAATAAAATATATCAAAACTCTCATAAAATTAAATCCTTTAATTTAAAATTAATATTAATTTAAAATACTAAATATATTTTAAATTATTTCGAATATTAAATACTAAGTATTTTAAATTAATATTTAATAAAAAATCTCAAATTTAATTAAAATTATTAATATGTTATATTTAAGCTTTCAAATTCTAAAATAATTCAAGTTAAAATTAAAACTTATTTCAAAATATTAAATATATCTTGATAATTATTAAGTATTAAATATTTAAATATTCAATTAATATTTAATTAATTATAAAATCAATTTTTTTAAACTTTAATCTTAAATCATATTGAATTTTAGAAAATTTTTCAAAATATTTTAATATTATATTATTTTGAAATTATCATAAATATTAATTACTTTTAAATATTTTAAATCTTTAATTATTATAAATTTCACATAATTTAAATAAAACTTAAGTTAAATACAAAAATTTTAATCAAAATATTTAAAATTTAAAATATTTTAATTCAACTTTAAAATTACTTAAAATATTTTAGATATTTTGAATAAATTTTAATTATTTTAATATTATAAAATTAACTTTAAAATATTAATATTTAAGCTTTAATTAAATCTTCCTTTAAGCTTTTCAACCAACCAGAACATTAAACAACTTTAATCAATTCCTATATATGACTTATCCAAACCACACAGCCTACTTAATACACTTTAGATGGTTTGCTTGGATAACCAACTCTAGTCTTAAGCTAGGCTAGTGTTTTACTTTTCTACGGTTGTGCTGGGTTTTTTGAGCTTTCACTGCATGTTGGTTGCTAGTATAAATTGATTGATTATTTATTTAATTTTTATATAATATATGTATTAAATTGATGGACATTAGATTACCCCTAGGTTAGGAATAATATAAATCCTAACATAATCTTATGTAGTTGGCCATGCTCATACAGGCAATTAAAAATAAAGGGGGAAAATAAAAAATTAAGCTTTCAATTAACTAATTTTATGCAGGTGCTTTGCTATGCTAAGTCCCTCTTTAAATTAAAAGAGCATGGCTAAGTGTGGCTAGTTTGAGTATTTTTAATTTCAATACATAACTGTTTGGGATGAATTAATTATAACTGCTTAAGATAACCCTACAAGTTGTTTCAGTCTAGATTTTATTTTTCATTCAATATAATTTAATTATGTTTGAGTTTTACAAGTGTTGTAAAAGTGCTTTGAGATAGGATATTAAATATCCAATCTGGAATCCAAAGAGAAGGGTAATATCTCCTAAGGAAAAGTCCCTCTTCATTTTGATATCCAGATTAGGATACTTTGAGAATCCAAAGAGAAAAGAAATAACCCATTTTAGGGGGGTTTCTTTCCATTTGGATATCTGAACCCGATAAATTCAAGGAGCTCATGGAAGAACGAAGAAGTGAAGACTGAGAAGAATCCTATTCTCAATATCACTTATGTTTTAGGAGTAGAATCCAAATTATTATCAATAATACTCGACACTTTTAATTTCAATAATTCTAGTTGTAATATTAAGTGACACTTGTTATATGAACTGTTAAATTTATTTATTTAATTTGATTTGATTTAATTGACTGTTTACTTTGAGTACGATTAGGATTGTCAACTTTTCTTAGTTTTTTTATGATTGTATGTCGTATTTTGATTTAGCTTGAAACCCGATCGGAGGCTCATGAGGGTACGCTTAAAAAATTCTTCTACTTTAATTAAATTACAAAATTTAAGCTCACATAAAAATTTTAATGACTTTAAGAAGTAAGCTCGGATCGCCGTGGATCTCATGTATACATTTTGAATCTTCTCTTCCTTGTTAGGCACCTCCCCGCCTGTGGGTTCTAGCAGGCCACCTAACCTATTAGGGTGTAGTCCTATCAAGGGAAAGTTGTGCAATCTCTAAGGAAAAACTTATTTTTAAGCCTTTTTAAAACTATTTCATTACGATTTTAAGCATTTATCAAGTCAATTTGCATGCATTATATTAGATACAAATTTAAAAAGTGTCCAAATCTTTAATTGTATTTTACTTTCAAGCTTCATATTACCCAATATATGTTAAGGGGACAATTAGGATATACTCTAGATGTTAGCCCCATTTCCTCAAACTTAACTAAATAACATCCCTATCACTCTTTTATAAGTGATTTGACTCATAATTTTAAAGTGTTTAGGTGGTTAACTGGCTCCCCAATCCAAGCCAGGGTAAGTTCATGTTTGTATTGCATTAATTAAGTTTGGGCCACTGATTCTCAGTACCTAATTTAGATTTAGGTTTTAAGGCAGGTTCAAACTATAAGACATTAACCTCAGGAATTTAATTCTAACTTTCTAATAAAATTAATAACTCAAATTAAATCTCTTTCGATCCAAATTTAAGCCCAACACATAGCATAGACTGGGGTGTTTCTGAAGTGATTTAGAATCTCAAGGCACCTCCTATATTTCTTTCTTTGACCTCCAGAAAGAATAGTTCAATTTTGACTTAATCTCGATTGAAAATTCTAATTCTTGCTCCTTTGATATCAATATTTGAGAATTCAAAAATAAAATTTCGATCTTTATTTTAATCGAGAGCATTCGTAGGAAACTCTGATTTCCTATGATATAATTAACTACGAGGGCTTACGCTCATAGGAGATTTAGAAATCCAGATCAAATTTTCAAAAATTAATTTTTTCAAAACTTTAATTAACTTTCTTTGGGAAAATTTAAATCAAAATTAACAATCATTATCATCATGTTCAAATGATTAATAGTGATTAAAATCTTCTTTTCTTAGAAAGATATATCAATTATTATCGTACTTTGATTATGCAATTAATGATATTTCATCCAAATTATTATAATTAAATACTTGATTGAATAATCATTTTAACCTTACAGGGTCATATGCAGTTTTTTCTTAAATTTAGCTACAATAATTAAGATGAATTTTTAATCATATAAATGGAACCCATTAGGGAATAATATCTTAGCCTCTCGAGATAATATATCATTCATAATGATGTGTTCAATTTTAAAATTGAAATTTCATAAATTAAATTCTCTCAAAGAAAATTAACTTTTATAAACACAACCTTTCAAGTCAAACAATCCCCAAAAATCATGAAACCAGGTGGCTGCTAGCTCTTTGATCAGTGATTCACCAGCCACTAGATCTATGAAGAATATCTCTGAAATTCACTTTTTGATCAGTGATTCACCAGCCACTACATTCAAGGATCCCACCTTATATGAGTATGATTAGAAAAGTTTTAACTCCCATGTTCAAACTACATTCAGAGATGTTGTAAAATGATATGTGGATGATTGGTTCTATTTTAATTTTTATATCAGTATCACACCGCCAAAGAAGTTTTCCTATAATGGGGTCTGAGACAAAGGTTAGACTCTCGATGTTTGTTTTCAGTCTAGAAAATTGAAAGTGGCAATATACTTTTATATATAGAAAAAATTCATTTCTCTTTTCTTGCCTTGCATAGGCTCTCCTTGCACCCCTGGATCAAGTGATTTGGGTTTCCAGCGAGCCACTACTACATCTATTTCATTAGGAATTAATGAACTTTTCATAATACCTTCCAAGGGATGGTTAGTTCAAGATGCTGAACAATAAAGTTTTCTTTTAAATAAAAATCATCATTATGGGAATGTACATCATTATGGGGGGATTTGAGCTTTTCAGCCATCTCTATTCTAGCACTTGAGGTAGTGGTAGCTGGCTCATTAACTGGTAAGGACCTAGAAGTTTCAAGGAACTTCTAGGGACCAAGGTTTGGGTTGGCTTGAACTTAGTAAGCATAATTTGAATCAAAAGACTTGATTAGGGCTCATGTCAAAATGCTTGATTAAATGGGTTAGGTCTTTTAGGGTAGCTAGGCTAGGGTCATAGCTAAGCCTATCCAATGTTTGAAAGAGTTTTAATTTGATTTGATTAGGTTTAAGTGAGGATGACTTAACTTTTGGGATTTTTGGTGAAATAGGGTTTGACTATAGTCAAAGTTCTTTGACCATAGGCCATGCATGAACTCAAATGTTTATTATATGGATTAAGAGCATTCACTATCAATGCTTAGTTCATTCAATTTTATTTGGTTATTTGAGCTTGGATTTGGGCATTTAGTTCAATGGTAATTTTTAGTTAAACCTACTTTAACCAGGGGTCAAATGGATTGACCAAAATTATTGGACTAATAGGTTTGTTCCAAGAAAATGCTAATGGCATCTAGAGTAAGTCTTATGGTCTTGAGTTATCTAGATTTGGCCAAGAGTTTGTGCTATAGGGTCTGAATAGGATAGAGCATTCATAGGGTTTTAAGGTTTTGTATGTTTGAGCTAAGGTTGACCTAATGAGGTATATTACCTACCTAGGGAAAATAGGGGATTTCTTATGGTTAGTAAGCCTACAGTTCACTAGACCATTAATGATCCAAATGCAACCCAAAAGGGTCACTGGTAGCTCACTTAGGTTTAGGTTATAGATTTTGATTTCTAAATGATCAAATATATTCTGGGGGTTTTAGGTAGGCTCTTGAAGGCCTTGGAAACCACCTATGCCAAGATAGGGTTAACCTAATCTATGGGTCTTAAGGGCCTTATATAGGATATAGGGTACCCTATGGTAATAGATTTTTATAGCTAGTATGTACTAAGTCAGTAGGAATCCACCTATAATCCTATAAAAAGGCCCTATACAAAGGAAGAGCAGCCTAGAAACTAAGGCTAGGAACCAAATGATTTTGTCAATCTCATTTAAAAATGTGGTAAATAAATAGACCCTTAATAGGTGTAGTGGACTCATAAAAATACATCACACATATTAGTGTTTGCTGAAGCATCCAGCATGATCTAAAAGAGAGGATGATATTCAAGTGAAAGACACTTGAAAAGAAATTAATGATTTCAATTTGAATTAGAATTTGATTCAAATAATTAAATTTGATTTAATTTTTATTTTGATTAAACATTAAAATTTGGCATAAGCTTAGTAGAACCTATGAAGGTTTGAAACTAGTGAGGTTAGAGTTAAGGGAATAGACACTGGACAACTTAGATAGAGATAAAACTATATTTAATGGGAACAAATGTAGGATGGGTTTAAACGACTTAATAAAACTTAAGCTTACTAGTCTAATTTTTGTCCATTGAATTAGCTATAGCATAATGAAACCAATAAAGCAAATGGAATTTATTTCAAAGGTAAGAAATGATAAAATTCTACTAAATTGACCATTGCATAATAGAAATCAATCAATCTCATAATGGTTTCTTAGATCTCAGGTGTCTAGAAAAGGCTAGAACATACTTTAAAGTTTCTTTTCCTAAGGGATCTTAATGGATAAACTAGGAAATATGCCTAAGAAGTTTTACCCTAGCCTAGATTTACTTGATAGGATGTTGATATACTCAATCAACTATAGCATAGTAGAGTCAACAAACCCAAAAGTAAAATAGAGCTACAAAAGGCTAAATTGGGCTTTCTTTTCCTAAAACTTCTTTATTGGATGGCATAGGAAAGGGACATATGGATCTTGATCCTAACTAAGGTTTACCATATAAGGTGTCGATTTACTGAATAAGCTATGGTGCAATAGAGGAAATAAACCCAAAAAGAGGATGGATTTATGAATGCCTAAATTGGGTCATGTTAGATCATAAGGTTTATTTTGCTAAGGATTTTTAATGGCTGAACAAATAAAGGGGCCTATGCTGTTATATCTAAATCTAAATTTATTAAACAAGATGTTGATCCATTGAATCAATTGTAGCATATTTAATTTAGCAAACCCAAAAGGAGGATGGATCTTGGATGCCTAAAATAGGTTACGCTAGATCATAAGGTTTCTTTTCCTAAGAATTTTTAATGGATAAAACGGTAAAGGGGCCTATGAGGATTGATCTTAACCGAAATTTATTAGATAAGATGTTGATGGACTAACTTGGTTTTTGAATAGTAGAGTTAACATAATAAAAAATTTGATAGATATGTACATGCTTAAACTAGAGGTTAGATCTTAAGATGTCATGCACTAAAATCTAATTGGAAAAATTGTACTTCATCCTAATTAAATCATCACCAAATTCATATACCATAGCCAATTAAAAATCTAAAATTTCGAAGATAAATATATATACTAACATTCACATTTCATCCAGAATTATATACAATAATCCAATAAATTTTCAATTCATCAAAATATATAAAAAAGTAACTAGATCATTAAAAGAACACTTTTATACTAAATGTATCCCACTTGAACGTCAACTTTAGCAACTTCTAATCTACTCGACGCCAACATTACCTTTTCCTGAAAGACATATAAATATATAGAGCGAGGAAACTAATTGCTCTTTAAACTACATAATTCTTATTAAAGATATCAAAGCCTGCATTTACAACAACTTATATATAAAGCAACATAAAGTTTTATAGTTTGAGTCAAAATAACATTTACTAGTGTGAATGCCTTATTATTTATGAGATAGTAATATGAACTCTACTTATACTTATACATTAAGACTTCATTAGAGCTTATAACATGCATATTATGTGTCTTTGAATATGAGTATTAGAAATATTAACATGAACATCACTTGAACTTGAACTTGGGTATTAAAATTATTAACATGAATATTACTTGAACATAAGCATGAGCATCGACATATATCACTTATTAGACTTACAATACAATATATGAAATATAACATACATTTATCCTGATTTCTACTTATAACTCAACTTTCACTTATACCTCGCCTGGGTAATCTCACATTTTCTCAAGATATATAAAGGAAAACATATACATATGCATGTGTGTGCATGCCCTTATAACTCCACTTATACTGCACATAGCATAATACACCTGCCACATACATCACCTCTATTCCAACTCTACAAGCCACGTACATGTAAATATCAACATGTTCAGTATGTATATTCCACATTTAACATAATAATGAATATGCATGAATAATCACATGTACGATAATTTAGAAAAGAACACAAATTTTATGTACATACTCAACAATAATCGTTTAGAAAACCATACATAGGGAATATTTACAACATCCTTTTAAAGTATTTAATGAATTATAGCCAATTTAAAAAATGTCACATACTCATAAAAATACTTAAAATATTATACATGCAAAACTACCTGCTGAAAATCTATGTTTTCCCTATCAAAATGGACATAATATTCTATTCTATAATATATCCAAAAATACATGATGGAAAGTTTCTCAAACTTGATAAAATCACATAAAACTCCAGAAATACCCATCCAAACATTGAAATTGAAATCTAAAATAGGATATAAGAAGGCTACATTAAGCTAGACAATTCTTCCAACTAATTTGACAAACAAAGCTGGCTCCACGACCTCAAAAAACTTGCTTATCTTCTTCTCTCTCCTCTTTTCTCCTCCTATGCCCCTCTCTAATGTTTCTAGCAAATGGGAATAAAAATACGGTGGGGGATTGATTTTAGATATTTATATAAAAATCTCAAAATTCATCCAACGCTATAGTACCACTTCTCTTAGCACTGCAATGCTCCATCTGCATATTCTAGTTGCCCCACATAGAGAGTGTAACACCAACTCATAGCACTACAGTGCTCTCAAGCACCTTCAAAATTCCTCCCCAAGGATTATAGATCAATGATGCAATGCTCACTACTTCAACGTTGCAGCGATCCCTCAGCTATTTCCCATAAACAAAGAGGGCAGCACAACCACTATAGCGTCGCAGTGCCTCCAATGAGCTCTTTACACGTGATACTTTTCCACTTTTCTAATTCAACTATGGACTCTCTTAGACTTACTTAAACAGTAAATAACTTAAAATTTCACAGACACTTAACAAACACAAAGATAAACATGCAAGTCTTATCAGGTTTGGTTCGTGTGTAGACTTATTTCTATAACAACAGTCATTACATTCTTCCCTCCTCATAAAAGTGTCCACCTCGACATTTCTATACAAGCTAGCTTTTAGAATAATTCATGATAAAATTATCTCATCTCAAGTTCTTTTTTTCTATATTGCTTCTTTTTTTGACCTATACTTCTACTAAACTTTAATTATAGGGATTTGTTTATTTTTTAATTATTTCTTAACCACACAAGCTAACCTTTAGAATAATTTTGGAGTCTCAACTCAACTTTTTTTTTCTAGGTTGCTTCTTTTTTTACCTGTAATTCCATTGGACCTTAAACCTATGGATTTGTTTATTTCTTATTTCTATAGAAGAAGACATTACATTCCCCCCTCCTTATAAAAATGTTGTTCTCAATATTTCCATACAAGCTAACCTTTAGAATAATTATGGATATAACAGTCTTATCTCAGCTTCTTTTTCCCATGCTACTTCTGATTCTAGCTTGTACTTTTATTGGACCTTAACAATAGGGATTTGTTTCTTTCTTAATAGTTTCACATCATAAGCTTGAATGCATGCAGAATCCTCTTCATACATTAGATTGGGCCTTACTTCAATGATCTTATAACACTTGAATGATTTTTTCAGACTACCCATTATTTTGTGGTTGAAAAGTTGTACTGAGATTCAACTTCATTCTCAAACCTTCTTGAATGCCTCTATATAATTTAGAAATAAATTGACCATCACAATAAGAAATGGTTTCCTTAAGTATTCCATACAATTTAACAATTTTTCGTACATATAATTGTGCCAATTTTTCTATAGGATCATTCTCCTCATCAGGAGAAAATGAGCTGGCTTAGAAAATCTATTCACCTTCCTAATAATGTTAAGGTTAACCCTAGGGAGAAGGGGGTAAAGAGTAGTGTAAGGCTATCCAATTAAGGAGTGATAAAGAGTTAAAGGAGATTGTTAGAATGGAAGACAAGATTAAGGAAACATCAATAGATTCTAACTAAATTGTAGGATCAAGAAGGTTGTTGAGAGGCCACCACCACCTTTTTCATAGAGACTTCAGAAATTCAATTTAGATATGTAATTCTCTAAATTCTTGGAAGTGCTTAAGAAATCACCTATTAATATTCCATTTATAGAAGCCCTAGAGCAAATGCCTAGTTATGCAAAGTTTATAAAGAGAAAGTTAGAACATTTTAAGAATGTTGCTTTTACTGAAGACTGTAGTGCTATTTTCCAAAAAAAACTCCCTCAAAAGCTAAGGGACTCTAGTAGTTTTACCATTCCTTGCATTATAGAGGACAAATTCTATGGAAAAGCATAATGTGATTTGGGTGCGAGCATCAATCTTATGCCCCTTTCGATTTTTAAGAGACTTGACTTAAGAGAGGTGCAATCCACTATGGTATCCCTTCTAATAGATGATAAATCTTTAATTTATCCTAGAGGGGTTATTGAAGATGTATTGGTAAAATATGATAAATTCATCTTTCTGGTTAACTTTATTATTTTGGACATGGAAGAAGATAGAGAGATACCCATCATCCTAGGTAAACCTTTTCTAGCTATCGAGAGAGTAATGATCTTAAAGGCACATGTATTAGAACTTAAATCCCAGCCTATCAATTTGAAATATATCTTTTTAGGTGATGAATCAACCTTACCCATACTAATTCTAGCTAATTTAAAATAATATTAAGAGGATAAGTTGATGAGGATTCTTAAAAGTATTATAGCATTTGGTTGGATGATGGCTGATATAAAAGAATTAGTCCATTATTATGTATGCATAAAATCTTGATGCAAGAGGATTCCTAACCATAGGCTAGTCCTCAAAGAAGATTAAATATGGCCATAATGGAATTAGTTAAAAAGGAAATATTCAAGTGGCTTGATTTAGATATCATCTACCCTATTTTTAATAGTGCTTGGGTTAGTCACATTCATTGTGGTCCTAAAAAGTGGGGTCTGATTGTTATGACCAATGAAAGAATGAGTTGATACCCATTTCAATGGTCATTAGTTGGAATATTTGCATTAACTATAGGAAATTGAACAAAGCAACTAAAAAATATCATTTCTCATTACCATTCATTCACTAGATGCTTGATAGGTTGGCAGGACACCCATTCTACTATTTCCTAGATGGATACTTAGGTACATGAAATTGCTATAGCTCTTGAATACCAAGTAAAATCACATGCACTAGTCCTTATAGAACTTTTACCTTTAAGAGAATACCTTTTGAATTGTGCAATGCTCCTGTTACTTTACAAAGCTGTATGATGTATATTTTCTTAGAATTAATTAAATATGGCATTAAGATTTTCATGGATGACTATTTTGTATTTAAAAATTCATTTAATTCTCACCTTGAGACTTAGCTATTATTTAGAAAAGATGTAAATAATCAAATCCAGTGTTAAATTGAGAAAAATATTAGTTTATGAACTCATAAGGCATTATTTAATGCCATAAGATATCTGAGAAAGATTTTGAAGTGAACAAGACAAAAAAATTTAGGTGATAGAGAATTTGTCACCTCCTACTTGAATTAAAAGAGTAAGAAGTTTTCTAAGACATGTTGGTTTTAATAGAAGATTCATTAATTTTTTTTTTAAATTATTAAACCATTATGTTACTTGCTTGAAAAAGATGTCCCTTTTGATTTAATCATGAATGCCTTAAAGTTTTTATTGTTTTAAAACCATATTTGATTATTGCACTTATTATTGTTGTACCTAGTTGGCCATTATATTTTAAACTCATGTGCGAAGCTAGTGACTTTGTTGTAGGAGCAATATTAGGGCAAAGAGTGGATAGAAAGTTTAATGTTATATATTATGCTAGTAGAATATTAAATAAAGTGCAAGTTAATTATGCAATGACTAAAAAAGAGTTAGTAGTGATAGTCTTTGCCTTTTAGCAAGTTTAGGTCATGCTTGATTGGCATGAAAGACATAATTTACACAAACTATTATGCAATTAAATGCATGGTAAAAAAGAAAGATGTAAAACCTAGGCTAATTAGGTAGATTATTTTTTATAGGAATTTGATGTAGAAAATTTATATAGAAAAGGGATTGAAAATCAAGCTAATGATCACCTATCTAGACTAGAACTGGAAAAACCTATATATAATGAGCATGGTATTAATGATTTTTTCCTAGATAAAAAATTCTTTATATTGAATTCATATTGTGTTCCTTGATATGCTGACATTGTAAACTATATTGTAAGTGGTGTAATCCCATTTGATATGACATATACCAAAAGGCTTAAATTTATGCATGATGCTAAATTCTACTTTTATGATGAGCCATACCTTTTTAAAATGTGTAAAGATCAAATCATTTGGAGGTGTGTCCCGATAGAAGAGATTGAAAGTATTATTAGTCAGTATCATGACTTTGAATATGGTGGGCATTTTGAAAGATTTAGAACTATTTCTAAGATCCTACGATATGGATTTTATTGGCTTACTTTGTTTAAAGATGTTAAAGAATATGTTAGGAAATATGATAAATGTTAAAGAGTAAGTAATATAAAGAGAAATGAAATGCCCCTAAACTATATGTTTGAGGTTGAGATATTTGATAAGGATTAAGTTTCATGGGTCTATTTGTTTAATATTTTGGGAATCAGTATATTTTTTTATACTAATTGATTATGTCTTTAAATGGATTGAAAGAGTGGAAACACCCAAGAATGATGCTCAGATTGTAATAAAATTCCTAAATAATACATCTTTTCTAGATTTAGAACACCTAGAGTAATCATTAGTGATGAGGGAAGTGACTTTTGTAATATGAGAGTGGAGAACTTGATTTCAAAGTATAGGACTCAATATAAAGTAGCAACTACTTATCACCTCCCGACAAGTAATCAAGCTGAAATAAGTAATAGAGAGATCAAAAGAATCTTTGAGAACACTGCAAATCCTAATAGAAAGGTTTGGCTCTTAGATTAGATGATGCTCTTTGGGCCAATATAACTACCTTTAAGACCCCAATTAGAATTTCTCTTATAGGTTGATTTATGAAAAAGCTTATCACTAACCCTTATAACTAGAATACAAGGCTTATTGTGCCATAAAAGAATTAAATTATATTCTTAAGGATGCTGGGGAGAAAAGATTATTATAATTGAATGAATTGGAAGAGTTTATAATGGATGCCTACGAGAATTCCAAGCTATACAAAGAACTTATGAAAAAGTGGCATGATCGTAAGCGCCTTAGAAAAGAATTTGAA
Organism: Dendrobium chrysotoxum; assembly: GCA_019925795.1. Classification (NCBI taxonomy): domain Eukaryota; kingdom Viridiplantae; phylum Streptophyta; class Magnoliopsida; order Asparagales; family Orchidaceae; genus Dendrobium; species Dendrobium chrysotoxum. The sequence continues at coordinate 10,931,386 of CM034297.1, forward strand.
CTTGAATATGAGGTACTTATTTATAATTTAAGATTGAAACTATTTCCTAAGAAATTAAAGTCCATATGGCCCTTATCAAGCTGTAAGAACTATAACAAAAGTGTATCCTTATGGAGCTGTAAATATTAGAGATAACCAGACTGCCCAAACTTTTAAAGTTAATGGGCAAAGACTAAAGCCTTACTTAGGAGGGGACATTGATTGCCTTATAAGTACTATAGAATTGACTCATCTTAAATAGAATTCGACATAGTTTGGCCAAAGGCTCAAAACCTAACACTTATTGGGAGGTAACTCAAATTTGTCAATTGTGTGTTGTTTGTTGTTATAGTGATCTTAACATTGAATTAGTTTTATTTAGTTTTCATGTTGAAACCTATATAAGTATATCACGTTTGCAAGGCTGTAACACTAATCACTAGAGCACCGCAATGCTTTACTATTTAAAAAATTATTACTTTATAAAGCATCATGTGCCATAGGATCTCAACGCTATAGTGCCAAATCTCCTCATTGCTCTAAAACACCATGGCATTGAGCTCTCAGGTTTTGATCATATTAAGTTAGTGTTATGGCATTGGAACAAGCATCACAATGCCCACTTAAACCTCATAATGATGAATAAGTAAGCATTGCAGCAGGGGTCTTCCTCATCACCACAACGCTAACATGTGTCAAGCATTACGGCATCGGACCAATAAAAAAGCTAGCATTTTAATTTCCAATATAGAACATCATAGCACTACCTGACCCCAGCACCCCAACGCTGGTAACTAGTTTGACCATATTCTATTGACTATCATTTGAATTGACTGACTATCACAGCACTGTAGTGCTCGATATTTTATATAACTAAATGTGAGGGATGAAAACATTTTCACTGCATTCTAGTTCAAGTTCATTTGATTCTTGTGCATTCATCCTTCTCACTTTCAAAGATAATGGCACCAAAGATTGCAATTAATAAGAGATGTCCTCATCTTCTCATCCTCCTATGACAAGAATAGGTTTGTGAGCAAAGGTACAAAATAAAGGTATAATCATTCGATGGTTTATAAATAACTTATTCCTAACAGAGGCTTTAAGAGTTCGGAGGGATAAATAAAACTTATGATAGTTAATATGGGTAAAAAAATTTGTATGATTAGCCAATGGCATGTATAGTCCCTATTTTCAGTGAATTCTTTATAAATGCAAAGGAGTCTTGGGAAAATAAAGTATTTGTTAGGAGAAAATGTGTCCCCTTTGATAGTGGCACAATCTATGCTGCTTTTGTAAATACACACATATATTATAATGATATCCTAAAATCTCTTAATGTAACAGTCTAAAATTAATTTTTCTAAATTTTTTAAAATTGGCCGAGAGCACTACGACATTGTCTATTAGGCATTGCAGTGCTAAGCTCTCCAGTTTTCTAGAAAAGGGAGCATTAAGGCGCAAAGTCTGGAGCACTGTAGAGCTAGGTCAAAAAAATTATATATATATATATATATATATATATATATATATATATATATATATATATATATATATATATATATATATAATATCTTTAATCATTTCATTAAAACCTCTCCCCTCTCCCATTTTTCTTCCTTAATCAGGTGAGAGAAGAGATAGAAAGAGAGATAAAAGAAGAGAGAGAAGGATAAATGAGGAGAGAGAAAATAGGGCTTAGGCTTATATTTTCTATCGCTCTAGTTGTAAAAAAATAATTTGACCGTGGTAGGTAACCCTAACCCTACCTTTATTTTCAATGATTTTATATTTTACAAATTTTCCCCCCTTGTTAAATTTATAAAAATATAATAAATCTTATTTTAATAATTTTCTATCATATAACTTTTGATATATGATAAATATTGTTACCCTGAGTGTTTTGACTTGTTAAAATTTTACTAGGTGGTTTTTTTATATCATTTTAATTAAAATAAGTAGTATAATGTTGAGTATAAAATGATCAGGAATCAATATAGCGCACTTGGTCATGAAGTGCGCTGATCAACAGACCTCAAAACGGGAGCTTGTAGAGACGGTTCATTGCCTCATTCACCAACGAAGGTAATGTCTTTCACCTCTGTCACGTTTTGAAACAATAGCTAAAGGAAGCTGCTTTGCCTTCTTCGAAGCCGTTGTGCTTGTCTCCTTCTTCAAAAGCCAAATAACTAGTGACTTGGAGTGCTGCCAAACTTCTCTTCCTGCTTCACAAAAGCCATTGTCGCTGCAATCTCTGGCTTCATATATGTTCACATGCTTTTCATTGTCAAAGGTCACTAGTGCTTTGGCTTAAAAGATATCCTTGCAACTTAATGAAATAATATCAATAAAAAAAGAATAAACTACTAGAACTACCTCTAGCATGTCTCACTTCATTTACCATAGCAAAAGCCACTGTCCAATTCTTCGTTTCCATCTGGTAAAGACATGTTGGCAATTTTCATAAGCGATGAAGCTATAAATTTTGGTGTATCTACTTCCTTCTAAGTTTCTTAATTTTGACAATTTTCACGAGCGATGAAGCTATAGGTGTATCTGCTACCTTTTAATTGTGATAGAGATAAATGAGCTTCCCAAACAAAATTTTGATATCAACCTTCCACATGTGGACCTCCCTCTTTTGAACCCATTTTATAATTCAAAAATTCGTGGCCAAGGTTATAATGAAGCTAGCAATATGAGAGGAGAGTTTAACGGGTTTAAAGCATTTTTCTTGAATGGAAATAAATCGACACATTATATTCACTGCTTCTCACACCAGTTTCAGATAGCCTAAGTAGCAGTTGTCAAAAATTATGTTCAAATTGCCTTATTGTTTACTATAATTTCAAATGTGATGAATATCACTAGTGTTTCATGTAAGCATTGTGATTAGCTTAGAGAAAACTAACGAGAGAAGACTTTAAGTGCATTAGAAAATGGTGAACTATTTACTGGATAAGATTTAAATCAAGAAATATCTTTGAGGCACGCTGGCGAAACACTATGAGGTTCTCATTATAACTACTAATTAGATTGATCATAATGTTCTCCTCGACAATTAATGTACTAGAAATTGTTTCGGAGGATGACATAAGTTTTGAACAGAGAGGCGAGACATTTGCATTATTAGAATCATTGCAATCTTTTGAATTTTCTTTTTGCTTGCATTTAATGAAAGATACATTTGGAATCACTATTGAACTTTCAAATGCTTTGCAAAAAAAAAAAATCAAGATATCTAAAACTAGATTACATGATAAAAGAGATAACAAGTGGGAAGACTTTATTAATAAAATAACTTCATTTTGTGATCAATACAAAATAGTTACTTAGAATCTAAATGATAAATGGGCTACTTGTGGACGCCCTCGATGTAGATGTCAAGAAATAATAAATTTATATCATTTTCGAGTTGAGATATTCTACACATTTATTGATATGCTCATATATGCATCTTTAAGAGTTGAATAATCATTTCATAGAGACAAATATTGAATTATTTCTGTGTGTTGCTTGTTTGAATCCATATATTCATTTTATGCATTCAACAAAGACAATTAATTAGAATGATAAACTTATATTCATTTGATTTCACTACTTCAGATTTGATGATTCTTGATAATTAGTAGAAAACTTATATTATAGATATATGATATGATGTACAATTTTTTATTGTTAATAGGCGTTGGAAGCCTTGCTAAGAAAATGATTTAGAGCATGAATGATACTTTATATCTCCTTACTTTTAGGCTATTAAAATTCGGATAAGTGTTACCAATATAGTAAAAGTAGGAGTTGAAAGAGAATGTTCTTCAATGACTCATAAAAAATCGACTACAAAATATAAATTGAGATCAATGGATGAATTGTACTTTAGTTGATTGATAAATAAATATTGGATTGTATTGATAATGAAGTTATTATTCAACTCTTACAGAATATAAAGAGTAGAAGCTATAAATTGTAAATGTTTTCTTCTTATATTTAATATTTTATCTTTTAAAAATAAGAAATTTAACAAAAAAAATTTAAAACTGCTAATGATGGCCCCAAGCCTAGATGAAAAAAGTTTAGAGAAACTTTAAAAAAATTAATTTGAGCCTCTTCTGTAAGAAATTTCTAGCCCTGCCTCTATGTAAAAATAATAGCATATTAAAGATATTTTTATCTGAATATAATTTATTTTTTGGACAGATTTGAAGAAAAAACATACAATATGATATTTGACCAATTTCATCCAATATGAGGGACATATGTCAAATTTCCTCTCCTATTCCATAGATAGAACCATGGCTTTTAAAACTGAATCGGACCAGCCAGTTGAACTGAGAACCGGCCGGCCGGCCGGTTACGGTTCGCATTAAAACCGCCTCAATATATAACCGGCAGCGAACCGCTTGAACCGGCGGTTCAACGGCTGAACCGACGAACCGGCCCCGTTTCCGATAACCGGCCGGTTCAGCTACAGTTACATCCGACGGCTGAGGCGCGATCAGGTGAATGCGAATGCGAAGGCGAAGGCGAAGTAAAACCCTAGCTCATTCGGACATTTCGCGTCGCGTATGCTGCCTATCTTCTCCCCGTCTCGTCTCGGCGTCTCCGGCAGTCCGGCGTCTCTTTCTTGTTCGCGAAGCCAACGCGGCCTGCTCATTCGAAGCTAGAAGCCAACATTTCTTATAATCCTGCCCGTTCGCGAAGCCAGAAGCCAACTCCGATCATTCTGGTTTGTTTGAGTTTATTTAAATCCAAATTTATTTTTCTCAAATGATTTCTTTGTTGACACTGAGGTCACTTCCGGTTTGTGCCCTTTAAAAACCTAGCTTGGGTAGTATCTCACTCAGTTCATCGCACTACCTGTTCGACTGCGGAACTGACAAAGGAGATCGCAACCTGCGGTTTCTCGGTGGAAAAGCAAGGCACCGAGGCCATTAAGCGTCGGCATAGAACTCAAGGAGGTCGCCGTGTCCTGCGAGGGCTGAGGAGCTACCTGTTACGCAGTGGAGGTCGTCATTCATCTACTTTCCCTATTAATAAAATACCTATTTTTTTGTAAGATTCTGTATTATTTTTATTATTATCTTCATTTTCTTCTTATTATTTTGATTCTAAATATTTTGGCAGCATTGCATTATAAATATTTTCTTGAATAATTTTTTCTCTGTTTTCTTGCCTTTTGAGCTTCTGTTTTTGTGCCCCTTTTTATTGCTCTGCTCTTTTCCCTAGCCTAATGGATTGGAGATAAAACGAGGTGAACAAATTTCAATTGATTGTATAAAAATGAGTTCTCTTTTGCTGCTTTTCTGTTTGGGTATTGTTAATTTATCGTTTTAATTTCAAATTTTATTGCTTGGGATCAAATATATTTTAATTTCAAATTCCATCCCTCTGGTTCTTTTGCAAAGTAGACATCATGAGTAGCGTAAACTACTATGTTCCTCCGATACTTAACTAGCTTGTATTCCTGAAATGAATGCTTATGGGATCATAAAATTGATTCTTTCCGAAGAACACTTCATTAATGCTAGATAATTGATAATAAGCGCACAAATACCATCTCAAAATATTTATGAAATTAATTTTACATATCTGAAATTAAGAATCATGTTTGTCTAAAATACGCAAAATTTGAAAAAATGAAATGAGAAGTTTGACCAACATAGATTATTATGCAATAAAAGAATATAATAAAAATTTAATGGTAAATAGTGTAAAATTGCAATTAGATTAGCTACTTTGTCTAGGTCTAAGTGTTGTACTGTAAAAAAGCTTTTGATGGCTAGATTTAATATGGATGTGTGGTAAAATTAGAAAGGATAAATTACATAATTATTCTATTAAACGGATAGTTGAACTAGCATCTATTGAAGATAGGATAGTTGAAATAGACTAAGTTACTTGGATATGTGCGATAATAGGTAGAAAATGCATCTATTAAGTACAGTGGTAAAATAAATGTCGAAGGATTAGATAATTAATGATGGGAATTTTCATTTTTATTCTCATTGGAACATTGTAACAAGCATTGTATTATGTATAGTTCTTATATTTCTTTTCAGTAGTTGAGTCATTTATTTATTATTTTTGTTTTGATGATATAACATTGATTATGAAAGAAATGTTTTATTTTATTTTCTAGCTTTAGGTTATTTTTTATTGGCATAATTTTAGTATTGGTTTAATTTACATTAATTCCTGTAAAAAAATTGATAATGTTATGGTCACTCGTTGGGTTAGGTTTGTCAGGTTTGGTGTCAAAAGTTCAAATTTTCAAAGATGAGTTTTTCAAGTTGGGCATAATCGTAAGGTGGGACTTGGAATTTAGTATCATATGATGTAATTTGAAATTATAATGATGATGATGGTGACGACACGAAGATCATGACGACGATGTTGTTGATATTAATGACGATGATGGGATGATGATGATCACGAGGGTGGTTTTGATGGAGATGATGATGATGATGACAATGACGATGACGATGATGATGACATAGTTGGAGGGTTGTAATGTTGATGATGATGATTACATATTTGGAGGGTTGTTTGATGGTGTGCGGGCAAGCAGGTGACTTTAGTTGGTGTGATATTTTGTAGGTGTTGTAGCACTAGTTACTTTACAATATGGTATCATTACTAAACGGATATTGTAGTCTTGCTATTGATATTCGACTTACATGCTTTAAATGAGATTTAGTTGACATGAAATATGCATTTTTTTGTTGTGTTTAGATATTTTAAAAGAAATTGCAAATATTATTTTTCTGGTGAAATTAATTTAAATTTAAATTAAGATTGATTGTGTGTCAACCTTATCTATTAGCCTAGGTTATGAGTCTATAACTAGTGTTATTAGGCATGTAATTCATAATCTTGGTTTGAATAAAATTTCTCTTTTTAGTTTTGATCTTGTGAGTACAAGTTGGATGCATAATTCCTTTGAGTGTAGTACAAAAATGGCTATCTAATTCAATGACTTGGTCAAAAAATATTAGAAATGACCTTTCTTTATTAGATTTAGATGAGAATTTGACTCTTAACAGGGCACAATGGAGAAAAATGATCATGTAGTCTTGTTATTGTATAGATGAAAATGTGCTGGTCACATTTTAAGATTGTTTCAACAAAAGATTATAATAGTGTAACTAAGAGGAAGATGCTGAGTCCCAATGATGAAGTGCAACATATGACCAATATCAATAAGCCCTTGACCGAGTTCAATTCTATGATCAAGTACATGGATTAGAAATGTTTAGGTGATCAGTGCTGAAGAGATATTGAAAAGAATCTTGGAGCATAGCCAAGAATTGCTCCATGGATTAAAAGAGTGAGCTTATAGAATAGTTTTTAAGATTCTCTAAAGTATAGATAGAGGAAACTTCAGGTTTATATGGATGAGAGCATATTATTGAAAGTCGAGCTCAAGAACTATGAATGAACTATGATTTATTCTTAAAGAGTCCAAAATCTATTCTTTATCTAATCTTTATTAGATATGATTAAGATCTCCTATTTATTGCAAATATTAGATTGAGATATACAAAAAAACATCTTTGTGATCTACTAAATATTTTGTTGAATTTAAAATATCTTATAAAATTTTATAGGATGCTCTAATTAATTATATGGTTTCAAGCGAATGATTTGTTACTACTATGAATAAGTCCTTAGGAGTGGTTGGCATCTTATAACAACAATCCAACATTGAGAAAAAAGGGGAGAGTGACTGCCAACTTAGATGAAAAGAGTGTTCTTAGGTACTTGTACAAGAAGAGGAGGGGGGGGGGGGGGGGGGGGGTTCAACTTCGTTAAGAGGGAGGAATTGCCTATGGATGTTGCTAGAACCCCTCCATAATAAGAGAAATTATTCCGTGCGGAGTTCGGACGGGAAGAACCGTCCGGACTGTGAGTGTACACATTATGTACAAAAAGTTGATACACTGTGTACAAATTTGTACACAGTGTGCACACTCACATGTCCGGACGGTTCTTCCCGTCCGGACTCCGCACGGAATAATTTCTCCCATAATAAACCATTGGATGTAGGCTTGAGCCATTTTGATTAGTTACTATTAAGAAATTTTCCCACTAAATGTTTGGCCTTAAGCTTTAATCGTTAGAATGCTAGTGAAGCCTACTCAAAGGCTAAGCCTTGGTTGTTAGCTGGGAAGTCCAAGTGAAAATATATGCGGCTGGTGTTTATTAGTATTTAATCCAGCCATTTCAGAAGGTTAAAAGGTAATATAGAGAATAATTTGTTGAAAATTTAGTCCTTTTGTTTTTAGTAGTAAGTAGACTAGAAAAGTTACATGTCACGCAAAGGAGAATGGAGAATAATCCAAGCCCAAACAGTTGAAGGCTTATAATTAGGAGACCTTAGGAGAGGCTCAAGTTTAGAGTGATAACCTTCCTCCTAATTGATTTCTCTTGCAAGAAACCAGAGAAGATTTAACTATACCTGAAAACTGTTTTATGTCGTCATATTCATGGAAGCTTTGTGTAAAAAATTGCCTTTGCTTGGATGTTGAATAGGCCACATCGGTTAATGATGGTGATGGCGTAGATTCTTGGATAGTTCTTTAAACCCCTAATGTATGCTATATCTTTGGCTCCAATTGTTACTATGGCCTATATTGATCCGAAACTGAAATAGCTTGTGATCCATAATTCGTAATCTGGAAAATGAACTCATGGTGTTTTAGAGATGATTTAGGCGACGATACCAAGTGGTTAATCATGCTTGTAGAATTTCTTTATCATCCTTTGTTTTGCATAGACGATGCCTAAGATGTGTATGGAGTTTTCTACCTTATAATGGGAAAGAGAGAGTATAAGTAGAATTATTGCTTAGGTTAGAGAGAGACGGAAATGATTAGGAAGCGACTCATGAATCGGCTTACTCTCAAATATGATTGCGAGCAGTGTTTATTCTTAAAGTGGAGAAGAAAAAGTGCACCATACAGAAACAACACAATTTATAGTGGTTCATATGCCTACATCCGCTATAGTGAGAGGGAGGATTCATTATTTTTCACCAAGGACTACATAAGATTATGTATTGTAACTATGTGAATTAAAAGAAAGATGTCGTGGAATGCCATGCATCGCTCTCAGTTATGATGGCTAGGTTCTCAAAGAGGAGGAAGCTTTTAGAGGTTAGAATGGCTTTAGAGAAGGTCCGTAAAGAGAATGTCTAGAGGATTTCCCCTTGTGACGCTAGGGTTCTTCTAGAGGAAGAAGATGATCCCTTTTTATTTTGTAATTAATGCCCCTGGTTCTCCTTTCTCTCCGTTGTGTCCTTCCTTTTTTCCTCCATAGAGTTGCATGGTTTCTTTTATAGTAGAGAACTAGAGATGCTTGCATTCAGTGGCTGCCTGTCAAGTGAAATAAAATGAAGGTGTGAGGATATCATGTGGTAAACATGCTGATGAGTTTAGAGCTGTGAACCGGCAGTGGTGATATTTGTGAGTTGAAAAGCCCTAAATGCCCAGTTGCTAAGGACAGCATGCTGATTGCCTGGAGGCGTGGTGTTTGACATTGGGAAGAGGCAGAATTGGGAGTATTTGGAGTGCTAGGCTGAGAGGAATTCTGGTAGTGTTCGCACTGAAGGGCTGAGAATTCCTGACAAGAAACAAGTTATTTATCTCACGAGGAAAGAAGTATATTTCTTGGAGATGATTGAAGTACTCTGGTGTCCAGAAAGTATTAGCCTTAAGTGACTGTTCAATTACCATTTCCTGTTATTGAGCAAATTAGAACATGTGGCTAGTGGAGATTGAACCGACAGTAGATTTTTTAACTTGTTATCACCAACTGTAGTAAATAGTTAGCTGTTGTCTTTTGCAAACAGGAGCGTAGCTCCAGTAGCTTCTAGCTGTAGAAAATAGCAACTCCCGGCTGCAAGATATTGGCTTCTCTGACAGAGACATTCAAATTGAAAGGAAGTTATGGAATCATTGTACTCTTCCATGGCCTTTTTTAATCGAGAAGAAAGTATTAAGTATTATTTGTATTTCTCAAATAAAATTCCTTAGCATTCTAAAAGTAATATGACATGATTACATAAAAACAAACAAATAAATAATTTACAAGGATCGTGCTTTGAACCCTGTCATCTTTCTATGGTCTGAATTTTTCTTGAGCTACTTATCTTAAAAAAAGCAAATAGTTTAAAAACTGCTTGACTATGTTGCGATTCTACAGATGTACGGTTCTCTTCAGATGCTGTAGTAATAAACAGTATCTAGATAATGTTGACATCTCTTACTGCTTTTGACAAATAACCGATCACTAATACTAAATCTCGATAAGGCACAACCTAAAAACACTCATAAACCATGTCCTTTATCCATCCATTGAGCTTCTTCAATGAATAGTGGCGATGTGATTGCATCAGCAAATATCCAAACCCCTTCATCCTTTCTACTTTCGCTTTTATTTCCCTCCCTATCACTGAACTTTCAAGTGACACTAAAATTAATTAGTCATTCTTTCAGTTGGAAGTTCAATACTTTGATAATGGATAAGATTGCTTAAAATTTAAGACTTTGGATGCTAAAATTCATACTTTGGACATTCTTTTTTGTCCTCTCTTTGCTGGTCTTGTTTCACTTTGCCTAATTCATGGAGTAGCAGCACCAAGTGGAGTCTTCCGCCCATAATCTAATACAGTATTTTCTGAAGTTCTGATCCAAATTTGCTTTTTATCCACAGGAATAACGTTTTTCGCATTAAGGGGAGGGTGGACCAATGGCAGTTGCAACTCAGATGTTCAGTGGCAATATGAAGGTAATTTGCTGACTTAATAATATGAATTGCATGGAAACGATCCTATGAAATTAGTTCTTTAGAATGTGGTTTCTTGCATAATTCTTGTTTTTTTTTGTTTGAGATTTTTTCATGATGCACTGCTGTTTTGATCAATCATTAGCCTATTTTCTCTTGCGAGGTTTCAGAATTTTTGTTTGGTTTAATCAAATATCAAAGCTTGAGATGATATGAATCATCTTCTATTCCACTTTAATCTCCTTTGAGTTATTTTAGAACTATGGGAGAGAGTTATGGAGCATAGGTTGCGGCGTGATACTAATGTTTCTCAAAATCAATTTGGATTCATGGATAGGTCTACTATGGAAGCTATACATTTATTGAGAGGTTTGATGGAGAAGTATAGAGAGAATAAGGAGGATCTACATATGATATTTATTGATTTAGAGAAAGCATATAATAAAGTTCCAAGAGAAGTGCTATGGAGAGTTTTAGAAAAGAAAGGGGTTAATATTACTTATATTCAAGTCATTAAGGATATGTATGTATATTTTCCTATTTCAGTTGGATTACATCAAGGATCAGCCTTAAGCACATATCTTTTTGCTTTAGTCATGAATATTCTCACTAGACATGTGCAAGAGGTTGTACCATAGTGTATGCTTTTTGCTAATGATATTCGTCTTGTTGATAAGACTAGAGAGAGACTTGAAGGTTAACTTGAATTATGGAGGTCAACCTTAGAGTCTAAAGGATTTCGTTTGAGTAGATCTAAAACTGAATGTGTGGGCTTAGGGGTATAAACGAGTCAAGTCGAGTAGTGGCCTTATCGAGTCGGCTTGTCATATATATATATAGTAGGCTCAAACTCGAGCTCGTCCCATTGTAAATGAGCTCGAGCCAGCTCGCGAGCTTGGCGGGATTTTTAAAATTTAGGTGGGATTAAAAAATATATAAATTTAATAAATAAAATAAAATTATTTAAAAGATATTAATAATTAGTCGAGCTGGCTCGCATGCTCACACGCTGTCCTCATCAAGCTCAACCTCGAGCTCGACTACTAAATGAGCTCGAGCTCGACTCGTGAGCTCGATAAGCTCAGCTTGCGAACCCATAAACGAGTCGAGCTCGAGCCAGCTAGGCTCACCTATACCCCAAGTGGGCTCTGAAAATTCGCGCCTTGGCTCTCCGTGGACCTTTTCTTCTTTTCCGAGTCGTCGAGAAGAGTTTTAACAAGTAGGTTCCATGGCAAATTTTTAGAAGACATATTGGATTTGAAATAAGACACTACCCAGAGATTTCGCCCTCATTTTGCGAGGACTTTAGATCTGAGTTCAGGTTTCTTATATGTGCAAGCCCCTATAGTTAATTACCCCTCCCGATAGCGAGAGAGAACTTTCGATTAAGGCTAGTCGTCAAATAGATACATAGAGATACATAGTATCTGGTGTATAGTAGCAACATGGGTTTAGCTTTTTGAGAATTAATATTTAAAATTAGAAATTTCACCATCTTGCACTTAAAGCGGATGGTGGGGGAATGGATGATGGACTCGATCAATAATCCCATGGTTCTGTTGTCCCAGGTCATTATGATCCCTAGTTTATTTAGTCAGAGGAGGTAGTCAACTCAACCTGACAGAAGGATCCTTGTTGGCAGTCATGGGTTGTTTCATCCAGGATACCTTATACACATAGGTTGAGTATTTGTCTAAAGGGACAAATCTGAATCCATCTTAGCTAACATAGGGCTTTCTGCCTTATTGATTATATCATATTGATTCATATCTCAAGGATTTGAAGCCATTGGGGAAAATGCGGGCTCTGAACATAACTATAATTTAGTGGTGCTATTTGGCGGCAAAAGCACCTGATTTAAAGGGTCCCGGTCATAATCGTTTGTCTATAGTGCCATTTGGCAGTGAAATCACCGGTTAGAGGAAACGTGCCACGTCCTTGCTGGCAAGAGACTGTTTGAGAATGATTCTTAGTGATATGCTCGACCAGACATTGACTCTTTGTAAGCTGAAGTAATTTTCATATTTGTCTATTTTGATAAACTGTTGTAGTGGGTGGATGAATTTTACTCTAAGTATTTGATGGTTAATTTCAATTTTAAATATCTTAAGTTTGGTATTTTGAGATTTTGAATTTTCGTGGGTGTTTGGAAATTTTGGGAGGCAACACTGTCCTTGCCAGGTCCCAAGTCCTGGATGAGAAAAGTGGAGGGTTGCGTTAGGTAGTCGATAGCCAGTGTAAAACTTGTTGAATAAAAATAGCATGAATTTTTTAAGAAATTGTGTTAATGCTAGGGCGTCCCCTGGAAGCGATGCACTGTATGGCCTGAATACAGCGACAAGTGGGCAAGAGCCGCTGCACCGGTGCCCGGGTGCAGTGTTAAATAGGCAAGGGTTTCCACATCAAGGACGGATGTGGGCAAAGAAGCTAGTCCATGAAATTAAAATTAGGATAGAAACTTGGAATATAGGTTCCCTTACAGGAAAATTAATGGAATTAATAGATATTATGATTTATAGGAAGATAAATATTCTGTGCATTCAGGAAACTAAATGGGTTGGAGAGAAGGCTAAGGAGATTGATAGTTTAGGATTTAAACTTTGGTATTTGGGTATGAGTCATACTAGAAATGGTGTAGGAGTGATTTTAGATAAGAGTTTGAAGGATAATATTATAAAAATTAATAGAATTGGAGATAGAATTATTGTTTTAAAGATTGTTGTTGATGTTAAGATTGTTAACATTATAAGTGCTTATGCTCTCAAGTGGGTTTAGATATGGGTTCAAAATTAAAATTTTGAAATTACTTAGAAGAATTAATTCAAAAGATACCTCTTAAAGAAAGAGTTTTTATTTGAGGAGATTTAAATGGACATGTTGGTAGAGAGGTAGATGATTTTAAAAGCATTCATGGTGGCCATGGGTTTGGAACGACAAATAAAGTGGTAAGTTCATATTAGATTTTTGTTTAACTTATGATTTTTTAATTGCTAATACCTTATTTAAGAAAAGGAATGAGCATCTCATTACTTATAAAAATGGATATAGTACAACTTAGATTGATTATTTTCTTATAAGAAAATTAGATCATTTAGATTGCAAAGATTGTAAAATTATTCCGAGTGAAAATTTATATACCCAACATCGATTATTAGTTTTGAACTTTAAAATAAAGAGGAAGAAAATAAAAAATAAAGTAAAACGATATTCTAGGATTAGATGGGAGCTTTTAAAGAATATTAACAAAAATATTTTTGAGAGTAAGATTTTAGATCTTAAGATTTTGTCTGTGCATGAGGATGCTAATGTTATGTGGGAAAAAGTGGCTAGTGATATTAAGAATATTGCAAAAGATGTGCTTGGAGTTTCAAAGGGAAAAGCTCCTAATAGTAAAAATAGTTGGTGGTGGAATCCAAATGTGCAAGAAAAGATTAAAAATAAGAAAATTTGTTATAAAAATTGGTTTAATTGTAAAAATTCTAATAATTGAGAAATATATAAAGAGGCACGTAAGGAATCTAAGAAAGCAATATGCGATGCAAAGAGCTTTGCTTTTAGTGATTTATATAATAGATTAGATACTAAGGAGGGAGAAAGATATATGTATAAGTTAGCCAAACAAAAAGATATGAGTAGTAATGATTTAGTTCAAGTGAAGTGTATTAAGGATGAAGATCAAAAAGTACTTTTCTTAGAATGTGATATTCAACAAAGGTGAATGAGATATTTTGCTAAACTTTTTAATGAAGAATGTGAAAATAAAATTGACTGTAGTGACCTTAGCACCCTAAATGAAAATAAAGATTTTGTTTTTATCGGCGTATTAGTAAAATCGAAGTTAGAGAGGCTTTAAAGAAAATGAAGGGTGGAAAAGCTGTTGGACCTGATGATATTCCAAGAGAGGTGTGGAAATGCTTAGGAGATGAAGGAATTTCTTGGTTTACTAAACTTTTTAATACTGTTTTGAAGACTAAAAAGATGCCAGATGAGTGGAGAATGAGTGTTAATCCCTATTTTTAAGAAGAAAGTTGATGCACAGGATTGTGCGAATTATAGAGGAATTAAGTTAATGTGTCATACTTTAAAACTATGGGAACGAGTTATGGAGCATAGGTTGCGGCGTGATACTAATGTTTTTCAAAATCAATTTGGATTCATGCTGGGTAGGTCTACTATGGAAGCCATACATTTATTAAGAGGTTTGATGGAGAAAAACAGAGAGAATAAGGAGGATTTACATATGATATTTATTGATTTAGAAAAAGCATATGATAAAGTTCCAAGAGAAGTGCTATGGAGAGTTCTTGAAAAGAAAGGAGTTAATAACGCTTATATTCAAATCATTAAAGATATGTATGCAGGAGCTATTACTTGTGTTCAAACACAAGGTGGTTTGACCAAGTATTTCCCTATTTCGTTTGGATTACATCAAGAATCAGTCTTAAACCCATATCTTTTTGCTTTAGTCATGGATGTTCTCACTAGACATTTGCAAGAGGATGTACCTTAGTGTATGCTTTTTGCTGATGATATTCTTCTTGTTGATAAAACTAGAGAGGGAGTTGAAGGTAAACTTGAATTGTGGAGGTCAACCTTAGAGTCTAAAGATTTTCGCTTGAGTAGATCTAAAACAAATATATGAAGTGTAATTTTAGTAATAATAGATCTAGTGAGGGGATTGTGACTTTGGGCGATCAAGTCATTAATAAGAGTGCACATTTTAGATATCTTGGATCTATTGTTCAGAGTAATGGTGAAATAGATGGAGATATTATCAGCAGAATTCAAGTTGGATGGTTGAAGTGGAGGAATGCATCGAGCTTGTTGTGTGATAGAAAAGTTCCCCTCAAACTTAAGGGAAAATTCTATAAGATGGTGGTGAGACCTGCAATGCTTTATGGTGCTGAATGTTGGCCATTAAAAGAGAAGCATAATACTAAGTTAAGTGTTGCAGAGATGAGGATGCTTAGGTGGATGAGTGGTTTACCCTTAGAGATTGGATACGAAATGAGCATATACGTGAAAAGGTTGGAGTAGCTCCAGTGGAAGATAAGATTAGAGAGAATCGCCTTAGATGGTTTGGTCACATAAAACGGCGGCCTCCCGATGATCCGGTTAGGAAAGTAGAGGTATTAGATTTGACTTATGTTAAGAAAGGTAGAGGTAGACCTAAAAAGATGTGGTTAGAAAATATTAGAAATGATCTTTCTTTATTAGATTTAAACGAGAATTTGACTTTTAACATGACACAATGGAGAAAAAGGATTCATGTAGCCGACCCCACGTAGTGGGATAAAGGCTTGATGTTGTTGTTGTTTGAAAATTTTGGGAGGCATTTTTAAATATTTGAGGTGCTTTTCGGCTGAGATTTTTTGTTAATGCGGCCATCATTGGGGTACTTATGGGCAAGTTCATCTTGTTGGTTAGACATTGTCGACCATGTCCACTTGTCGACAGAGGATCGGGTCCGTTGGGGACTTTGTGCCTTTGAAAATGAGTTTTTCTTATTGTAGGCCTTGAAGGCCTAATATGAACATATAAAATAAATATCCTGGTCGATACCGCAAATGTATATTTGTTTAACAGTTTGAACCATGTCAACACATTTATCCACATAGAAAGATCGGGCTCAAACTTCAGTTCATGTTTTGACTTGCACAACATCCTTTAGACATCACATGTATGCAGATAACATGCTCGTCAGGGCCCATACAAGTATATGGTTTTGAATGCATTTTGCAAGATGTGTTTGTGTAGTGGTTGCATGTATACAATATAATGGGCACACGCGACATATGTGCACATTAACATACTCGCATATGTGCTTGTGTATTTATATGTATACATGCATGTTGGCATATATATTTACATTTTTTGTATGATGCTTGATATACGATGTAGCGATTTTACGCGCCAGCATAACATATAATGTATTTGCATAATATTCATATGTGATGTATTTTGCATTTGCATGTTGTTTAATCATGCTCGCATGATATTTTGCATGTTGCGCAGCAGCTTAATGCAGTAGCTTACAATATGCATATAAGATGCATGTTGTATGTTGTAATGCATACTTTACATGCAGCAGTGTATATGCATCTGATGCGTTCATGTATTAGGCGAGGATGTCTGTAACATGTATACTCATTTCTAACTCCATGCAGGTCGTGATATATGCTTGTGTCATACTCTTGTATATGCATAATGCATTTTGCATGATGCCTTTGTATATTGTAGATATAACACTGGGTTTCATTTGATAATTTGTAAACGCATTTTGTCCGCTTGTATACATGTTATGGATCCGATGGCATGACGCTGTAGCACGTTGAATTTCACGTCATGCATTGATAATGCAGTTTGGCTCATTGGATCTTCTACATATTGTTGCATTCTTCAATATTCAACCTGTGGGGGTGTACTTTTACCTGCAACATGTTGCATGACGCATCAGTGCCTTCCATTTATCTTTTGCAGGTAAACTGATTTATCTGGCATGATGACCTAGCGTCGTAAATTTACGGCCTCAATTTGTAAGTGGCCCATAGTTTTTACTTTTGATTCCCTGCTTTTGCTTACAAGTAGATCGTAGCATTTGCGAATTTTGTTGAATTTGTCTGTGAGTAGTGCGCCGTTAGCAGACATTCAAAAGTCATCCGCTATTGCATGCAGATGGACTTCATTCAATATGTATTTTGCTTGTGGGCGGGTTGCAGCGCTGTGCTACGGGTCGCCCATTACTTCTTGCAGGCAAGATGTCGTACACTGCAAGCTTTGCTGAATACATTTATAAGTCATCAGTGGATATCCAAAAGTCACCAGGTTAGCTTGCAGGGGATTCATCATATTTACGTGTCCACTATCATTGCTTGTAAACAGGACCATTTTATGCATTACAGGCCTTCTACTATCGCATTTAGGCAAGTTACAGGGAATGCAGATCTTTTAACGCTGCTAACAGGCGTTTGCATTCACCACGACTCTTGTGCTTGTTTGTAGATAGCACATTATGCATGTGACGGATTTTCTACGACAACTCATAAGCGTTTGCATGTATTACATATCTTCCGCATTTTGCTTGAAAATAGTATGTCGTGTGCATGACAGGTCTCCGTCATTAGCTCGTAGGTACTTGCGTTTGTTGTATAGTGGTTGCTTTTGCTTGTAAAGGATTAATGCATTTTGCCTGATATTGAGTTGTCGTTAATTTGTACAAATGTCTGGCATTCACTGCATGCTGCATTTGTATGTTTGCACGGAGGTTGATGTGTTGATTTGTAAGTTGATGCGGCTGTCGGATAAGCTGCATTCAACATTGATTTCCCTACGCGCATTGACTGGCAAGTTGCTACATTCACTTGCATATTTTTCAGTGTTCGTGGGGGACTATTGCATGTATCTGCAAGGCAGCTATCAATTAATTATTGTTGACAGCAGGCAGCTTACTTTCCTTGCAACTTCCCTTCTTTGTTTGTAGGTATACTGCATTCTTTGTGTATGATTGTCAGTGAATCATCATGTTTATTGTATGTCAAATTCCTTTACTTGTAAGGGATAGATATATTTGCTTGCATGACTAGCGTGAGCATTACACATCAATTCACAAGTGTAATGTCTGCTAAGGGCTTTGTATGTCTAATTACAATTGGATTATACGCCCCTTTCAATTTTTATTACTTGTGCGTAAGTCATATTGAAAAACCACAAGTTGCAATTGCTTGTCGACATTATTTGGATAATCATGATTATTAATTAGCATTTGCATTTTAACATGATTGTGCATTTGTTAGTTTAGTGTCCAGTTCCATGCTGTTCAAATTCAGTTCCTTGTGGTCATATTTGTATTCAAGTCCCCTGTCAATTTTGTTCAAGTTAGGTCCTCTATTCATTGAAAATTTCGGCAGCACCTTGATGTCTCCCTCATTTAGGGGAAATCCGAAGGGTTGGGCCTTCCCACCAGGCTACGAAGAGCGTGTATGGTAGGTGTCGGAGGACACCGCGGCTATGATTCTTCAACCCTCACCACGCTACGAAGAGCGTGTATAGGTCTTCAAGACACCTGTTTGAAAACACGGTTTTCCCCCGCAGGCGTTGAAGCACATGCACGGGTACTTAAACTTGTCCCATTTATGCTACGAGGAGCATGTATGGGGCCTACCCGCATCAATGCAAGCGTCTCACTGGTTTTTCTCCCACCACGCTACGAAGAGCGTGTACAGGAAGTCCACCGGTGCGCTGCAAGTGCCAAAAGTGGGATTTGAGGGCCTTAGGTTTAGAAATCATTATACCTTAGCGATAAGAAGTCGACGACGGTGTCAGTGTGACGGAGACAACGATGCATGAAGATCTAGAAAATGCGCAAAATTTCCTTCCTCTCTCTTTTTTTTAAATATAATAATGATAATAATAATTCTAGTATTAATACAAATAATGTTTATAGTGGTATTATTAATAATATTGAGAGTGGAAGAGAGAGAGGTGGTTGTTATTGCTATAGATTGGGGATGTTCGGTTCAGCTTGGGTTGAGTGAAGTAGTGTAAAGGTGGTGAGTTTAGTGATGTAAAGGTGGTATTAGGTTTGCTATTCGGATGCAAGTGGAGAAAGGAGATGTGATGTGGAGGTTTATGTGAAAGGTAAATGGGTTGTGTGGGTTTGCTGTAGTTGTGTGAAGATGGAATAAAAGCGGCTACAAGTGATGGTTTATGAAGAACAGGGAAGGGAGCGAGAAGCTTGGTTGGTAGGCCGCAGGTAAGAGGAGATAGGACAAGATCTGTACGTACGAGATCCGAATAGTTCGACTGCAGAGGAGGAAAAGGTAGGTTCGGCCAGTTGGGTTCGAGGTCGGCTGGATGTGGGGCAGATCGATTAAAGTCAGGGTGGAGGTCGGATAGGGCAGGGGAGTTCGGCTGCATGTAAACGGACAGGGACGGCGTATTGCAGCCAATTGGAGGTTGGAAGGCTTTAAAGACTCGGGTGAGGGAGATTTGGCTGAGGAATCGGAAGCAGGAGCCAATTGGTTGGATGATTGGGTGTAATGTCGGAAGAGCTACGAGCTTGGTCTAGTCGAGGGATGGGAGTCGGTGATTTGCAGAGGATTGGCCAGGGAAAGCTAGGGTGAGTTTGGCATGAGCCTGGCGTGCGACTAGGATGTGTTGCTAAGAGGGATTGGTGTCGGCATATGTTGACCTCCCTATTACAGCCAAAAGAAAGAAAACAAAAAATATATAAAAATGCCTAAATCATTACCTGTGGCAAAGCTTAGCTGCAAATTCTGCCCAAATCCTGTAGAAACAGTCGCCCCATACCTGGTTTGTAAAACAGCGCCGCTCAGTCACTTCTCCAGCGTGCGTATGTAACCTCGATCACATCTTCCGCTCTCGTTAAAATGAGAATAAGGCCTCGCCTCATTCGCTGCTGCTTCCCTATGCGAAAAATTCTCAAACCTCCATCGCCTCTATTGTGCTGAAGTCGCAAAAATCCCCATTTCTTCCTCTTAGCCGCAGACCCTCATCTTCTTCCTTGCTCCAAGCCAAATCCCTCATCTCTCTGCCCTCTCCATCCGGTCAAAATCTCTGTAGCCACTGACTACAGCAGCCCCAAGTTCCCTTGCTCTTCCTCGAAGCCTCATATGTCCCTTATATGTCGCCAAGCCCTCCGACCCGAACACTTCCGACCTCCATCCGACCCCAAGCAGCCCCCATAGCCGAAGACCTAGCCGAACCCTACCTGTATCGCAATCCTTCTTCAACCCAACCCCTTTATCCTCCTCTATCCGGCCGAATCCCTAGCCGGAGCCAAACCACTCAATTCCCTCTTATAAGCCGCAGACCTCCTCCATTGTGTCGAAATCAGCCCAACCCGACCCCTCTCTGCTCTCTCTCACACAGGTATATCTATCCCATTTCATTAAATTCTATTAATTTTAATAATTATTCTTATTTTAATTATTAAAGTTAAACTATTATTATTACTACTATATGTATGTATGTATGTATGTATATATGAGTGAGAAAAGTTTTCAAAAAAAAAGAGAAAAGAAAAAAAAAAGAAAATTTTTAAAAAAAAAAGAAAAAGAAAAAAAATTAAAAAAAAGAGAGAAATTGTTATATTTTTGTACTTTTTTGCACATTTTCCACCGACGTCTCTTTGCAAAGGTATAACCCTTCGATCCCTAAAACTCCGAGAGCCCGATTTCGACGCTTGCAGCGTGACAAAACAACCACCAACGCGGTGGAAGTTTGTCGCGATGCTTGCGACGAAGCTGGCAATCATCAAAAGCCCTATTTTTGGCGTTCGTGGCACACCGGAAAATCACATATACATGCTTTTCTTAGCGTGGTGGGATGGGAACCCAGTGCGACACCTACGGCAAAGTGGGGATACTTATAAGTACCCGTACACGGGAAAAGCCGACTATATTTTTAAAACAAGTGTTGTAGAAGATCCATACACACTTTTCTTAGCGTGGTGGGGGGATGAAGATTACGGCCGCGGTGTCCAAGGACACCTATCATACATGCTTTTCTTAGCGTTGTCGGAAGGCCCAATTTCCTGTAATTTCCTCTAAACGAGGGAGACGCCAAGAGGCTGCCAAAATTTGTATTGAACTGAGGACATGATTTGAACTTGATTGAACGCAGGGGACCTTATTTGAATTAGACTTGAACTTGAATTGGATATAATAAAATTGAATGAACTAAACTTGAATCATATGCAAGAGAACTCGAACTCAGATTTGAGCTTGAAAAGGACAACAGGGGACTTGAACGAAATACAGAAGACCTGCATTCAAGAGGACTACAAGGAACTGAACTTTAGAATTGACAAATATACGATCAAAATGAAAGTGCTAAAATCAAATGATAATTTTGATTAACCACAAGCAAGCAAATATAAAACTCATGGTGAATAAGTTATCAAGCAAATGCATAAAATCTTCAACAAACATTACAAGTCATCCATGAATGGTGGTAACTAGCATGTAACACGCACAATACTCATGCTAATGGAAAGGATTGAATAGTTGCAATCAATATAACAATGTGCTCATGGGTAGAATGCAAGAGATGTGCGACAAGTATAACGACATCTAGCAACTTGCGGATAAATGCTGCTTACTTACAAGTAACAATAAAATTGCAAATGATGCAATCTGATTTTCATGCTATGCATGACTTGCACTGGAACAATAGTTGCGGGTTCACAACACTTTTGTTGACTATACAACTGATTGATTTGAAATGATTACAATAGATATTAAGGTGTGCCGAGTGCAATAACACCCCTACAATCAAAACTAACATGCAAACAAATACGGCGACTCACCAACCGATACGCATAAGGAGATTAATGGCAATGCAATTCACTTTGCAATTGGCATTAATATGCAAATAAAGGGAGACAACACATCTACCAGCAAAGCAAGAAAGTCATGAATGAGGTGGTCCCTTTACTCTACTATCAGTATCGATTAACCTGCAAGAAAACATGCCAACTTGCCAGTAGATGATACTGTTGGACTACTATCCTACAAATATATGCTAGAAGATTGTGATGAATGCAATGGTATGTTCGTAAATAGATATAGGAGACATGCAAACAAATGCAAGAAAGAGGTGGACAAAATATCAAACATACTGTTGATGCTGGTTAACTTGTGAAAAATATGTATGTTGCATACACATATAAAAAGAAGCATTTAATAAATGTGAATTGTCTACAAGCATGGATCAGGGAACTTGCAATGAACAAGTCTTCAAACACGAACCTGCAAGTCAACATGCCAAACTCTTGCAATCACAACTTGCAAACAACAGATCTTTCAAGGGATAGGGATGAAGGAGCATAATAACATCTCTATCATCAACAATGATTCAACTCCAAGAAAACACATCAATCCCCGCAAGTAGAAGAATTTAATGAATAATGAATACTATGACACCCAGCATTCGGTACCGATGTATGAGAAGAAGCAAATAGTGCGTAACAAACACAAATATCTACGGGACACTGCAGGAGCCCCATTTCACATTCAACATGTCATTGGCAACTAGAGAAGAAAGATATGCAAGTGAATATATCAATTCATTACACGCAAGGAAAGATTATATGCATCAAATACAAACTCCTATGGGTCGCTACAGAAGATCCGTCATAAACATCAAAAGTAAGATACGGATGTACACATAACATGTCTTCTGTAGTCAAAGGTAGTGTACTTGCAGTATATGCATGTGAGGCACTTGTGAGTTGTTACGGTACCCTCGCATTCAACAATCATACAACGGCAGTCAAATACACCGATCCTCATGTAGGCAAAGATAGCATGTATGCAGCACATTCAAAGTACCTACAAGTTGTTGTAGCAAAAACATTGTAACACCTCCATAGCCAATAGTTGTCCAATAGCAGTCAAATGTACCGGTCCCTACTAGTAAAAGCAGATGATACATGGCAAATGCAGATGATTACGAGCTGCTGCAGGAAACCCTACCATGCATTCAATGTGCGGTCCACAAGCAAAATACAAGGGGGCTACGCCACTGAATCTGCAACACTCATACAAGCAAACAGAAGGCATCTACGAGCTCTCAAATAGAATGCTGCATTCAAATAGCAATTGCCGCACAATTGACCGCCATCAAATATCCAAAATGTCCCCGCACATGCACTGTAATATGTATCACATAGGTACACCAAAATGCACATATAACTATAAACCTGCATGGGCCCCGGTGAGCATGTTATGAGCATACATGTGACGTCCATGGATGCTGCACGGGTCAGAAAATAAATCCAAGTTCGAGCCCGATCCTTCTATGCGGGTAGATAGGAGTCGATATGGCCCGAATCATAAAACAAGTATATGGTCGCGAGACTGACCAGAATATTTATTTTATAGTTCATATTAGGCCTTCAAGGTCTATAACAAAAGAAATTCCTCAAAAGAAATCATAAAGCCTCGAAAACCCGATCTTCTATCGATAGCTCGACAAGGTTCAATCCATAAATGAATTTCCCCATAAACATCTTGATGATGGCTGTCTTGAATGCAAATCTCAACCGGAGGGGTTAATTTTAAATATTTCAAAATGCTCTCAAATTTTCACAAAATTCAAATATTATCAAATGACCACATACACCCCGATGTTGAACAGAAATCTCAACCGGAGGGGTCTCCCAAACATTTCAAAATACCATTCAAATCCATGAAGATTCAAAATCCAAATTTCCAAAAATCCCAACTCCAAATATTTAAAATTGAAATAAAATACTATCAAACACTTAGAGCAAAATCCATCCACCATCCATAACAGTTTATTGAGGTGGATAAATTGAAATTTACTTCAGCTCACATGGAGCTAATGCCTAGTTAAAAATATTGCTAGGATTCATTCTCAGATAATCTTCTACTAGTAAGGACGTGGTTCGTGTCCTCTGACCGGCAGTTTTGCTGCCAAATGGCACTGCAGGATAAATAGTTATGACCCGGGGCCCTCTAAATCGAGTGGTTTTGCCGCCAAATGGCCCGACTAAATTACGGTTATGGCCAGAGTTAATACATTCCTTAGTGGTATTAAATCCTTAAGATATGAATCAATAGGATATAATTGATAGAGCACAAAGCCCTCTGTTAGCTAAGGTGAATTCAAATTTATCCCTTTAGGCAAATACCGACCCTAGGTCTATAAGGTACCATTGGACAAAGCAACCCATGGCTATCGACAAGGATTCTTGTTTCAGGTTGATCGACTATCTCTTATGACCAGGGATCACGATGGCCCGGGACGATGGAACCATGGGATCTTGATCGGGTCCATCATCCATTCCCCCACCATCCGCCTTAAGTGCAAGATGGTGAAAATTTCTATTTTAAATATCAAATCTTCAAACTTCCAATACCTAAGCCCATGCTGCTACTATATGCCAGATAGCACATATCTCTACGTATCTGATTGATGACTAGCCTTAATCGAAAGTTCTCTCTTATTATCTGGAGATGTAATTAACTATAGAGGCTTGCGCCTATAGGAAACCAGAACTCAGATTATAAAGTCCTCGCAAAATGATGGCGAAATCTCTAGGTAGTCTTATCTACAAACTCATCCGCCTTCCCAAAATTATCCCGGAACTTAATTCCGTTAAAACTCCCCCCGAAAAAGCAAACGGGGGAGACCAGGGCTGAATTTTTGGAGCCCACAGAATAGTGGATAGCTGTGGCCTTTAAGAGGATTTGCCTCGGTGCGGGATTCCGATTATAGACAGGCTTGGGAGGTGGAGTTCGTCTGTGTATTCGAACAAGGAGGAACGATCAGGATTTAAAGTGTGGAATCAAAAGTCTGCGGCTTGAGGAAGCAAGAAGCAGAAACTGATGGGCCTTGGTTCAAATTCATTTTAACAACGAAGCAAAAACGTTGCTCAAGACAAGAGCTACGGGATTTCTACGGGAATTGCACAAGCTGAATGGCGTCGGCGCTTAATCATAGGTAATCTGTGTACTTTTTCATGATTTTTTTGATAATAATAATAAAATTATTATTATTATAGCTTTTTTAAAAAAATGTTGAAATAAAACAGAGATTAAAACTTTCATTTTCGCTTCGATCCACACATCGTGTCGATTTACGTGTATTTACTCAAAATTCACACATTTTTGCCTCGGGATACACACCGATTTCCTCGGGCAAATTTTTTTAACAAATTTATAGTCAATTGTTAGTATTGTTGACGTTTCGAACACAACGGTGAAGTCCGTTTTGCGATCCGGCATCGTTTCAGCAACCTCGCGCATCAATTTCGGGTGTCGTTCGTCCGTTTTGACCGATCTTGTTTGATTTGACTGCGAGGGGTTCCTTCTTAGGCGAATTCGACGTCCTGATTGCAACGGCGCAATCCGTTTGACAATCGTAGGTTGTTTGGCTCTTCAAGCGCCACGCCGCGCGGCGCCGATGCGCGCGTCACTTTAGTCGCTAATTTTGCCTCTTTTTACACGTACTTTGATGTAGGGGTCAACAATATGTGGAGTGTAATTTTAGTAGTAATAGATCTAGTGGAGGGATCATGACTTTGGGTGATCAAGTCATTAATAAGAGTACACGTTTTAGATATCTTGGGTCTATTGTTCAGAGTGATGGTGAAATAGATGGGGATATTATTAGTAGAATTCAAGTTGGAAGGTTAAAGTGGAGGAATGCATTAGGCTTGTTGTGTGATAGAAAAGTCCCCCTCAAACTTAAGGAAAATTTCTATAAGATGATGGTGGGACCTACAATGCTTTATGGTGCAGAATGTTAGCCATTAAAAGAGAAGCATAATATTAAGTTAATTGTTGCGGGGATGAGGATGCTTAAGCGGATGAATGGCTTTAATTTTAATTGTTTAGTGCTCTGTAGATGTATTGATGATTAGTGACAAACTTTACTTCTATGCTAGAAAATGTTCCTTTGTGCTCAGTGGAATGATCAATATTTTAAATTTTGTATAAATTAGAAGTTGTAATAGGTAACGCATAGTTGTATTTTCCTATTCGCCCGTGTTGACTTAGACGGCTCATCGTGGGGTGTGCATAGAGTTCATGAATGCCTTCAGAGGGTTTAGATTTCTCACAACTCTATTGGAAGGATTTCTCTCCATCTTGAGATCATTATTGCTCTCTCTCTTTGATGTCGCACAAGTATAGACTTATAAGTTGTCGTTCATCTTCACTTTTACATAATGGTGGTTTTTCTTACTTTCAAAAGGCTTTTTTCAGTATTTTCTTCATAATGTGGCGGTAATGTCAGCTTCCTTACATATTTTACAGAAAGCACTTTCTGGACTACGGAGGATCAATTTAGAGGGCCTGAGATGGCGGGTTTTTGATGCAAAAGGACAGGTTTTTTGCATTCTCTCATTTTCCAGAAACGTGCACCTTTCTGTTTAGATTTTCGAAGTTGCTTTATATAATCTAATTTGTCTAAAGCTATGACAATCAGTATTCCACCATGACTAGGTCCTTGGAAGATTGGCATCTCAAGTAGCAACTGTTATCCAAGGGAAGGATAAACCAACATATACACCATATCGTGAGGATGGAGACATGTGCATTGTGCTTAATGCAAAAGATATTTGTGTGACTGGAAGAAAATTAACAAATAAATTTTATCGATGGCACACTGGGTAATTGCCATTGCTTTTCCCTTGGACTGGTCAATGATTTCAAATAGATCTATTGTCCCTCAAGTGCTTCTTATTGATTTCATCTTCAATTTTCCAGGTATGTTGGCCACCTTAAGGAAAGAAGCTTGAAAGACCAGATGGTGAAAGACCCAACAGAAGTGATTCGCAAGGCTGTCCTACGCATGCTCCCTCGAAATAAATTACGTGATGTGAGTGCCTTAAATCTTTTAATATGCCAATTTATAGAATGAACAATCTATTTGTTTATGTATTTTCAACTAAATATTATGATCATAATCAATTTCATTTGATTTAATTTATTCCAACCAATTATATGAATATGTATTCTCCATTTTTTTGTTTGTTGACTATTGCATGAGTTTCTCGCTCTATTTTGCAAAACTTCTAGCCATAAGATATGAATCCACATTCTCCATTTATTTATGAGTCAACTAATTTTATTTTGCCCAAATTTAAGCACATTTAGCCATAATTATATTTGGTCTCTCTCTTCTCTTTGATCATTGCACATTATTTTTATCTATCCATATTCTTGGTCCTCAAATCACGTAGTTATATGTTTTTTAGTATCTTCAGTAAGTACTACCACCACAGTTCTGCTATATAATCGTTTGTCAATCTAATCTTCCTAATTTTGTCATGCATTTATCTTAACTTTTTTTTTGTCACCTTCAACTTTATAAGTGACTTCTTTCACATCCCAAGTTATTTGTATTATAGCATAATTCCTTGGTACTGTCATAGTGGACTAACATTAAGGCTTTCTTTGGGACAGCTTTTTATGGTTTTTTAAAGCAATTTATTTTATAAAAATTTTAATTTTTATACTAAAAAGTTGCTTTAAGAAGCAGTAAGAAAGCCATCCTAGGCTTTGTTTGGGACGACTTTCTTACTGTTTCTTAAATTAGCTTTCTAGTATAAAAGCAGCTTTCTAGTACAACAAATAAAATTTTTATACCAGAAAGCTGCTTTAAGAAGTAATAAGAAAGCCGTCCTAAATGAAGCCTAAGACAAACAAAGAACAGCAACAGTACATGGCTTTAGAGCAAGCATAATCACAACGTTAATATTTTACTTTAAATGGGCATATTAGTATCGTTTAAAACAGCATTAGGCTCTTCTTATACTACTCTTCATTCAAACTCTTCATACTTGACTGAAATTAGGACATACAAGGAATTGTAGGTGATAAATGATTTATGTAGTTTACCAATAATGTCTAGTGCTACTCTTGTAAGAAATCTTATACATACATTTTGCTTATAATTTAATTCAGTTTAATTTTTGAGTAATTAATGGTATCCAAATTTTTTCGGGTTTCATGTTTGAATTTTACTTTTTTTTTCTCTTAGGTTTCATTTGGGATAGTTTTCGTACGGCTTTCTAAAGCAGTTTTTTAATACTAAAATTTCTTGAAAACAGTAAAAAACCAGTGACCAAAAGTTATCTTAAACGAAGCCTTAGTTTTAAAACCTGAAGCTTGGCTGATCGAATTGGCTTGCAAATGGGACTTTTTGTTGTGGAATTCCTAAATCTGGCAAAATTAGTTGATTTATTGTTTGTATATTAATATATAGATCTTTTGTTGTACTTTTCAGATCTTCTGTTTGTTTACTGCTACTGGATAACCACTTGGGTTATAAATTTGCAATTTTCTCTTTTACATATTTCAAACTTTAGCATACAAGTAGTAATGAGTTCTTTGCACATGATTATTAATATGATAGAAATCTTGGAAATTATCCCAAATAGGAGCTCTATGTAATAATAATCGTTTGGGGTTTTTGGCAAACCTTGTGGGAAACATTCTAAGGGGTCTTGTGGAACAATGGATCACCACCATATCATTCACATGAGTGTCATTGCAACTAATCATATTTCTCAACAGAAATTTTTTAAAAGAGTTTTTCTTAGGCTTCGTTTGGGATAACTTTCTTGCTGCTTTCTAAAGCAGTTTCTTACTACAAAAATTTCTTGAATTAGAAATTTTTATGCTAGAAAGTTGTTTGAGAAAGCTATTCCCAATGAAAGTTTAACCTTTTATTGATCAAAATCTTCAATTCTTCCTGTAGGACCGAGATCGAAAGCTGAGGATTTTCACAGGGGGCGAGCACCCCTTTGGAGACCGTCCTTTAGAGCCATATGAGATGCCCCCACGGCAAGTTCGGGAGATGCGTCCTCGTGCCAGACGTGCTCTCATCAGGGCTCAAAAGAAGGCAGAACAGAGCAGAATGACTGCCAGCCCCATGTCTTCCAACAAGGAAGATAACCGTGCATGAATAGTTCTACTTTCTGCTCTGGTTATATATATATTCCTTCTCTTACAAATAAAATTTCTGAATTGCATGTAATTTTCAAGTTTCAAGTAGTTCTTTTTGAGAAAATGTGGCAAAAAAATAATTAGGGGGATTTATCTATCTACCATTAAAATTCTGATATATTTACATATTTAATATATTAATTTTGATAATTATTTATATAATACTTAAATATTTAAATCATATCAAAATATGATTAATATCAACTTTTTAAAGCAAAATGTATTAATTTTCATGCATATATTTTGATGTGATTGAGATGTTGAAGTATTATATTGGAAAATATCAAAGATTAGGTGTTAGGTATTATGATAAATCGTAAGAATTTTGTGGCATAAATGTAAATACCTCAAAAAATGAACTTGTTTTTGTAATTTAATAGGTTTTTGAGAACAATTTGATTGATGTATTTGACTTAAATAGGACTAATTTTTCCCCTATTTGCCATGTTTTTTGCCTAAATTCTAGGGCTAGCCCTCTTTAAAACAAATGAGCTTATATTTTTCTTGATGAACTATATTTTAATATTTTAAATAGATATAATGTCTTGCTTGTGTTGTTTGATCTTTAGCTATTCTAACACTTATTTTTTCATTACTTTGGGTTTGTTTGCTCGGCTAAGTTTTCTTTTGGGATTGCTTTTGGTCATTATTTTTGAAAATTTTTTATATTAAAAAGTTATTTAGAAAGTAATAAGAAAGCTATCCCAAACGAAGCCTAAATCTCTGAAGTCCATTTAGCTAGTTTTGCATGTATATTTTCATGTGAAATCTTTCCTTTTCCAAATTTCATTTGAGTAATCTATCTTTGATCCATTAGGATTCTTAAATGATCACTTAGTTATAATGTTTTTAGCCTAATTTGGTGCCAACATTTTCCACACATAAACAAATAATGAATCTTTTGCTCAAGGGATAATAGAAGAAGATCTCTTCTCCAAATTCAAAATGCATCAGTGGAAGGCATGGGCCTCATTGAATTTTAGGTGTATGTGCCTTTCCCAATATCTTTGATACTATTAAGATTTTGTTTGGAAAAATTTTCTCACTGCTTTCTAAAATAATTTTTTAGTATAAAATTTTTTGAAAGCAGAAAAAATTTGTAGTCAAATGCTATCTTAAATGAAACCTAATTTTTTGTGTGATGCTAGTGTTGTATGTTGAACAATCTACTTATGTTTGTGCCTAAGGCTTTATTTGGGAAAGCAACTTTTTAGCACAAAAATTTTTTGAACTAGAAATTTTTATAATATTTTATAATTTTTAAAAATGTATTGGTATTCATTTTTTTCTATTTAACCTTCTTAACTTTTATTTATTACATGAGCTATATTATTTAGTAATTATGTTCTAAAAATTTTGTATCATATTTAAATTTATCACTAATATTATTTAAAATGTTATGTGATCTTATGTTTTATAATTTTATCTTTAAATTTGTTAGTGGAATCCTAATCGGAGTGGAGAATATGTGTGGAAGTTATAATATTTAGTAAGTTTTAGCATGTCTTTGATGTTTATATGTTATTATAGCTTGTGTTCTTCAATATATGTATTAATAGTGACACTTGATACATAATAAAAAAAGTACGGCAGCCAAATCGCGTTTTGGTCCAATTTTTTGCCCAGGTAAGTCGATTAGGACATTTTTTAGGTCCCCGGAATTATTTTTTGATGTTTTAGACTCAAATATGATGCTTCTGGAGCTAATTCGGAGATCTGCAGTCACGATCCAACTGCTCTCAAGTTTTGAACCGTGTCATAAATTTCTCAGAAGTGGTAACACATATTTTCGGACTCATAGAGATTCGATGTCCAAAAATAGAGTGACAACTGATACATCATTAAAATTTATATTGATCAGGCACGAATCTCAAGGCTAATTTGAGCTGGAAGTTTCCAAAATTAAATCTGAGACCATCTAAACTACGATTTCAACAAACTTATTGTCGAATTGAACATCTTGAAAAGATGAACCCAAGCAAGAAAGAGAATGAAGAGAGAGTAATCAGAGTTCTCTTGCCACCATATTCCTCCTCCTTGACCGCCACCAGGCCACCGATCATCATCGAACTATTGCCAGACTTCTGCCCGGCCACTAACTGTTAATGGATTTCCGCCTGGCCACCGGCTGACGCCGGATTTCAGCCCACCCGCCAACTGACGTCAGATTTTTGCCCGCCCACCGAATGCCGTTGGACTTCCGTCCGATCCCTTTTCATTGCAAAATTTCAACCTGACGGCTGACTATTGTAATCTGGTCATCCTCAATCTCAAGGATGAACTGATCATTTGTAATCTATTCAAGTATTAGTATAATCATTTCAACTAGGCATGGCCCCGTGATTTTTCCTTCAGGGTTTTCCACTTAAAAAATTCTAGTGTTTTTATTCTTCATCTGTTTGTGAGCTAGATACTCGTGCAATACTAAGACGTGAAATTTGATACTTTACTGCCGAGAATATTCTAGCCAACAACAACACTAATAGATATATATTCACTCATAGGTTTAATCATTAATACTACATCTTGGTGGTTTCACAATTGTAGGATTAAAGCTTAGTTTGGGATATCTTTTTTACTGTTTTTTAAAATAGCTTTTTAGTACAAAAGTTTCTCGTCCAACAAAGTTTTGTATTAAAAAGTTATTTTATAAAGGTGTAAGAAAGCTATCCCAAATGAAGCCTAAATCTTGTTTTCATATTTATACACTCTAGTGTGTATGTAATCTAATGGTTTAATTGTAAAATTAATTAATTTTTATGTATTTTATTATCCTTTGAACAAGCAATTGGCCTCCCTCTTGGCTTGCCCCATTCTATATTTGGTTAGGGGTGTGACCTGATTCATCAACTCAACTCGAACCCGTTAATAAACAAGTAGGGTTCTGGGTTCATGTCTATAATTTCTACCGGTTCATTAAATGGGTTTGGTTCCGATTGACCCGTCAACTCGATTTTAATCCAAAATTAATATGTTTAATATTTTTTCCTTAAATTTAATTTGTTGGAATTATCTTATTTTTTATCAATTAACATGTTATAAATTTTTGATCCATCAAAATGGGTTATCAGATTGGGTTCGGTTCATTTTGGTTGCTAGCCGGTTAGGTTCCGGTCCACATTGTTAACCTGTTTATTAAGCAGGCTGAGTTCGGGTTGACAGAATTTAGGTTGGGTCAATTTTGGGTCGAACCCGAACCCGTCCCCAATCTGTTAATCCATTTTGATACTCCTATATTTGATATCAAAGCCAAAACTCTTAAACTTTTCACGTTTAGCATCCTTTTTAAGAGTTATTTTTGTTTTTCTTATAATTTTTCATGGATGTTTGATAAATTAAAATTTAATTTTTTAAAATAAAAATGTTTAGATTTTTTATGTGAAATTGATCATAAAATAGTATTTATTGCTTTGAATGATTCATTATATTCTTATAATGAATTTGATTTAAATGAACTGAATGCTGATATTCTCTCTTATTTTTTTTTATGTATTATTATCAAATGATCATAAATTAACTGATAAGCTCGCCTTATTCTATGGAGATAAAAGAAAATATATAGAAGAATGAAGAAAAAAAGAAAAGGAAGTACTAAAGGATAATCTCTAAAAGCTATCTAAATGATGAACCTCAGAGCCACATCTCCAATGAAGAACTTCCCATTGTTCTCCATGAATCTGCTTGTGAATTTGAAAACAAAAATGTATAAAAAAAAGGAAAATAATTTTTTATAAATTTATGTAAATGTTATTATGCATGATATGTAAGGGTATAAATAAGTCAAGTTGAGCTCGAGCCTAACTCGGCTTGAGCTTAAGGCTAGGTTTGAGACTGTTTTCTTACCGCTTTGCTTTTTAGATCTCAATCATATTTTCTATTTGGCGACTGCTTTATCACTTTTTTTAAAAAATATTTGTGCTAGGAAGCTGCTTTTTACAATAACGTTAAAGAAAGTTACTTTTTTTACAGCAACTTTACAATCATCTTTATAAAAAGTTGTAGTCATCCCAAACAATCTTTAAGCTTGATTAATTAATGGAGTTTGAGCTTAGTTATACAAATTTTGAGTCAATTCATAAGCTGGCTCACTTACTAAGGAGGAGAGAAAACAATTTTGATTCAAGTAACTATTATAATAAAAAACAGAAGAAATTATAAGAAAAATCAAAAGAAATCACTTGATATAAAAAATTGAAAAACATGTTTTAAATATATTGGGTGGTGTATAGCTTTTTATAACAAGTGAATTTAATAATTGAATCATGCATTGTTATTTTCCTCTTCAAAGATCTTTCACATAAAAAATATGGGTGATTTACTTACATAAAATTCAAGATTATTTTATTTATATGTTTAACGTCTAAACTTTACTATTTACTAATTTAACACTCCAGTACTTTTACGTAGTTTCCACTCAAAATGTTGAAAGCCTCTACGACAAGAAGAGACAGGAAAGTCATAATAGGATCTCGTTGGGAAGAGCATCGATGTGACCGATGACATCTGAATGAAGAAAAGTGAGAAGGTGTGACAGGATGTGAGGGTGGGAAAAATAGGATTGTGAAATATAAGATTTTATGAACGAAGTAGAAAGAGAAAATTTTTCTCTTAGAATTTGGCTAACTGCATTTATTAAAGGTGGATAAATAGGAATTGCCCACCCTGAGCTTTTTCTCGTTCCACCCCTAGATCTAACTTGGGGAAAGGCATTGAAGAGACCGAAGATATGTAAAGGATGAAGAATAGTTGAAGAAGTCACAATGGGATCTCGCTGGAGAAGGGCATTAACAAGACTGACAACATGTGAAAAATGAAGAGATCGCCTTGATGACATGAAGTTAATGAAGATGATATCTTTTATATTATTCATGTGAGTAAATTAGTAAATTTTAGATGTTAAATATGCAAATAGCCGAATCTCAAGTATTATATTTTTGTATGTGAATTTTATAAATATAAAATTCTTACCCTTTCAAAATTCATTATGACAACCATACTGACAAAACATAAGGGAATATTTGATCAACTGTTAGCTTATTCTTATATATAGAAAGAACGAATATGAATTCAGAACTTGTCTCTGCAGCTGCAAATTTAAATAGAACCGTTCATAAAAATCATATAATATTTTTTTTATAAATTTTCTATTCTTTTTAATATAAACTGTAATTAATAAAAATTCATGAATACTGATCTCACTAGATAATAAATAATTTCTTATAAAAATCTTCAAGTGATCTTCTAGAATGTTGATGTGTTGAATTAAGCAGAACTCTCCAGAAATTTAAAGAGGCTAATAATGTGATGCCACCTTATTTCTCATCAGTAGTAGTATGTCTCCATCAGAATCAATACAGCATATGGTCCACATAGCAAAACCACAAGTTCCTCCTCCCTTCTTCTCAAACTTGACTACAGGCATTCACAACTTTCCTTCTGCCTCTTTGCTTCTCAGTTCTTCTATCTTTCAAAGGAATAGTTAGATAGATGGGATCAGTAGGAGACTTTCTTCTTGACATCATTACTGCAGTGTTGGTGGCTGTTGTGCTAGCCATCATGTTCAAGGGGTGGCTGTTAATGATGGCTGGCTTGTTTTTGCTCTCTCTTCTTTTCGATCCGAGCATCTACTACTTCATGGTCCCTCGCCGCCATGCGGTTGTTGCTGTCTACTCCTACTGAGAAGCCTGCTTATCTATATCAAGTTCCTTTCTCTCTTCATATTATGTATCAGTGGATTATTCATTAGCTTTCTTCTTGCTATGTATAATTTTGAAAGATTCCACATGTAAATTATCATGTTCTACACGATTATCTGATATTTTTCATATGATTAGAACTGATTTTTCCTAGTTTTTGATGAGTTCAAAAATAAGTTTTCTTGAATTGATTAGATGATTTGAAAATCTATTTGAATGTTGCAGTTGTCACAACTCAAGAATATTTACTGCCTATTAAGAGTAAAAACTAGTAAGCCTCTTTCTTCTTCTCCAAAAATGGTCTCCCCTCCTTCAGACCTATTAAGAACAATCTGTCTTCTATCCCCTTTAGATCAAACGCTCTCACTACTTTAAGGTGGAGATCGCCCTCTTCCTTTAGACCAAAAGCAAAGAAGATTCTTTGTCCTCCATTAAGGCCAAATTTCACACCTCTCAGTAAAGTTAGATCCATTACTTTGGGTATCACAGTGGTGGGAACATTGTTATATGGAATTTTGATGTTCTCCTCTGCTTTTTAACCCACAGTTCTTCCATTGCAGCCACTTTCCTACTTTTTTTCTTATTAATGGCAGCACTGATAAGGATGCTTTCTGGTCTTTCCTCCAAAGCCAACCTTTTGAAAATGCATCCTTAATGCATACATCTTGAATTATATTAAGAGACTTTAACTGTATCAAGCTCTCCTGTCACTGATGGCTTCAAGCTAGATCTTACAAGGAAATTGCCATAATGCAATATCAAATGGCTTTCTACACTGGAGACTTCATGGGCTATGAAGTGAGCTAAATCTTACTGGTTAAATGATGGTGAATACAACTTGTTACTCTACCAAAGAATCGAAGGCAGACATGCTTCCAATACTACTTATCTCTTTATACTAATCTTGGAAACATCTCTTCTTCTAATGACCCTATTGCCCTATAAGCTCTATCTTTCTGAAAGAGCCTCTACAATATGCTCTGTTCAACTTATGAATTTGTTACTTCCTATATTATGCTCTACATTGGATTTTACTAATGGTGAAATTATTGATATTGTCTTCTACATTGTTAAGAATCAATCTCTTGGGGTTGATTGATTTGATTGAATTCTTCACATATTGGCAATATATTTACCAAGATAGCTCTTCATTTCACTCTTCAACCAAGCTATTGAGACATGCTTAAATTTACACCAAATACTGAAAATCCTCGAATCCAAATCTTTTAACAAGGGATTAAAGACCTATTTATCTTTGTATTTTTTATAAGATCATGATTAAAGTTTTTATTGAAATTTTTGAAGGTCTTTCCTCATACTATTATATCTCATGTTCAAGGCACCTTTATCGAAGGTGGACTTTCGGATGACAGTTCTTATTGGCTTCTATCTTTGCACAACAAGGTCTCCTAATTTGAATTTCAACCCTCAACTCCTTGGTTCCCCATGATAGGTTAAACTAACCCATTTAATCAAATCATGAGTTTATTCAAATATTGAAACTATATTGTGCTTCCACTACCCACTCTAATCTCCCTTTCTTTATATTTGTCTTATAATCCAACCATCGAAACTTAAGTAAGACAACTACTATTCATTGATTAGACATAGCAGAGTAATGGCGCATGGATCAATTGGCTTATATCTCTTGTCAGATGAATCTGTGAAATATTCAATCAAATATTTCTTATTCTTCAATCTCCTCTGAAAATCTATTAATTTTGTATTTTCGTTATTTACAACCTAAAAAGATGGACTAATATCTTTAGTCTCCTTCACACGAAAAATTATTACGTGCGGCGTCCGGATTCGTCCAGAGGCGAATCCGAACGCGCCATGTCGCCCGGGGCCCGGTGCATCCAGGTGACGTGACGCTTCAGGATTCACCTCCGGACGGTCCGGACACCGGACGTAATAATCTCTCAGTTCAAACATCATCTTCAACCTTAATATATATGGCATATCAATGATCTCACCACCCATAAGTGTCATAATTGGCACATCTGATCGCCTTCTTCTCCTAATGTATACTTCCTAGGATAAAATCACTTATAACATCCAATTTTTGCCTCAACCTTAGCTAATTGTTCTCAAATTTGAGTTGGTTAATGAGAATTATATATAATAGATTTATGAAAGTCTTTTTCAACAACTTTGTGTACCAATATTGAGCTAATAATAACCTACAAAAAATAATTCAATGTAATGTTGAAAGTTAATTACCCCTACTAATATTTCAAATATAATAATGTGCATATAACTTATATTTTTATCCATTAGTTGTAACAAACTCACTAAAAGTTAATCCAGTAACTAAGGCAAATTCAAGAAATCTAAATTTTGTATTCATACCTCCATTATTGAATACAACAAAGTGTCTATTATTCTCTTCGCCATCAATCAATTTTTCAAATGTCGAAGAGTTGCAACCCTGGATAATTGTAGGTTAGCAGTAGGGAAAAATTAGTTGCGGGGGATTTAGCCCCTCGAAGAACATCAAAACTTTCAAAATGTGTGATAACTTCATTCATCGTACTCCTAGCTTTATATGCGATCTGAGCGATATAATACTTTCCCATAAGAATGATTAGTTAATACATCTCCATATTATAGCAAATTAACTCAGACGAATCAATTCCATACAACTTAATGAGAAAAAATAGGCTTAGAACCTTATTCGAATGAAGTTTGAAATAAGATTTGATCATGATTCAAACTTATCACATAGGCATTGGAAGCTAAAAGAAAAAAAAAATCTACAATTTGACATGTATGTCATCAAGTGCTTTAAATAATACATTTGATTAATATTTAATTAAAATATATAACAATCTAATTACTAAGTACTTATCAATTATTTAGACAACTTAACAAATTAATTAATAATTACCTAATCAGCTTATTGAAATGCTTAAAATTTATATTTAAACTACAAAAAATCATAATTAGTTTACAATTGACTTAGATCATCAACAAAATCATCAATTAGTTATAGATAATTAACAAATTATTTTTTATTATATTAATCTACTTAAAGACTTGCAAAATTAATAAGAATAAAGATAGATATATCAAAATTAATCTTTAATAAACTCTAAATTTGTTCTTCCAACTAGCAAGCATAATTTGAATATTACTAAGACAATTACTCGTACCTAATTCCTTACTTATTTGATTAGAAAATTTAAATACTAAATTTTTTTTTCTCCATGTCTAGGGATGTTAAAAAAGATTGACGAGTCAGGTTCAGG
The DNA here is from genome assembly GCA_019925795.1 of Dendrobium chrysotoxum. Lineage (NCBI taxonomy): Eukaryota > Viridiplantae > Streptophyta > Magnoliopsida > Asparagales > Orchidaceae > Dendrobium > Dendrobium chrysotoxum. Next base: position 10,969,600 of record CM034297.1, read on the forward strand.
TCGAACTCAAAATTGATCTAATCAGAATCCAGACACCCAAATCTGACTAGCTTAATAAACAGGTCAAAAACATGAACTCGAACTCAACCTGTTAGCAATTTGAATAAGACCCGTTAACTTATTTGGGCTAATTTTTTTTAAAAAAAATTTATTAATTATAAAGTTTAGAAAAAATAAGAAGATTATATCCACAAGTAAAAATAATAGTTTAAAAAAATATTAAATGTGTCATTTTTGAGTCAAAAGTAAGTTCACGGGTCAATTTAAACCCAAATCATTTAATAAACAGTAAAAAAATCCAATCTGAATTTGACTTGTTTTAGTGAATTCGAATTTAAATTTTTTGGCCCGGTCCGAATCAGGTCAGATTATTTATTGGAATTATCTTATTCTGTACTCTTCAAATTTGAACTTGGAATCCGAGCGGGCTCTCCCTTCTCGCGGATCAGTTCGCTCTCGACTGATCTGTTTGATCCGACTCTTCCAACAGCTCGCAAATGTCGAAGAAATCGATCAGAAGAAGCAGCCGCGCCATCGATGCCCGTTCTCAGCAAACCCTGCGGCGATCTCTCCGGCTTCTTTCATCTGAGACAATCGGAAAAGTTTCATCGTTGCCACTCGTGGACGGTAAGGAGTCTGGAGAAACGCATCTTGGAAATCTCTCGGAAATGTCGATGAAATCGGAGATGAAAAGTAGGCCCAGAGTCGGCACCCACCAAACTCTTCTCCGACGATCTACCCGATTCCTTCCAGCCGAAAAGTTGAAGCCAGAAATTTCTTCGCGGAATTCAAACTTTTGTATGAAATCAGTAGAAATCCATCCGGACTCTTTCTCCATTATTTCCCAATCGAAGGAAACAGCTTCTTCCAGAAAGATAAGGGCAGCGATTAGCGGGAAAAGTCAGCCGAAGCTTTCGAGATCGAAGTCTGGCGAGGTTCTTGAAGAGACACAGAGTGGCCCTAGGCGATCTCTGAGGTTATCTTCCCAAAATGGAAGGAAAGTTTTTGAAATCCCGCAAGGGTTTCCTGATGGGAACCAAAGGCGACAGTCTATGAGGTTACTTGGCCTAGCTCCTGTTACTGCAGAACATGTGAGGGCAAGGATTGAGAACCGTAAAGCTAGTCATGAGGTAGAGCATAATAAACCTTTTAAAGTGGATTGCAAGGTTGTGGCCACGAGGCATTCTATGGAGCCGGTTTCAGTTACTACTAGAGCCAGAAAAGAATGGAACCAGCCGGAAACCATCGTTGAGTCAAACCCCGAGATAGTTCCCAAAAAGGTGGTTGTTTCCACAAGGCGTTCCATGGAGCTGCTTTCAGTTACTAGCAGGGCCAGAAAAGAATGGAATAAACTGGAAGCCATCGCTGAGTCAAAGCCAGAGATGGTTCCCAAAATGGAATGCAAAGCTTTGAGCTCTCAGATCAGAAGATCATCTCCTAGATTTATGTCAGCATCAAATGGAGTAATGAAGAGAGGAGCCACCATAAAGATGACAGATAAAGTGGAGGTTGTTGCTGAAAGGCTTAATTCTGACGGTGTAGACTTGATTTTGGAAAGTGGAATAGAAGATGCCTTTGTGATCACAAAGAAAGCCGACCTTCACAATGCTAAGAGGACAAAAATGGAAGAACATGAAGTGGAGGATAGGATTGAAAAGAAAAAGAATGAAGAATGCTGTGGTACGGTAGCTTGGAGCAATGAACAAGAAGAAGCACTACAGAAGGCCTATTTAATAGCAAAACCGTCTCCCCATTTTTGGAAGAAAGTTTCCAGAATGGTATGTTCTAACTCTCTCTTTACCTTTTTATCAATTAGCTAGTCATAATCTGAGACCGAAAAAATAATCATTATGATTTAATTGGGTTATGTAAGCTGCAAGCTCTTTGCTAGTTTTTCTTGTATTCTATAATCAGAATTCAAGACAAACAGTAATTTTCTTGTTATCAGCTTCCTTTTGCTAACTGAATTGTTTGAACCAACTATGAATAGCACTCTGTCTTAGTGTGAACATCTTTGTTGGCACCATTAAAACTAGTAGAATTGGCTGAGGTATTCCAAGAAAGGTGCTTCTCTGTAAATTGTTGACCTATGCTAATAATAATTAAAAAAAAAACGATCAACTCCTCCCCACCCCCAAAATTTCCTTCTACACCTGCACCCCGCCTCATGCTCACTCGCTCCCTCTCATTCTCAGTCTCTCTCTTTCCATTCTCTCTCTCTCTTGATCTCTCCCCCCATCAATCTCACCCAAGCTTGTCATTGACCCTGCACAATCCAACCATCCCTCTCAACCAGGTCGGCCTCTATCCCTCTCAAATCCCAAACCGACCACTAGCAACCCGCAGCAACCCGCAGCCTGCTCTTCTATTCCCTCTTATTGCACTCCCAACAAATTTAGCATTGACCTTGACCCTGGCCACATATGCCATTGACCGGCTTGCTCCCCAAACATCCCAACCCATGCCACTTCTACTTCGATCTCTTTGTTTACCGCAACCCAGTCGCCGCCAGCCACCACCTGGCCAACTAAGCCCCTAAAAATCTACTTTCTTTCCCTACACTACATGTATCTCTCTCATTTTCTCTTTATTTCTCTCTTTCTCTTTATTTCTTTCTCCATCTCCCTGTCTCTCTCCTTTCACTCTCCTTAGTCCTCTCTCTTTCTTTATTTCTCTCTATTTCTTTCTCCCCTCTTTCTTTCTCTCATTGTCTCTCTCACTCTACCTCTCTCCCTTTCTCTCTCTACTTCTATCACTTTCTCTCTCTCACTATAGGAAAATCGCTCATCATCGGCGGATTTTTTCTGTTGAAATTAAGTTTTCCGGCGGATATTTTTTCGCTGGTAAAAGTTGCATAGGAAACGAGAACCAGCAGCTCATTTCAAGTGGGAATTTTTTCCGGTGGCTTTCCGACGATTTTAGGTTGTGGTTAGTCTGGCGGTCGGAGTGGCGGTTCGACCTAGAATATCCACCAAAAATTTTCGACGGTCTACCTCTATCACTTGTACCAACATGTGTAAATTTCTTAAGGAATTGTAGCAATGTCCAAAAGTTAGGGAAAAAGTTATTATAATTAGAATACAATAATATCTATGTTATGACGAAGACAGTTTATAATTTGGACTTCTAATGACTCTTGAAATAATTTTTGACTATTATAGATAAAACATATTGTTTTAAATTTAAGGGTTATTACATGAACAGTGCGTCCCATGAATGAACAGTGCACCCTATAAATGAAAGCTTTTCAAATGAGATAAAATACTGCATTGTTGCACACCATAGTTCACATGATCATTTTGATGAGGGGTGTATGACGCATCAACTACCAAAAATAATTTTGTTCGTTTGTTTTCCAAATGCATTATGCTAGGGCATAAAAAGACATGCAGGTGCATAGTGTAATCACACAACAAGACATGTAAATTCACAGATGAATGTGCCGATGTACTGTGTGAGTGCACCTAGATTCTGTATGCATACAAATGCATCTTGTAAGTGCATCAAGAAAAATGCAAGTGCATCATGCAAGTGTATTGTATAAATGCATCGTAAAATCTTCTAATACCCTTTATAAATGCATCAAAAAGTGTGCACAACATGTCAAATTACTTAAAATATACTGGCTTCTTCTCCAATAAATTTATTAACATCTAAATCTAGAGATCAGAATATTATATGGGTCAAAAATAAAAGTGAATCTAACTCTTATAATTATTTTATAAATGTGCAAACGTTCTTTTTAAAATTAAATTTATTTGCATGTGCTTCAATAATCATGCTAAATACTCGAATTTAACTTTGAGAATTTGTGAGAATTAAAAGTAATGTGGCACCTTGAAAACATACAATTATTTTAAAATCTCATAAAATTCTTCTATTAAAGTTAAATACACCAATTGATAATCATGCTCTTAAGCGAGCCGCTTTGCCTATAAGGTAGAGTTGTGATCCTTATATTTCAAGTTTGCTCTTCCTCCTTTTAAGGATTGGGGTCTATAAGATTTGAAGTTCATAGAAAATAATCAAACATTAGATTTTAAATGGTTCATCATAAATCTCATTCGCACTAATAAACATAAGATTATAAAAATTGTGAATATATTTCGTTTTATACTCACATTAGTATATTCATAATAGGCCTTCAATAGATTTTACAAAGAAAATTTGTTACAAAATACAAACTCTTGAATTTACTATTTATGTGGCAACTGTTGACCCCTACAACAAAAACGCATGAAAGGAGCTAGACTGCAATTCAAGTGATGCGTCTCGCCAACTGTCACTTGAAGGGTCAAAAGATCTCTGATTGTCAAACGGATTGCACCGTTGCGATCAAAATGTTGAATTCATTTAAAAGGGACCACATTGCGGACGAATCAGAGCTAATCGGTCAAAATCGATGACTGACACCTGAAATTGACGTGCGACGTTACCCAAACGACGTCCGACCATAAAGCGGACTTCGTCGTTGCATTTGAAACTTCGACAATATCAAAAATAAACTGTAATTTTGTTCAATGGAAATCTCGTGAGGAAATCGATGCTCACCGTGAGGCAAATACATTGATTTCGAGCAAATGCACGCAAATTGAGGCAAAACAAATTTTGATTACATTCTATTGCCTCTATAATAATAAAATAATAATAATAATAAAATTAATAAAAATAATAATAATAATAATAATATTATTATTACTAAAATAAAAAAATCAGAAAATTTACATATCTCATTATATTGAAAAGTTCCGTGAATCCTGTTAAAATTCCCGCAAATCCTGCTCAAGCCTCTGCCGGATTGCTTCACATTTCCTCCCGTGAATTCCACGTGTTGATCGCACTTTCGTTCCAATGCCTTCGTTGATAAAATGCGAGCAAAACAGCTCTCTATGTTTTTTCGATTTCACGCGCAACTCATAATCCCAGTCCCTGTGCTGAACTACCCAGCCCCGTTCGATCCCAACCTTTCAATCTCGTCGATCTTCCTCAACCAAGCTGCCGACCCTTCAAGTGTCGAACCCAGCAGCTTCCTTCCTCCTCCCAATCCCACAATCAACATTCGATCCAATGTCAAGCCACCTACCCAATCAATCAGTCAAACTCGTGCCCAACTTTCGCACATTCGATCTCAACCTCCGATCTCCATCTCCCAGTACAACTCGATCGAAGATCCTCCGTCTATCACCCTACTTCATAAGCCGCAGATTGGCCAAATCCTGCAACTGCCGCTACCTCCACTCCCTGCAAACCTCCAGATCTTGCCTCCTCCCTCACATGCAAAGCCCAACATCAGCCGGATACCCCTGTCGTTCGTTCACACGCATCCTTCAACTACGATCCGATTTCGCTCCAATCGCAGGCTCGTCCGTCATCCTCTCTGGCTCAAGTTGAAGCCAATCGAGCCTCACAGTACTCGATCTAGTCGATTCGCCAAATGCAGCTTGTTTAACCTTCCTCACAGCTAGAACTTCACGATCTTCCTCCTCCACTCCAGCCGAACTTCCCCCAGCCAACTTGACTCCAGCACCCTGCCTTCAATCCCGACCTATACTCGCCGACCCACTATGTCGATCTCCTTCAAGCAGCTTACCCGAGGCCTGCAGCCGACCGACCTTCATTCAAATTCCCCACAACCCGCCTGATCCAGCTCCAATCCAGACGCCTCCTTACATTTGAACTACACCTGCTTTCTCTCCAATTGCCCTCAGCCCTTTCTCAAACTTCTCCTTCACAAACCCAAATAGCCTACTATCTCCCTGCATTCCACAACCCACCAAACACCCCATACATCACAACTTTATAGCAAACCCAAATTTCAGTCCACTAAACAACAAGCCCACACTCACTTACTTCAGCCCAAACAACCCATCAAAAACCACAATCAATCTACTTCCTCTTCTAAACTCAGCACACTACTAAACCTGTTCCTCACTACATTTCCTAATCCCCTCCCTTTATTATTATTATTATTAATTATTAGTATTAATTATTAATATTAATATTATTAGTAATATTATTATTATAAAAAAAGAAGAAAAAAAAAAGAAAGGAAGAAAGTTAAAAAAAAGAAGAAAAAAGAAATATTAAAATTTAGTGTATCTTTCGCCATCGTCATTACCCTCGACATCGCCGCCGTCAACCCCTTCGCTCAGGTATAATGCACCCAAAATCCTCAAAAACCCCGCTTTCGGCATTCGCGACGCATCGGAAAACAAAATATACATGTTTTTCTTTAGTATGGTGGGAGGGAATCCTGTGCGAAGCTTGCGGCGAGGCGGGTAGGCATTGTACACGCTTTTCTTTAGTATGACGGGGATAACCATAAGTACCCGTGTAAGAGCCTCAGTGCCTATAGGAAAAAACTGTAAATCTTTCAAACATGTACCCCTGAAGACCCATACACGCATTTCTCTGTGTGGTGAGATTGAAGACCACGGCTGCGGTGTCATTTGACACCTACCATACATGTTTTTCTCTAGCATGATGGGAAGGCCTAGACTCTCCAAATTTTCTCTAAACAGGGGAGATGTTGGGAGGCTGCCGGATTTTTTCAGTGAACATAGTACTTAAATGAACAACAGGGGATTGAACTTGCAGATTATCGAACCACAGGGGACTTGACTTGAACAAATTAATAGGGAATCGAACATCAAATTAAAAAATGCACAGTAACATTAAATATAAATGCTAATTAATGGTCCTGATCATCCAAATAAAAATCAATGAATAAATAGGGGACCCGCGATGGATAGGTTTTTAAGGATAAGTTTTCAAGCATAATCAACTTGCAAGCAACATCAGTCAAACGCAAATAAACGAATATAGAACTTGTGGTGGACTAAGAACTTGCAATATACGCGACAGGTCATGGCAACAATAAACATGCGATGAACATAACCATCCACCAATGGTCATGTGCGAGGAAGGCAACACATCCATATGCAAGGAAGAAGGTTATCCTGAGAAAAATAACCCGCCTGCTATCGACAAGAATTAAATTGCAGCTGCCTTGTAAATATTTGCGGTGATTCCCACGAACATCAATAGACATGCAAATGAATGCAGTAGCATCTCTATCGTCTGCAACCATCCAATGTTAAGCAAATACATCTTTCCCCTATGAGCGGAAGGATTCAACACACAATGAACACACCAAGTTGATGCATTTGATGAGTTTGAATTGAACGAATTACCTTACAGATACATGCGGCAGTCACCACAAATGTTGAAATTCAATGTGCAACAAATATAATAACTCACCAGCCAAAATGCATGAAGAGATTATTGATGGGTGTAACTTAGTTAGTGGTCAAACATCTACATGCAAGTGAACACACCAAGCTTCCTATGAATGATGACAATGGACATGGTGCAAGTACAATGAATTCCTTGCAAACACTGATGAGGAGTTGCAACAAACACATCAACCCTCCTGCAAGTAGCAAGAACAAATATATTGCAAGGATGAGGTGTCCTTTGCGAACGAATAGAAGTTGATATGTGAATGAATATGAGCACCTATCAACAATGATGAAGGATTTGTCATATGCACAATAGCATGTCTACAATTGATAATCAACAACAAGCAATAAATGTTATAATTCCCTTGCGGTCAATGACCATGCAAGGGCAGTTAAATACACCGGTCCTCTGCAAGCAAATACAAGCACCTACGAGTTGTTGCAGGAGACCCATCATACACATTACATGCCATCGATGAGTGACTGCAGCAGATTCGTTAGTGCACGACAGTCTACCTGCATAAAATAGCAAATGACCCTAAATGCAACGCTACAATTCACCTGTAAATAGAAGCAGGGAATTTGTAGTAAAAACTACGGGCCACTGGTAAGCTGAAGCATGTTGACCCCTACAACTTAAACTACGTGCAAAAAGGATGAAAATGGCGAATCAAGCAGCGCGCGAATTGGCGCGACGCATCACTTAAAAGATCAAATGACCTTCGAATGCCAAACGGACATTGGCATTGCGATCAGAACATCGAATTTTACTAGGTCGAGGCCCCTCGCAGTCGAATTAGATGAGATCGGTACAAAGAGACTACCGATACCCAAAATTAATAACGATCGATTGCAAAATGGACTTCACCGTTGCATCCGGAACATTGTCGACATTCAAAATATACATCTTATTTGATTAATCGGGATCATCCGAGGCGGTGACATGGATCCCAATGTGACAACACACATATCAAGAGAAAGGAACCTCGATACTATCCAAACGACCTCTGATTGCAAAATGGACTGAATCGTTGCGCTCGGAATGTCCTCAATAGTTAGAAACCACATTTTGTTTGCCCAAATAGGATCATCCCGAGTGGTGGCACGAATCCCAAAGCGATGACACGCAAATCAAGAAATTTAGCTTACGACGCTATTCAAATGACGTCTAATTACCGAACGGACAGCGCCGTTGTGTCCGGAACATTGTCAACCTCTAAAAATTATATTTTATTTATTCAATTTGGAGCATCCAGAATGGTGGCATGGATCTCGAGGCAACTCGGCCTCAACGCTGTCCAAATGATGTCCGTTTGTAAAATGGATTTCCCCATTGCGATCGAAATATTGCAAATACTCAAGAACTATATTTTGTATGTTCAATTTAGAGAAAAAACATGCATATGGAGGAAAAGAGACCTCGACATTGACCAAACGTCTGATTAATGAATGGACTTTACCGTTGTGTTCAGGATGTTGCAAATACTCAAGAACCATATTTTCTATGTTCAATTGGGAAACAGTGGCACTAATCTCGAGACGACGACACATAAATTGAGGAATTTAGGGCTCGACATTGCCCAAACGACGTCCGATCGCAAAATGGACTTCGCCATTGCGTCTGAAATATCGTCAACATTCAAAATATACATCCTATTTAATCAATTTGGATCGACCGAGACGGTGGCATGAATCCCGAGGCGATAACGTGTATATCGAGGAAATTGGCCTCGACGTTGCTCAAACGAAGTCCGATTGTGAAACAGACTTTGCCATTGTATTCAGAACGCCCTAAATACTTAAGGATGATGTCTAATTTGTTCAAATTAAAACGTGCGAGAAGGTCAACACGCATCCCAAGGAAAATCATAAATTTTGATACTCGATGATACCTCAATGACATCTGATTAACGAACGGATTTCGCCGTTGCGTCCGGAATGCCACTAATACTCTAAATTGACTGTCAATTTAATCAATTGAGGTTGAGCACGCAAATCGAGGTTGTTACAATACAACAACGTGCATTTCAAGAAAAATTGGCCTCGGCACTGCCCGAATGATGTCCTATTGCGAAACGGACTGCGTCGTTGCGATCAGAACATCGTCAATACCCTAAATACACTACCAATTTTCCTGAAAAAAATTACTTGATAAAATCGATGCATTAAACGAGACAATGCATGTAGATCGAGAAAATAGCATGCAAATCAAAGCATTAATGACTGATTGACACATTGTTACCAGCTGAAATTAATGATATTACTTGTTATAGCAAGTCATTATTAGCTCTACCAGCAAATTTAACCTAAAATAACAAGTCATATTAAATTTCAAGTCAATATTAAATGCTATTACCTGGTATCTTCTGAATCGAAAATCCCACAAATCCCGCCACGTCTTCTCTCAGGAAATCCTGCTGACTGCTTTACAAGTCTGGTTTTAATTGAATCCGTCTCCGGCTATTAAAACTACATCCAATAGAACTCTCGGTTTGGATTTTTTTTTATGAACCCCGCATTATGCTTCACTCACCACAACCCGTCTTCCTCTATCCCCACTATCTCCTCCTTGCGAGACCCCGCCTGTCTTTCCTTCGCAATTCAATTATAGCTCCACAACCAAACCTCAAATCCATGATCAAACTCCAGTACCGGCCTTTACTTCAGAACAGTAGTCATACGAACACCACAACTCACACGAGTTCCCTTACAGCCTCTCCTCATATACAGGTCTTCCACGACGTTACCCAAGCCTCCACAGTTCGCAGCTTTATAAGTCCCCTGCAGCCCATCATCTCCTTAAGCAACACATGAAGGTTGTCTTTTTTTTTTCTTTTCTTGACCACTGTTCATGAGAAAGGATTTTGAGGCTGCCCCCTTTTTTTATATATATTATAAGTCTATTTCACATGAAAATCCAGTCATCCCACAGCCTTTAGAAAACAACACGTCCTCTCAACCCTTTAAAAAAAAAGAAACTGTAGCCGCAAGAGACAAAGTTCTCTTTTATTTTTTTTTTACTGATTCGTACCTGGTAAAGCAAAAAAAAAAATCACTAGTTGTCTCCCACTCACACTCAAAGCCAAAGACTCTCTGTACAACTTTTTTTTTATTTTATTAGCAAGCTTTTAATTCCAAATAACAAACCCACTCCTCCAAATAACTATCTCTATCATAAACCCACCCAAATATCTTTCTTTTTACCACAGCAAACCCATTTTTATAGCTCCACTCTAGCCCACTTCAAGCCCAATCTATCCAAAAAAAAAAACAACCCATACAACTCATTGTCAGCCCACCATTTACAAATATCTCCACCCAAGCTTAACACCATTTCAACCCATTAATTCCTCCAAAAAAAGGATTTTTTTTTAAAGTATTTACTGATGTTAATGTTAATGTTACTGTAACTTTCTTTTTAGTTAGTTGTTTTGGTTATTTACATCATAAGTGTTATGTACATATATTTATATTGTAATAGTTACTTATGTTATAACTGTTATATATATAAATATTTACTAACTAGTATTATCTATCAATATATATATATATACACAAAAAAAGAGAAGAGACTTCCAAAAAAAAAAGAAAAGAAGCAAAAAATAGAGAGAAAAATAGAAGAAAAAAAAAGACAGAAATAGTTTCTAAAAAAAAGAATAAGGGAGAAGAAATTTTGTATATTTTCGTCGCCATCGTCGCCGTCGTCAACACTTCACGCAGGTATAAAATTCCTAAACTCAAAATCCCGTTTTCGGCGTTAGTGTCGGACCGGAAAACCACCCATGCACGCTTTTCTCTAGCGTGGTGGGAAGGAAACCTGGTGCGACGCCTACTGCGAGGCGGGTAAACCCCGTGCATTCTTTTCTCTAGCGTGGCAGGGACAAATATAAAACTGCGCATTTCTAAACACGTGCCCGAAGTTCCATGCACGCCTTTCTCTGGCGTGGTGGAATTGAAGATTTTTTGGCCGCGGTGTCATCCGACACCAATCGTGCACTCTTTTCTCTAGCGTGATGGGAGGCCCAGACTTTTGAAATTTTCCCTAAACGGGGGAGATGTCGAGAGGCTGCCAAAATTTTGTCTGAAACGCACAGGGACTTGGACAAATTAACAGGGGACTTATGAACTTGATTTTGATCAAATGATAAGGACTTAGACTCAAATTTGAACATCAAAGTGAACTAAAATTCAAACTTGAATAAATAAACAAAAAAAAACTTGATGCAAACTTGATTAAAATGAACATTTAATGATGACATTGGAATCAAATAAATATAAGAGAATGACATTGAACTCAAACTTGGAGTTGAATTTAAATGAACGACGGAGGATGAAACTTAAGCAAATATGCAGAAAAAATTGAGCTTCAATTGGACATCTAAAAATGAAAATACAATCAAATAGCAAATGACCATTTGTGATATGCAAGCATTAAGTGACAATCATGATCATTCAATCAAGAATCAAATGAAAGATCAATGATGGGCAATGCATCGATACAAACTACTTATGCATATTAATTAATGAAGTTGAAGGATATATGCAACTTAATTGCAACCAACAAAAAAGAGCCTTGGATGTATACTATAACTCACCCCTGAACATACAGCGGTTGATATTTCCCTTGCCAATCAACTTATGGGTATGAGGGGATGTGCAATGAATGATGTGATACATTCATGAATAGTATATATGGGAAGGATGTGCAATAAATATGCCACTATGTCATCAACGCCGATATGCAATCAGGTGTATCAAATCTTGCAAGCAATGAGTGGTGGAGATTATGGAGAATGTGGAAGTTCATATGAGGGAAGCAATTTGAAGTATTCTCCAGTAAATGCCAAAGGTCGTCATGCTAGCATGAGCACTAGGGATAATAAGGATGTTAAACTTATTACACATACCGCAAGTGACCTTCGAGGACAAGGGAACTTCGAAGACACATAATGACCTATCCATGAGTGGTGCAGTGATACGAGCGTGAGTAAAGTTCGAAGATCTAACATCTCTACATAACATGGTGAATATAGAAGTCAATGACAATTGTCCACATCACCGACAATAATACTATTGCGAGTATACATGTTTGGTCCCCTACAAGAAGAAAACTTAGATATACAGTGCACAAGACAACTCGATGTATGCGACGAATCTTGAAGTATATGCAAGAGATTTGCCACAAACATAATAAAAAATATACTTGCTATTCCAATCACCTCAAGGCTGCAACAATTATTTTAGGAATAGAGGTCTCGCAGGATTCTCCTGGACGGTCTGATGTGCCTTTAGTTGTTACAGTTGTTAGTTTGAGGCAGTGGCCACTAAGTTCAAAGTATAGGGTATCAGTAAGAATGCAGTCATTCAAAGTTGAAATGATTGATCCTTTATTTAAGCCAATAGCAGAAAATGATGATGATGGCATAACCTAGAAGCTGCCTATCGATCTTTATACAAGTTTTGGGAAGAGAAAGTCGGAGTAAATCATTATTTTCAAAGATGGAGTGAGTCTCAAATTCAACCAGGTTCTTAACATTAAATTGGAAAAGATTATTGAGACTTGCAAGCTTCTTGATGAATAATGGTTGTGCATCCAACATACTACCTACGGGCAAATACAGAAGGGCTACGACAAGCATGAGCTACTATGGGTTGCTGTAGTACATCCGCCAAATATCCAAATATGCTCTCGCACATGCATTGTAATATGTATGCACATAAGTACACAGAAGATGTATAATACACCTGCATAGGGCCCGACGAGCGTGTTATGGGTACACACTTGACGTCTAGGGATGCTGTGCGGGTCAATTAATGTGCCCAAGTTTGAGCCCGATCCTTCTACGTGGAAGGGTAGAAGTCGACAAGGCTCGAACTATCAAATAGATATACGATCAAGTTGCCGATCAGAATATTTGTTTTATACATTCATATTAGGCTTTCAATGTCTATAATAAAAGAAATCCATCAACAAAGGCATAAAACCTACAAAACCTGATCCTTTGTCAACATTTCGACAGAGTCGACAAGATTTAATCGATAGATGAAATTCCTCGCAAATACTTCGATGATGGTCGTGTTGAACATAGAATATCAACCGAAGGGGTTAATTTCAAATATTTCAAAATGCTCTTAAATTCCCACAAAATCCAAAATTCTAAAAATATCAAGATTCTAAAACCCAGGATATTTAAAATGGAAAATTCATCCATCAACCACCTAAAGTAAAATCCATTCACCCTCCGCAATAGTTTGCCGAGGTGGACAAATTGAAAATACTTCAGCTCACAAAGAGCTAATGTCTGGTCAAGAATATCACTAGGATTCATTCTCAAACAACCTCCTGCCAGTAAGGACGTGGTACGTATCCTCTAACCGGTAGTTTTGCCGCCAAATGGCACTGCATGTAAACGGTTATGACTCGGGGCCCTCTGAATCGAGTGGTTCTGCCGCCAAATTGCACCACTAAATTATAGTTATGGCCAGAGCCAATACATTCTTTAGTGGCATCAAATCCTTGAGATATGAATCAATATGATATAATCGATAGGGCACAAAGCCCTCTGTTAGCTAAGGTGGATTCAAATTTGTCCCCTTAGGCAAATACTCCCCCCTAGGTCTACAAGGTACCCTTGGACGAAGCAACCTATGGCTGCCGATAAGGATCTTTTTATCAGGTTGGGTCGACTACTTCCTCTGACTAAGTAAACCAGGGACCACGATGGCCCGGGACGACGGAACCATGAGATCTTGATTGGGTGCAGCATCCATTCCCCCACCATCCGCTTTAAGTATGAGATGGTGAAATTTCTAATTTTAAATGTCAAATTCTCTAATACTTCAGACCTATGCTGCTACTATATGCCAGATAACACGTATCTCTATGTATCTAATTGACGTATAGCCTTAATCGAAAGTTCTCTCTTGTTATCGAGAGGGGTAATTAACTATAGGGGCTTGTGCTTATAGGAAACCAGAACTCAGATCATAAAGTCCTCGCAAAATGACGGCAAAATCTCTGGGTAGTGAGTTATCTACAAACCCATCTGCCTTCCAAAATTTACCTCCGAACTTAATCTGTTAAAACTCCCCAGAAAAATGATGGGGAGGCCAGGGCTGAATTTTTGAAGCCTACAAAACAATAAACTTATTGCGCCAGACTATCACACCAGATGAATTAGCAGTAATCCTCTAACTAGTGGTTTCGCTGCCAAATGGCATCACAGGTAAACGGTTATGACCGGGACCCTCTGACCAGGTGATTTTGCGCCAAATGGCACCATTAAATTACAGTCATAGTCAGAGCTCGAATGTTCCCCAATGATGTTAAATCATTGAGTAATGAATCAATAGGATATGACCGATAGGGCATAATATCTTCTGTTAGCTAAGGTGGATTCAAATTTATTCCCTTAGGCAAATATTCATCCAAGGTCTACAAGGTACCCTTGGATGAAGTAACTCATGGTTGCCGATAAGGATCCTTCTGTCAGGTTGGGTCGATTACTTCATTTGACTAAGTAGACTTGTGATCATGATGACTTGGGACGACGGAACCATGGGATCTTGATCGAGTTCATCATCATTCCCCCCACCATCCGCTTTAAGTGCAAAGTGGTGAATTTCTAATTTGAAATATCAAATTTTCAAATACCTAAACATTCTGCTACTATATGCTAGATACTCTGTATCTGTTTGACGATTAGCCTTAATCGAAAGTTCTCTCTCACTATTGGGAAGGGTAATAAACTAATGGGCTTGCGCCTATAGGAAACCTGAACTTATATCATAAAGTCCTCGCAAAATGAGGGTGAAATCTCTGGGTGATGTCTTGTTCACAATCCAATCTACCTTCTTAAAATTTGCCTCGAAACTTAAGCGTTAAATCTCTCCTCGACAACCCGAAAGAAAAAAAAGGGGCCGCAACAACTCACAAAGTTGATTATTGAACTTGATCTTCTATTGGCAAGCAGCTATAGTTGATAGTTTAAATAATAAAAATAGAATAATCAAAGTTACCCGAATAATAGTCATGGTGACAAAAAATATCAATTGGAGGGGATTTTACTCTCAAAATGCCCTCCAAATTTGGAAGTTAATTATTGTAGTTTAAACTCTGATGAAATTTAAAAATTCAATTTTTAAAATCTAAAAATATTTCAAGTGAAATTTATCTCTTTTTTTAATTTAAAGTAAAATTCATCTACCCCATGCAATTGGTCGTCGAGGATAATAAATCTGAAAATAACCTCAGCTCACAAATAGCCAATATTTTGTTGAGTATATAACTTCATTTCATTTTCAAACAATCTCTTGTTAGTAAGGATGTAACACCTGTTCATTCTGAGGAAAACTCAGAGGTGCAAAAAAAAAAGGATGTAACACCTGTCATCAAACTAATAATTTTGTCACCAAATGACACCACATGTATACATTTATGATTAGAGCTTTCTTATTGGGCATTTTTGTTACTAAATAACACTGTTAAATTACGGTTACATTCTTAGCCCACAAGTTCCCCAATGATTATAAATTTTTTGTGTAATAAATCATAAGGTGCACTTCATAAGGCACAATGTTCTCTGTCAGATAAGGTCAACCTAAAATTTATCATTTTAGACAAACATCCTTCTTAGGTGTACAAAACTCCTTTGAACAAAATGACTCATAGTTGTCGACATGAATCTTTCGATCAAGTTGTGCCGATTACTTTTTTTAACTAAGTAGATTACGGATCATAACTATCTTGAATGAAGGAACCATGAAGATCTTGATTTGGTTCGTCATTATTCATCCCACAATATATTTTAAATATAAGGTAATAAATTTTAATTTCTATATCAAATTGTTGCTATCATATGCTAAGCAATTAGCTTCTAATGAATAGCCTCTATCAAAAGTTCTCTATTATTGATGGAAATGATAATGAATAATAGTGACTTATGCCTATGAAAATTCTAGAACCAAATCATAAACTCACGTGAAATGATGACAGAATCTATAGTTAATATCTTATTTTCAATCTAATCTGATCTAAAATCACCAAAATTTTCTTAGTAAAGCTATGCTATGAATTTTGGAACCCTATGTGGGCTCCAAAAATTCAGCCCCGGCCTCCGCCCGCCTTTTTGCTTTTCTTTCGGGGGGAGTTTTAACGAACTTAAGTTCCGGGGTAAATTTTGGAAGGCAGATGGGTTTTGCTTTAAGTGATTTGATGGATGAGTTTCAATTTTTAAATGTTTTTGGAGTTTTTGAAATTGTCTGGGAATTTTTTGGAGTTTATGGTTTTTGGGTGTTTGGGATAGTATTTTGAAGATATTTGAAATGGACCCCTCTGGTTGATATTTTCATTCAACACGGCCATCATCGGGGTGCACGAGATCATTTATATTTTATTGATTGGACCCTGTCGACTCTATCTACTGGTCAATAGAGGATCGAGTTTCGTAGGCTTTGGACCTTTGTTAGTGAATTCTCTTGATTATAGGCCTTGAAGGCCTAATATGAACTATAAAATAAATATCCTGGTCAATCGTGACCGCATATTTATTTAATGGTTCGAGCCGCATCGACTCCTATCTACCCGTATAGGAGGATCGAGCTCGAACTGGAATTCACTTATTGACCCGCGCAGCATCCCTAGACGTCATGTGTGTACCAATAACACACTCGCCGGGACCCATGCGGGTGTTTGGGGGCATTTTATAATTATTTACTGAACCTTGTCGACTCCTATTCACCTATTTAGGAGGATCGGGTTCAGATTTATCGACCCGCGCAACATTCCTGGACGTTACGTGTGTACCAATAACACGCTCGCCGGGGCCCATACGGGTTTATGATTGCTCTTACCCTTTTCGTGTACCTATGTGTATACAAACTACAGTGCACGTGTGGGGTATTTTGGATATTTGGTGTTGATCAGTTGTTCGGGTAATTGTCTTTTGGATGCAGCATTTGATTTGAGGGCTTGAACACGCCTTTTGTCCACTTATATGATTGTTGTGGATCTGGTGGCGTAGAGCTGAAGCTTGTAGACGCCTTCTGTCTGCTTGTACGAAGGTTGCAGATCCGGTGGCGTAGCGTTGTAGCTTATAGACGCCTTCTGTCTGCTTGTATAAAGGTTGCAGATCCGGTGGTGTAGCGTTATACGATCTCCCCCACTGCTGCTTGTAGGTAAGTAGATGTATTCATTCATAGATTGAAATTGACTTCAGGATACTGCATTTACTGGAGTCTTTATGTATCTACCCATAGATGACATATTGAACATACATCCATATTCGTAGAGAGATTGTATGTATTGCAGATCTTTGGAATGGTTGTATTCATCTAGAAGCGAACCGACCTCATCCGTAGGGATGTTACCACCTTAGCTGCATACCACTTGAGTGTATTTGTCTTCCATTAGATGATTGTTCGTTGTAGAGATGCTACTATATCTTTGCTATGATAGCTCATAGGTGCTGTGCATTATGCTGTGGGTATACTATCTTCGCTTGTAGTGGATCCTCCTTGCATATTAACTGATGAACGGCTGGATTTGCCATCAAATTCTTTATGTATGTTGCTCAATGAACAGTTGTATTTGTTTGCAAGGAATTATGTCACTCATAGGCAATAGGTTGTATGTGCCACTATTCATCAATAAAACATTTGTCGGGGATCTTTGAATATTTCCCTTGATGTTGAATGCCGACAACTCGTGATCTGAACTGCAGATTGCTACCTCCACTTCGACAAGTTGTAAGCTCTTGTAGGTGGTAGAGGCATTTATTCCCCTTTGTGTTGTAATGGACTGTATAAATACCTTGACACTCGTTGCATGCTTCTGTATATGCTCACAAGAAGGGTATCATCAATTGTAGACAGACCCACTATGTTCACTTGCTTGTATGTCGTTCTTGATTGCAAGGAGTCGTATACATAGGAAGCTTCCTCACATGACTGACATGAAGACCACCGTTAACTTCAACCTCGTTGCTTATGAGTTCTAGTATATTTACTTGTATGTTGAAACACTGCATGCTCCTTGTACGTGGTCGTTGGTAGACCGCCAAGTTTATTGTATGTTCTTTATCATCACTTATGAGCAACCTTTTTTAATCTTCATCACTTGTGAATTTTCATTTATTTGTTTGTATGGTGGTATTGACTATCATTGCATTCCTCATTTGTCTTTGCAGTCAATGCCATTATCCCAAATCAATCAATTGCTTGAGCTTTTATTGTCATCTGTGAGTGAATCATCTCACACATGAATTGCAATCTTCATTAGAGTATCCTTGTCCACCATGAATCTATGTTTACATCTCAATTTCATGATGGCTCGTTGTTATTCATTGGAGATTTCATGTCATAGCTAATAGGTAGAGCCCTTATTGATTTCTTTTTGCAAGTGAGTTGTGTTATCCATTAAGAGTATCATACTATGCCATGAGAATTGATTGTGTTGTTGCTCAAGTGAAGTTTCATTATTGATAAACAATACATTGTATGTTAGTGTTTGCATTCTTGAAGCTCTTCAGCATTTGTGGAGAACTATAGTCTTCACCTGTTGATTGATCATTACCATTGAAAGGGACATTGTAACATTCATCACATGCCGTATCATATACATCTACTCGTCATTTGTATGCATTTAAGACTTAATCCTCGTGAATCTTTGCACTCACTTTGAGTTGTATTTGCTTGCATGAAGTTCACTTTTGGAGTGAGGTTCACTACCAACGATATTCGGCATTTCACTTGTTTTACTGATGTAACTTTCAAACCTGCATTTGCATTTTGACATTCCTCTGTCCAATCTCAAGTTCATATTTATTTGATTCTTTCTTATTTCAAATTCCATATGATGTCGTTTAGTCCATGTTCAAGTCTCTTTTTGCAGTTCAAATATTGTTCTTTGTGTCACATTCAAGTCCAAATTCAAATCAAATTTGAGCTTATGTCCATTACACTCAGCTCATTTTGAGTTCTCTTGCAAGTTCAATTAATCTTCAATTTGAATTAAGGTCCTTTGATTTGTTCAAATTAGAGTCCAAGTTCAGGTCCGAGTGGTCTTCTGTTCACCCGAAATTTCGGCAGCATTCCGGCATCTCCCCCGTTTAGGGGAAATTACGGAAAACTGGGCTTTTCCCACCACGCTTAAGAAAGCGTGTATGGTAGATGTCCTCTTTTGAGGACACCGCGGCCGTGTAAAGTCTTCAATCCCCCACCACGCTTAAGAAAGCGTGTATGGGTCTTCAACGTTCCTGAAAAAGAAAATCATTTGTTTCCCAACAGGTACAGAGCCGCATACGGGTACTTAAAATTGTCCCCACCACGCTAAGAAAAGCGTGAATAGGGCCTACCCGCCTCGCCGTAGGTGTCGCACCGGGTTCCCTTCCCACCACGCTTAAGAAAGCGTGTATAGGCGGTTTGTCGGCTCGACACGAACGCCGAGGATAGGATTTTGAGTGATTACTCGTTTCGTTGCAAACATTGCGACAAACTTCCTCCTATCACGTTAAGAAAAGCGTGTATAGGTGGTTGTTTTATCGCGGTGTAAGCCTCGAAGCGGGTTCTCGGAGTTTTAGGGTTTAGAGGGTTATACCTTAGCGTGCATCGGCGATGGTGTAGGCACGTGGTTCGAGGGAAGAGCATTCATCCTTTCTCTTTTGCATTTTCTCTTCTTTTTTTTATTAAAATTAATAATTAATTAGAACTAATTATAATTATTAATAATTAAATATTATTAAAAAAATTAATCATAATTAGATTTAATTAATTATAACTAATATATGACTAATTAATAATTAATTATAAAAAAAATAATTAATCATAATCAAATTTAATTAATTATGATTAATTAATAACTAATAATAATTTGACATTATTAATTATAATTAATTTAACTAATTTATAACTAATTTATTAATTAATAATATTTAATTATAACTAAAAATAATTTGTTTTAATTAAATTCAATTAATAATCAAATCATACATGATAATGCAACACTTAAGCAGGATTTATACAAGAGTTTGAGTAGGATTTAGGCTAAATCCCATTAATCCATAATTAAACCTTAGAGCAGAGTAACTTCTCTGTTTTCCTCCTTTTGTCGTGGCCCTTCACTGGGCTTAGTCGAAGAAGTGCGTGAAAGGGGAGAAAGCTACCTTAACAGCAAATGAGCTCCAGTTGTTGCTTACGATCAAAGCGTCGCAACTTCTTGATCGGACGAGAGAACGTCGGAGGAAGAGCGAAGTCGAGCGGCTGGAGAGGTCGGGTTTGGGAGGTCGGTTAGGGGTCCTTTACTGCACGCGAGCTAGCTCCTATATTGCTTCCGATCAAAGTGTCGTAACCTCCGATTCGAACAGGAGGGAACGTCGTCTGAGGAGCGGGATCGGCGTCGGGATAAGTTCGACGGGATTCTACCTCCTGGATGGACGTTAGCGTCGGCTAGGTAGGAGAGGTCGGAGCTTCTTGCGACACGAGAAGCTTGAGGTCCGGCTCCGACAAGGGTCGGAGGTCTGTGGAAGTAGAGATTGGGAGTGTGGGCTTGGAGGTGGCTGGATTGTGGAGTTTGGAGAGGGAATCGGTTGAAGAGGGATTCTTGCGAGAAGTGTCGTGGGAGTTGAGTTTCGGGATCATGCCGAACAAGAGTCCCGGATGCCCCTTTTTAACGACGCAAAAAGGTACGATTCAACGGAACTCTTGCATGAATCGCGGAGAAGCAATGCTAGCGGCGCCGTTTGCAGAGTGGTCTTGCAGATTTTCTTGCGGGATTTGCAGGATCTGGCAGAGGAGTTCGACGTATTACAGCAGGTATTTCATTTTAAAACTTTTTTTTTGTGTTTCTTTTGAAGGTATAACAGGGGTCAACACCCTACAAATGTTCTTGTATGTCATAAGTGTAATATGTGCATTGTGCATATGTTTGTAAGTTTTTATACACTTAGGGACGTTTGTATTGAGCTATAATTCCTTGTAATTCTTGGTGAATAAAAGTTTGGGAGTAATAATTCATTAAAAACATTGGCGTTTTCTTTGTTCCTGTAGCTTGTGATAGGTGTAAGTTGCATAAAGGTTGAAGTCTAAAGCGGTAACTTGATTATAAAATGGGAATGATTTTTACTAAGGAGTTGTTTAATTTGTTGAAAAAGAGAATGCAAAGTATCAAGATTATACTGGAAAATAAATGTAATATATTTGAAATATTGTAGAGCTGTTTGATTGTGAGTGTAAAATTAATGTAGAAATTTATTATTTTTATTTAATTTGAAGTAAAAATGAATTCAATGTAAAGCTTGATAGCTATAATTTGTGAGGTGATGGGCCACAAAGGCTAGTGACTGTTGACCTCTGTTAATTAAAAAAAAAAAAGAAGAAGCTTAAATGATTACCTATATCGACTGCCAGATCCCGCAAATCCTGTTATATCACTGTTCATCCGGCGCCGTTCCGGGATTTCTGCTTGAATCCCTCGTACGCTGCTCGAGGCGACGCTCTGTTCGTCGTTAAATAGAAGACACAAACTCCTCTCGCATTCGCAGAACTTCCCCACTCAATCGCAGAAGATCCACTTCTCCTCCCCGACTCCAGTCGCCAACACCTCCCAGCCCGACCTCACTACCGAACTCCCTCTCCACAAGCTCTTGCCGCCGAAACCCCATCAACCCTCCGACTCAACACCCGACCGAGACCGACGAACCCCAAGCTGCATCCAACCGGCCTCATCCCATTCTTCCTCTCCGCCTCCTCCTCACAACCTTCCCGCCGGTCTCGACCACAGAGAGAGAGAGAGAGAGAGAGAGAGAGAAAGGAGCTTCTCCCCTACCTCTAGCCGAACCCGCCGACCTGCTCCTTCGACGATCTTCCCTTGGCGTCGGATCAGAAGTCACGACGTGGAGCTCGCTGCTGTGACCTCGGCTCCGCCCTTGCTGTTCGACTTCGCTCTTTGACGGCAAGCCCTTGCCGTCGAACCGGAAGTTACGACATTTTTGATCGGAAGCAACAACAGGAACCTGCTTGCTGTGTAGGTAACTGTCTCCCTTTCGCGTGCTTCCTCGGCCAAATCCCCTAAATCAGCCAAATTGCAGAGAGGAGGAAGAGAGACTGATTAACATTAATTAAAATTAATGATTAATTAATTTTAATTAATGTTAATTAATTATTTATCATTATTATTATTATTATTTTTAATATATTATTATCTAATTATTATTATAATTAATAATATTTAATTTTAATTAAATTATTATAATTAATTTTAATTAATTATAATTAATTTTAGTTAAAGTTAATTTTGATTAATTATAATTATAATAATAATAATTATTTCTTTATAATTAATTATTATTAATTAATTTTAACCAATTGAGGTTAATTAATAGTAATTAATTATAATGAGTAAAAAAAAAATATATAAATAATCATAGTAATTAATTATGATTATTATAATTAATAATCTTAATTAATTATGATTAATTACCATTATTTAATTAGTTATAATTAATTGACGTTAATTATAACTAATTCAAAAAAAAAAGAAGAGGAAGAAATATTTCTTCCCTCGCCTCGATCTACGTACGAACCACCGCCGGTCGCCAAGGTATAAACATCTAACCCTAAAACTCCGAGAGCCCGCCTCGAGGTTCGCAGCGCGACAAAACGACCACCTATACACGCTTTTCTTAGCGTGGTGGGAGGAAGTGCGTCGCGAGGCTTGCAACGAATCGGGTAATCACTTCGAGAGTTCATTTCGTTGTTCGCGACGTACCGGCAAACCGCCTATACACGCTTTTCGTAGCGTGGTGGGAAGGGAACCCGGTGCGGCGCCTACGACGAAGCGGGTAATCACCTCAAAATCCTATCCTCGGCGTTCGTGTCGGGCCGGCAAACCGCCTATACACGCTTTTCTTAGCGTGGTGGGAAGGGAACCCGGTGCGACACCTACGGCGAGGCGGGTAAGCCCTATACACGCTTTTCTTAGCGTGGTGGGGATAATTTTAAGTACCCGTACGCGGTTTTGTACCTGCGGGGAAACAACTGCTCTTTTCTTGTAACAGGTACATGTAGAAGACCCATACACGCTTTTCTTAGCGTGGTGGGGATTGAAGACTTTACACGGCCGCGGTGTCCTCGAAAGAGGGCACCTACCATACACGCTTTTCTTAGCGTGGTGGGAAAGGCCCAGTTTTCCGTAATTTCCCCTAAACGGGGGAGATGTCGGAATGCTGCCGAAATTTCGGGTGAACAGAAGACCGCATTTGGACATAATTTGGACTTAAAAGAATAAAAGGACTTGAACCTCATTTAGAACTTGAATTTAAACATGAAAGGGACTAAGCTCAAAGATGAATCAATTAACAAAAGTCTTAAATAAAAGAAAGGTTGAACTTGATTGATCACAAAGGCTTGAACCAATCTTAAGACTTCAAAAGACTTGAACAAAACTTTGGTTACAGAGAATTTGAGTGGGACCTCAGAAGACTTTAAACTTTGACTTGAACTTGATTTGAGTTTGAACTCAGGAAGATCACATGAACTCAAACGGAACTTGAACTTGAACAAAGTGTGGACCACAAAGGACCATGTCTGAATTCAAAATTGGATTCAGGCTGAACATCGACTTCGTTTCAAGCTACAATGACTGAACTAGAGTTTGAATTTGAACCAAAGGTTTGAACTAAATAGAACGACAAGGAAACTTACAGAAGTCCTGAATTTAATCAAATGACGAGGATCTGGATTAGAACTTGAGTCAGACAAGGAACCTAAATCCATTACAGAAGACTTGAATTTCTATTCAGATTTCGACCAGATCTTGATCCCAAAATTGAATCTATTTTGAGCCTGAATCTGCATCGAACAACAGGGTATTCGACATCAAACAAACAAAATTTAGCATGGATTTAAAAAGAACTAAGAGCAAGGAGCTTCAACCGGATTTGAACAAACCAAACAAGAGATTAAACCTTCGAGGGCTATAGAAGATTTGAATGAATATAGGAAACATATACCAGGTTTCAACTCAAGCATGAACTAGACTTGGGCTCAAATCTATATAAATGATAGAACTTGAATAACATGCAAGGGAACTCAAATGACAAGAACAACGAATAGTTACGGAATGCACTCCTATATACATCATTGAAATCCATGATACAAGCAACAGTTCGCCTGTAGATTGAAGATGATGTCATTGTCAGTTGATAGTAGAAGATTAGTCCCTTGCAAACAAGTCCAATCAATAACCACCAACGAATGATGAAGATGGATATGATGCCAGTGTGATGACCCTTCTACAAGTACGTCCAGGAGATTATAGTGAACACGATCATCGCCTATGAGCAGGGACGGACGATATTACATGTTCGTAGATAATAACAACGGGTATATCGAATCCCCTGTGGATATGAATACACACATCTATAAATATTCTGAAGAGATATGCCACATGCAACAATCCATCTACCGATGACAACGGATAACGTGCAATAGATGTTAAAGCCTCTTTGCAGTTAACAATTATCCAAAGTTAGTACGCAGGACGAATATGCCTATAGCAGCGGTGATTGAGACGCTGCAAGTATGATAGGTATGAAGACAAATCAATACTGCGGTAAAGAGATGTTTGAGTAAATTCGAACTAAACTTCCTGGTGTTCCGAAATCTCTCCTTGATCTTATACTTGGGAAGGAAACAGTCCTGATATTGACGAACACTGGAAATAATAAGAGCATCCAAATACCTCAGTTTATCTTAAACGATACCAGTCACTGATTTTGAAGTGCAAAACATCAGTAGACATACAGTCATCTAAGATTCAAAAGATTGATCCTTTATTGAAGCCAACAGCAGCGGATAATAATGATAACATAATCAAGGAATTGTCCACTAATTCCTATGCGATGATCAAGGAGTTGTCCCACTAATTTCTATACGAATTTCTGGAGAATAGAAAATCAGATCAGATCATTATGGAGTGAATGAATCTTAGCTCAACTGGGTCCTGGACATTAAGTTGGATAAGATCATTGAGATTTGCAAGTTTCTTGATGAAGCATCTAACATTCCTCCTACGAACAAATATTAAAATGTTGCGACAAATACGAGCCCCTACGAGCTGCTGTAGGAGACCCTCTATAAATACAAATCATCGTCTCCAAATAAATGCAGAAAACCATCATCAAATACGAACTCCCACAAGCTACTGCAGAAGACTTTTATACATCTAATATTACGCCACCGGATCCGCAACTTTCATGCAAGCGGACAGAAGGCGTGTACAAATATTCCAAGAATACCCCCACACGTGTGCACTTTAATTTGTATACACATAGGTACACTAAAAGGGGAAAATATAATCATGAACCCGCATGGGCCCCGGCGAGCGTGTTATTGGTACACACGTGACGTCTAGGGATGCTGCGCGGGTCAATAGATTTGAACCCGATCCTCCTATGCAAGCAGATAGGAGTAGACAATGTTCAATAAATAATTATAAAATACCCCCAAACACCTGCATGGGCCCTGGCGAGCGTGTTATTGGTACACACGTGACGTCTAGGGATGCTGCGCGGGTTAATAAGTGAATTCAAGTTCGAGCCCGATCCTCCTATACAGGTAGACAGGAGTCGACATGGCTCGAACCATTAAATAAATATGCAGTCGTGAGATCGACTGAGATATTTATCTCATACATTCATATTAGGCCTTCAAGGTCTATAATCAAGTGAATTCACTTACAAAAGGCTCAAAGCCTATGAAACCCGATCCTCTATCGACCAGTAGATAGAGTCGACAGGGTCCAATCAATAAAATATAAATGACCCCATACACCCCGATGATGGCCGTGTTGAATGAAAATATCAACCGGAGGGGTCTATTCCAAACATTTCAAAATACCACCTCAAATACCACCCAATACTCCAAATCTCCAAAAATCCCAAAAATTCCAAATTCTTAAATGTTTAAAATTGAAACTCATCCATTAACCACTCAAAGCATAAAATCCATCCATCCTTCGCAACAGTTTGCCGAGGTGGACAAATTAAAAAATACTTCAGCTCACATAGAGCTAGTGCCTAGTCGAAAATATCACTAGGATCCATTCTCAAACAATCTCCTGCCAGCAAGGACGTGGTACGAGTCCTCTAACCGGCAGTTTCGCCGCCAAATGGCACTGCAGGATAAACGGTTATGACTCGGGGCCCTCTGAACCAAGTGGTCGCCGCTAAATGGCACCATTATATTATGGTTATGGCCAGAGCCCGTATGTTCCCTAATGGCATCAAATCCTTGAGATATGAATCAATAGGATATGATCAATAGGGCACAAAGCCCTCTGTTAGCTAAGGTGAATTCAAATTTGTCCCCTTAGACAAATATTCACCCCAGGTCTACGAGGTACCCTTGGACGAAGCAACCCATGGCTGCCGATAAGGATCCTTCTGTCAGGTTGGGTCGACTACCTCCTCTGACTAAGTAGACCAGGGACCATGATGGCCCGGGACGACGGAACCATGGGATCTTGATCGGGTCTATCATCCATTCCCCCACCATCCGCTTTAAGTGCAAGATGGTGAAATTTCTAATTTTAAATATTAACCCTTTTCAATCTCCAAATCCTCCAATCTTCCAAATTCTCAAACTTTCCAAAACCCCAAACTCATGCTGCTACTATATGCCGGATACGTGTCTCTACGTATCTGATTGACGACTAGCCTTAATCGAAAGTTCTCTCTCGTTACCGGGAGGGGTAATTAACTATGGGGGCTTGCGCCTATAGGAAACCAGAACTCAGATTATAAAGTCCTCGCAAAATGAGGGCGAAATCTCTGGGTAGTGTCTTACCTACTATTTCATCTGCCTTCCAAAATTTACCCCGGAACTTAGTTCGTTAAAACTCCCCCCGAAGAAAGCACAAAAAGTCGGGCGGAGGCCGGGGCCGAATTTTTGGAGCCCACAGTGACATTGATGTATGGTAGATGGTAGTAACAACGTGTGGCAGTATGGCGATGGCTTGCGGTCTATTTAGAAATCACCCAAATCAGTCTATTTTGAAACACACAAAAAATGGCCTAACAGTGAGTTTCAAATTCATCAAAATTTTACTTTAAAATTGTTTTTAATCAAACCAAACACCTACATTTTAAAAAACATTACATTTGAAATATTTTACCCCCAAAACCCTTCAAACTAGACAATCACTAAAATGAAAAATAAAAAACCTTGCCCCGTGACAATAAACGCAGTTCTGCAAGGCTGAGAACCTTGATCAAGGCGCAAATGTAGATCTAAAGATGACTTTGTGATAAAGAGGGTTTTTAAATTCTCATCCTATGTACTTGCGATAAGTATATTCTCTGAATCCTCGTGAACTTTGCCATGAAAAATCATTAAGAATGTAGCGAATTCATTTGAACCTCTGTTTGGTGTTATCTTCTGCATGGTGTCCAAATCATGTGATTCTTTTCATATAGATGCTTTGAGAAAAAGCAATCAGATCCTTCAATTTCATGACAAATTTTCTTGTTCTTATTATGGCTTTATTATCGTTACTTTTATTGAATTATTCTTTTTTAAATGTGGTTGTATGAGCACATATTTTTTATGATCCTTGAATAGTAAATATGAAAAAAAAGCATATTAATCATTTTATTATCTAATCAAGAAACTAAGGTTTCATTTGAGACAGCTTTTTTATTGCTTTTTAAAGCCAGTTTTTAGCATAAAATTTTTAATTTAGAAAATTCTTACACTAAAAAGCTGCTTTAGAAAAATGTTAGAAAATTATTCCAAATGATGCCTAAACTTAATTTTGAAACCAAAGTTGATATCATTATACATATGGTTTAGATGCCAATATTCTTCCTTTGCTAACTTGTACATTTTCCAACTCTATTATACTATATAGCATATTTTAAAGAAATATTTATATATTTGTTCCGTAACATGACAACTGAATGCTATCTAATCTGCAGGTGCCGGGAAAATCAGCCCAGGAATGCTTTGATAAAATCCATGCCAGCATCGTAACCCCACTTTCCTCTCAACCTCGGCCAAGGACAAAAAAGAAAAGTCCATCTCCAATAGCTAACTTCAACTTGTCAGCCAATATTTTACCACAAGTTCCTGAAATCGAAGCTGGAAGACTTAGGAGATGTAGAGCTAAGAAGCTTGCTGCACAAAAGACTGTGAGGCATCTGCTAAGGAAGCATCGCCTCACCGACCTAACAAAACCAGCAGACCATTTCTCTCTTCTTGAATCTTCCCCAATCAAAATTGCAGTGAATGCACTGAATACTACTTCAACTTCTCCTTTTCTTTCTCAACAATCTGGTGAGAAATTCTCAGCCAACTCAAAGATGTTCTCAAGGTTTAAACTATTAACTTCTCCAGATGGTCCCAGTCCCCAAGTTTTGAAGCAGATAAAGAATAGAGCTTTGCATGATAGATACATTGACCAGCTGCATCACAGAGAAGCTAGGAGAGTGATGCTTGCCAAAAAATCAAAAGTTGATGATTTAGGCAACAGCAAGTGTTTTAGCAGGCTGGAGCATGGCGCTCTGAAAGCGGCAAGGACGGCTCTCATCTCTGATGCTAAATCTTTTATCCACCACTTCCAGCATAGCGTAGCAAACCCCATGGATGAATTTGATACAGATTACAGTGATGATGCTGATGATGATATTGATGTTGGTGATCTTGATGAATGAAATGATGCTGCTGCTTGTAAATGTTTTATCATATGTGTAACATTAACAATTAAATTCTTACCAGCTTTTAAAGGTGTAATTCTTTTTTATCCTCCTCTTCCAAACTATTTCATGAGTACAAATTTTTTTTAGGATTTACATAATATATGTACATATACATATTTAAGATTTTGTTTTTCCTCTATCTTCATAATCATCTCCCTCCTTTTGAATTTGAGATCGAGTTGGAGAATTGGAATGATAATAAATTGGTTGAAAATCATAACAGTTGAATATAGTTGGTATCATTAGAACAGAAAAACCCAACTTAAGTTGGTTGGGCGTTCTCAACGTTTCTTTTTGTAATAATCAGATTGAACTGGTCTGGGATTTCTCCCCATGTGCAAGCTAGCCGACCTGACTCCTTCGCTCGAATTGTGAATCAGTCGGGCTCACCACCTTTGCCCTCACGCACGTCTCTCCCTCCAATCGTGATTTCTTCCCATATTTGATGGACTCTCCTGCCTCACTGTCTCTCTCTCTCTCTCTCTCCCGCCTTTAAGGCGAATTGGAATCTAGAGCATCATTTTTTTACTCCTCTTTTCTCGTTCACAGCAGATGCCATGCACTCTCTCTTTCCCTCATCTTCTACATCTGCCAAACCTCCTCTTTTCTCCCTCGTAGCAGCCGCCAAAATCTTCCCTCCTTGCTTCTTTCTCGCAACAGTCGCCTACAGTAAGTTTTCCTTCGATAGTGAATTCAAACTCTCTCTTTTCTCCTCTCCTTCCTTCATTCTTCTTCATTGCCAAGGTGTAGGATGGATGTTCTCTTTTATGGAGTTTATGTTACTTGATTTGTACTTCGTTGAAATATTATTATGATGAATTTTTCTGACTTTGGGAAGGAAATCTTATTCAAGTTGATATTTGAATTAATGAAAATTCTATATTATCTTCCATCTGTTAAAAGTATCATTAATCCAAGTTTTGTTGTGGAGCTTCTTTTAAGTTTGATCTTCATAGGGTGTTTTGTTGGTTGTGGAGTCAATTGTATTATTTGACGATTGTTTTGATGATTATGGTGTGGTTAAGATTGATTAGGATAGTCTTCTTTATGCCTCGATGAATGTGCTTAATGTTATTTTGATTTTGCTACTTAGGATTGTTGTTAGGTGCAGTCGAGCGAGCCGCTTTTGAGGTTGGAGTTTGTGGAAGCTGCTGTAAGTAATTGTTATTAATTTTGGTGTAAACGTACCATTCATTGTTAGGGGTATAATCTGTGATATTTGTATTAAAATTCTTTTACAATTATTTAGGTTGTCAATTCTATTTTCAATATTTGTTAGTATTGTGCATGTCAGGGATCTTATTCATGTTGTATCTCTTGTATATGTATACTTCCTTTTGTGAATATAAAAGAGGTCTTTCTAACCCTTCATTACGTCCCATGTAGCTGGGGTGTACCGCCTTCCAGACCCAGAGTGTGACACTTTTTTTTTAAAATTAAATTAGGTGAGGGTGATTTAGATAGGTTTCATGTGTCCCATCAAGTTAAAATTATCAAAATGACTTTATTGCCCTCATCTTTCAAAATGGATAGTGTTAGCATCTTTTTAGATTGATAGAGAAGAAAATAAATTGTCCTACTATAAGAAGAGTAAGAATCTTATAGGTGGTTGATACCTAACTTTGCTAGCAGATGAGTTATATGAGTATGACTGACAACCTATGAGGATGGAGAGAACGAGAGATAGAAAAATGTTGCACTCTAGTTCAAATATATGTAATATAAGTGCCAATGAATGTCAAAGATGCAAAAAAAACCCCACAAAATTCCTTTTCATCCTTTCTATGTAGGGATTCAAGTGCTATATGAAATGCTATATTGAGTATAATGAACAAAAAATATATGACTTAATGACTCTTAATACAGATTATTATAGACACGTGTCAACACTCAAATTGGCTGGAGATGAGATTGCTTTCCTTGATTTTAATTATCTGCCTCGGGGCAAGTAGATGAGTCTGTTGGCGATTTTTGAATAAAGAGATCTATGTTAGGCGAGCCCTTTTGAAACTCCAAAATTTTTCCAAAATTAAACACCACCTTTGAATAAATTAGGATAAGTTTTTTTTTTTTTTAATTTATGGAGATATGTGATGTTCCTATAATCACTTTAAGAGTGAGTTTGCACAATCTTTTAGATAGTCAACTAGTACGAATAGTTGAAAATTTTTATCTCAAATTTAACATAAAAACTCTAAAAAATTCATAATTAATTATAGGATAAATTAAGGGTAAAATTTCTATATTAAACTTATTTATAAAGACCATTTTCCAAATTAAAGTCAGTGAGAGCCATCCCCTACCCTTTCCTTTGATTCCACCACAGTGGTCAACCAAGCTTGAACTTTTTGACCAAAGGTGAGATAGTTGGTGAGATAAAATTCTAACAGATGTATTGCTACATAACCCTAATTTCTGCACTGAAAACAATTTAAATGAATGCCGAGTAATTGTTGATGTAGTATTCCTTCCATAGCCCTAAGTGCCATTACCTTAAACTTCTAATAAAAAAAAATAGAGGAAAAAAAAATCATGAGATTGAATTTCACTATATTAAAGATATGTTTTGGATGGCTACAATATTTTATAAAACTGATTATGAATTTACTGTTAGAAAAATAACTTAACTATTCTAATCGTAAAGTAGAGCTTTTCATCGTAAACTTTTTGAGAACAATAAGAAAGCAACAAGTAAAAGAAAAACTCATGGTTTTGAAAATCGGACCGGACCAACGGGTTCGACCGGTTCAACCATGAACCAGTCCTATGGACGGTTCAGTCCTCCTAAATGACCGGTTTGGCGAACTGGTCCCAGTTCTTAAGAACCGATCGGTTCAATTCATAATATATTTAAGTAATTTAATTTAATATAAAATATTTAATTAAATATTAAATTAAAAAATGTAAAATGTTATGTATTAAGCACTAGAAAATCATACCTACATGATTCCATCACCTTGTGAGCTCTTAATTTATGGATACCAGAAAAGTTATATAAACAACACAACATAAATCTCCCAAGTGATGTGAGACTAAATAACTTGTAGAAATTTCTATAATGTGTGCATGATGGATTGCCTCCATTATGATTTTTTTAAAAAAATTATAAAGGATATTCAAATAAAAAAAATAATTATAATAAATTTCAAAATTTTAAATTTATAATTATTTAAATAAAAAAAGATTATTTATAATTTTTAAAATTCTAAAACTTTTCTCTAAATATGAAAGTAAATGATAATAAGATAAATAAAAAATCTAAAATAAATAATATTGTATGACTTTATAAATATAATTTTATCATGTGAATTTTATAAATAATTTATAAGTGTAAATTATACCTAAATATATAATATAAATTAACAATTATTTATAAATTATATATTTATATATAAACTAAATTTCTATTAAATATGAATTAAAATTGAAGATTGGAGATATTTACATTAAAATTTAAAATTAGTAATTATTTATATTTAAATATATAATATAAATTATAAATTATTTATATTTAACTTTAAAATTATGAAATATATTATTTATTAATGAATTTTATTTATTTCCTAGTCTCAAAATTCTTAGAATTATGGAGTTTTTAAAGTTAGATTGTCATATTACTATGTTAATTTTATTAATTTTTAATAATATTATTGTTTACTATGTCATTCGATCCGTTGTGGCCGAGTTGTGAACCCCTCCTTTCGGTTCATTGTCTGATCTTGTTTTCACAACCTTGAGAAAAATGATAGTCAAAATAAATTATGGCTGTTTGAAAAATAAAACAATAAAAAAATTATCCCTAACAAACTCTAAAGTTATACTTTGACATTTAATATTAAGAAAATCAGCAGAAGAAAAAAAAATCAAAATAAATGAAAAAGAAACACAAATAAACATATAGATATTGATGTTACTAATATATTTGAAATTCATAATAAAATTACTTCCATATGTTGATAATGATAGAGAAAAACTAACATACTGTGTTTTCTATAATTTTTTTATATTGAAGATTGAATAAAAATATTCAAATTAAAAATTAAATTATATCAAATTCTTCAAAAATTATATAATAAAAAATAACATAAAAATGAATGTAAACATTATTTGCATGACAAAATTATAAATTTCATTAAAAATTACTTTACAATCTTCTTAATACATACTATTTAAAAAATAATTAAGAGCATTAGTAAATTTAATTCCTCCAAAACTAAATTGATCTGACATAACTAAAATATAATTCAATTGATTTAATTAGATGTGAAAAAATAATTTCGGCAATTCAATTTTTTGAATTTTACAATCAAAATCAATTGATTTGGAACATTTATAAATCAAATCATTTAAATCAGCTAAACCCACACCCACCTCTACTCAAATATGTAACCTCCTTTCAGGAATTAGGGAGCATAGTGATTGAACAAGGGCTTTTTGATTGCAGAAAGGTTTAATACTCCTGAATTGGCTATCCACCCAGCATAGTAAACAAATGCAAAATACATGTGGCTTCTACCTTTTGTTTCTCTCTCAGGACAGAAATTCAAAAATTTATCGAACAATCAGGTCCATATTAAGAAAAATAGAGGTCTACCTACAAAGATTTGATTAGAAAGTATTACAAATGATATTTTTTTCTTATATTTAAATGAGAATTTGACTATTAGGCTTCATTTGTGATAGCTTTCTTACTGCTTTGTAAAGCAACATTCTAATACAAAGATTTCTTGAACTGGAAATTTTTATGCTAGAAAATTGCTTTAGAAAAGCAGTATGAAAGTTATCCCAAACGAAACTTTAATAGGACATAATGGAAAAAGAATTCATGTAATCGACCCCATATAATGGGACCAAGGCTTGATACAGCTATTGTTGTTGTTGTAGAGCAAACATGATGAGCACATGCTTGCATAGTTATTAAATGCATCAAGGCGTGCAGAAATTCTTCACCATTGGAAAACTCAAGTACAGCTGCTATTTGCGACATCAAAATCAATACAATTGAGTAAATAAAGCGTAACCTAACAGCTTCTAAATGGAGAGCCAGAAATTCTGGCAGGTTTAAAAGTGAGCACATCACAATGAAAGATGGTTGCAACACAACACATAGCAACACATAAAATTGAGAGATGATGAACAGAAGACACCAAAGTCCAAGTCAAACCTGTCTGTCTGCACTTATCTTTCATAACTTCCATCCTCCAGGGCTTTATTTTGATGAAAAATTATTTAGAATTTCCCCAAGTGTAACGGTCACAGCAGCTGGAAACAAGGAGATCAGCAGAGAAGATAGAAAAATCATCATTAGAAAAAAAAAGAACAGGGAGAGAGGGCTTTGAAGGAAAGAAACCAAGCAAAAAATTCATGGAAAAAAAAAATGTACGCAGCTCACTTTGATATGTTGGTTGACAATTTTAACCATCAACTAAAAGCTCATAAGTTCGAAGGTCGTGTATTTGATGTGTGTAAGAGTTTGTTTTAATTGATTCAAAAGTTAAAAAATAAAAGAAGTGTGCCAGAGTGTGGGCTCCAAAAATTCGGCCCCGGCCTCCGCCCGCTCTTTTGCTTTTCGAGGGGGGAGTTTTAACAGGATAAGTTCCGGGGTAAATTTTGGAAGGCAGATGGGTTTGTAGATAAGACACTACCCAGAGATTTCGCCCTCATTTTGTGAGGACTTTATGATCTGAGTTCTGGTTTCCTATAGGCGCAAGCCCCTATAGTTAATTACCCCTCCCGATAACGAGAGAGAACTTTCGATTAAGGCTAGTCATCAATCAGATACGTATAGATACGTGCATCTGGCATATAGTAGCAGCATGGGTTTAGAAATTGGAGAGTTTGGGAATTTGAAAGATTGGAGGATTTGGAAATTAAAAAGAGTTAATATTTAAAATTAGAAACTTCACCATCTGGCACTTAAAGCGGATGGTGGGGGAATGGATGATGGACCCGATCAAGATCCCATGGTTCCGTCATCCCGGGCCATCGTGATCCCTGGTCTACTTAGTCAGAGGAGGTAGTCGACCCAACCTGACAGAAGGATCCTTGTCGGCAGCCATGGGTTGCTTCGTCCAAGGGTACCTTGTAGACCTGGGGTGAATATTTGTCTAAGGGGACAAATTTGAATCCACCTTAGCTAACAGAGGGCTTTATGCCCTATCAATCATATCCTATTGATTCATATCTCAAGGATTTGATGCCATTGGGGAGCATACGGGCTCTGGCCATAACCATAATATAATGGTGCCATTTGGCAGCGACCACCTGGTTCAGAGGGCCCCGAGTCATAACCGTTTATCCTGCAGTGCCATTTGGCGGCGAAACTGCCGGTTAGAGGACTCGTACCACGTCCTTGCTGGCAGGAGATTGTTTGAGAATGGATCCTAGTGATATTTTCGATCAGGCATTAGCTCTTTGCGAGCTGAAGTAAATTTTGATTTGTCCACCTCGGCAAACTGTTGCGGAGGGTGGGTGTATTTTGCTTTAAGCAATTTGATGATTGGATTTCAATTTTAAATATTTTAGATTTTTGGGATTGTTTTTGGAGTTTTTGAATTTTGTGGAAATTTTGGGAATTTTTGTGGAGTTTTGGATTTTGTGGGAGTTTGGGAGGTTTTTGAAATGATCTGTGTGGACCCCTCTGATTGAGATTTGCATTCAACACGGCCATCATCGGGGTACATGGGGTCATTCTCATTTATGGATTGAACCTTGTCGACTCTATCGAGCTGTTGATAGAGGATCGGGTTTCATAGGCTTTATGCCCTTGTAAGTGAATTTTCTTGATTGTAGGCCTTGAAGGCCTAATATGAACGTATAAAATGAATATCCCAGTCGACCTCGCAACCGTATATTTATTTGATAATTCGAGCCGTGTCAACTCCTATCTACTTGAATAGGAGGTTCGGGCTCGAACTTGAATTCACTTATTGACCCGCGCAGCATCCCTAGACGTCACGTGTGTACCAATAACACGCTCGCCGGGGCCCATGCGGGTGTTCAATTATATGTGCATTTTATAGTTATTGATTGAACCTTATCTACTCCTATCTGCTTGCATAGGAGGATCGGGTTTCATAGGCTTTGAGCCTTTGTTAGTGAATTCTCTTGATTATAAGCCTTGAAGGCCTAATATGAACTATAAAATAAATATTCCGGTCGATCTCGCGACCGCATATTTATTTAATGGTTCGAGCCGTGTCAACCCCTTTCTACCCGTACAGGAGGATCGGGCTCGAACTAGAATTCACTTATTGACCCGCGCAGCATCCCTAGACGTCACGTGTATTCTCACTACACGCTCGTCGGGGCCCATGCGGGTTGTAAGATTATATTTTCCCCTTTTAGTGTACCTATGTGTATACAAATTAAAGTGCACACGTGCGGGGGTATTTGAAATATTCATTGCTTATTTGTGCCGTCAACCACCATTTGAATGTAGCAATCTACTTGAGAGCTCGTACACGCCTTCTGTCTGCTTGTATATGGGTTGCAGATCCGATGGCGTTGCACTGGGATTTCATTTGGGGATTTGTACGCCTTCTGTCTGCTTGCAGGGATGTTGCAGATCCGGTGGCGTCGCGTCGTACGATCTCTACAACTGCTGCTGGTAGGCAGGTAGATGTTTTCATTCATAGATTGGAATTGACTTCAGGATACTGCATTTACTGAAGTCTTTCTGCATCTACCCATGAGTGACATGTTTTACGTACATCTGTACTCGTAGAGAGATTGTATGTATTGCAGATCTTTAAGCATTTTGCTTGTAGGCAATACATTTGATGTGTCACTGATCTCCTACAGCAACTCGTAGGAGCTTTTATCTATTGTCAATTGGTCACCATTTGACTTTCAAAGGAAGTTGTATGTTCATTTGTGGATTAGTATTGGTCGTTAGATGAATGTCGTTCATCGATGATTCTGCTCCGTTGGTTGATTGATAAGTGGTTGCACTTGTCATTGGCTTCTTTATGTATGCTTGGGTTCAAGTCCAGCTTGATGTACAAGTTCATGTTCTAGTTCAAAGTCTTCTGAAATCTTTGGAAATTCAAACCTCTTGTAGTTCAATTGAGTTCAGGTTCTAGGTTATCTTATTCAAGCCCCCTGCTGTCCTTTTAAGTTCAAGTATAGCCGGTTGTCATTTGATAGTTGTTGATCATAAGCAAGCCATCAACACATATCAATCATCGTTACTTGTTGGTAAGGTTGTTGCATATTCATCACTAACCTTCTCATGCATACTGGTTAGTGAGTTAGTATATTCCTTGCACATTGACTTTCATGATATTATAGTGAGCTATGGCCTACATTTGACATTGGAAGGGGTGTCATAGTGTTCCTCATTCATCAAACTTATCAAATGGTCGTACTCATAGGATAGTTGGTATTTGTTGGTGCTGATGTTTCTAATCAGGCATGATAGTTCTCCAACATTCATAGGGCATTTTAGCTTGTTGGTTGGAGATAAGTCATCGTTTTCCTTCCTTTGCTTGTATGTTGATCTCGACTGTAGGGAATTGTTGCATCAATTGTGTATTCTTTATAACTCAGTGAATGCATCAAATCACTAGTCTTCCTCACTTGCAAGGTGTTAATACAACAGCTTGTATGTCAACTTATGTTGATTATGGGAGTGTTACTCTCCAATGTTTATCATAAGTCATTTATATTTACTCGTGTCATAGCCTCCATCAGAATCTCCTTGCCTATGTTTGCAGGGTGGATCAAATGCTATTATAAGTCCTGCTCTTCATCTTCAAGACAAACACTTGTATTATGGATTCCTTTTCCTTGCTCATGGCTTGATTGACATGAGCACTATGAGTTCCACCTCATTCATTTATTAGTTTTGAAGTTCAACTTCACATAGTCAACTTGTATATTCAATTCAAGTTCATATTTACTGTGTTTAGTTCGAATCAAAGTTCCTTGTTCTTCACTTGAGTTCGAGCTCAATGTCATGTTGTCCAAATCACATTTGAATATTCAAAAGTCCACTGTAGTCCGAAGTCGATTCGAGTTTGATTTCAGTTCATTGTGATTTGCACCAATTAAAAATCATTTGATTTCAATTTAAAATGTTTGTCCACTTTAGGTTCATTTGTGTTCATTCGAGTTCAAAGCACAAATTCTGGTCCTCTTCCTTTGAGCTCAAATAGGTCCAAGTACAGTCATATGATCACCCGAAATTTCGGCAGCATTCCGGCATCTCCCCCGTTTAGGGGAAATAACGGAAAACTGGGCCTTTCCCACCACGCTTAAGAAAGCGTGTATGGTAGATGCCCTCTTTCGAGGACACCGTGGCCGTGTAAAGTCTTCAATCCCCCACCACGCTTAAGAAAGCGTGTATGGGTCTTCGACGTACCTGAAAAAGCAAAGCATTTGTTTCCCCGCAGGTACAGAGCCGCATACGGGTACTTAAAATTGTCCCCACCACGCTAAGAAAAGCGTGTATAGGGCCTACCCGCCTCGCCGTAGGTGTCGCACCGGGTTCCCTTCCCACCACGCTTAAGAAAGCGTGTATAGGCGGTTTGCCGGCCCGACACGAACGCCGAGGCTAGGATTTTGAGGTGATTACCCGCCTCGTTGTAGGCGCCGCACCGGGGTCCCATCCCACCACGCTTATGAAAGCGTGTATAGGCGGTTTTCCGGTCCGCCGCAGACAACGAAGTAGGCTCTCGGAGTTTTAGAGTTGAGGAATTATACCTTGGCGACCGGCGAGGTTGGTACTATCAAATGTGCACGATGAACCAAGGCACAAAAATTTCTATTCCTCTTCTTTTTTTTTTCTTTTTTTTTTTTTGAATCTCTCTCCTTTTTTTTTGAAACTATTTTCTTCCTTTTTTTTTTTTTGTTTCCCTCACACACACACACATATATACATAATATAGTTATATTATAACATATAATATAATTATATTAATATGTATAAATCATATAATATAATTATATTATAATGTATAATATAAATATATTAAAACAGATATATATATATATATATACAATATACTAATAATATTAACTTATTATTATGATAATTATAGTTATAATAGTTAGTAACTAATAATAATACGATAAGGAAATAAGAGATATATACCTAATCAACTAAGGGAAGTCGGGTACAGGGTCTTGCGGCAGAGATAGAGGGAGGAAGAGGGTTTGCGGCTTGCTGTATGCAGGAGGTCGGTACAGGGGTGTTCGGCCAGGTAAGAGGAGTTCAGCACACACTCTCTCTCTCTCTCCCTCTCTCTCTCTCTGTTTCTCTGTGGATTGGAAGGATCGGAGGTCGGACGGAGCTAGGGCAGGGGTTCGGCTCTGGCTGGGCTCGGCCTGGGGTTGTGATCGGACGGGACAGGGAAGGAGGACGGGAGGTATGGCTTGGGTCTTCGATTGATTGGGGGTGTGCGTCGAAGAGGAAGACCGGAATGAGAAGAGGGGCTCGGTTCGGAGGGTTTGCGAGAGGGAAGACAAGGCTTGCTCGCGGCTGCTGGAGTCGGACCAGGGAGGAGGCGGCTTCGGCAGGGTAAGGGAGATCTCCCTCTCTCCTTCTCTCGCTCTCTTTCTCTCTTTCTGGATCGGAGAAGCAAAGGGATCGGGATGGAGATCGCGAGGAAGGAGGCGGATGTCGGAAGCTGGGATTCGGAACTGGGAAGAGGAGTTTGGCGTGGAAGAAGTCTCTCCAGTTGAAGCCTCCCCAGCCTCCTTTTATTGACGTTGAGAGGCGCAGAACCGAGGCCATCGCAGGATTTCCGGACTGCTTCGGCGCCGAATTCAGCGGGATCTGTGGATCCGGCGGACATGAGGTACGATTTCAGCGATTTTTTTTTCGTTTCTTTTGGGTATGATCCGGAGGTCAACAAATGCCCCCCAACAAATGTGGTTCGCGTCTAGAGCGAATCACGTTTGTTGTATGTTGATTGACTCTATGGATCTCTAGATATTTATTCTAGATGTCACATAAAGGTATTCATTTAGTGGATTTCCAAAAGTTTGTTTGGATGTCACACTAAGAATTTTGTTTAGTGAATCTCCAAAGATTTGCCTGGATGTCACACTAAGATTATCATTTTGTAGCCATTCAAGAATCTATCTCTGTGTCTTCATAGCTCTTTAAATGCACTTGTAATCTTCAGTATAGTTGATGTATTTGTCCTTGGTCAAGTAGAGATCCGTGAGATAGTGACAGAGCACTTCGTACTTTAGATTTCTAGAGCATCAGTTTGTAGGTCGATGTTAGTAGATAACATTGCCACTCCCTGCATTCTTCTTTTGCCGTCAGCATGTGTAGATGTGATATTTCTATCACTTTTACTGATTGTATCTTGCTCAAAATATACTTTATGCTGATAGCACATTCAGTTTACGGAGGCTCTTCAATTCTTCCTTCCTCTAGTTGTATCTTGGTAAAATTTTAAATATTTATTTGGGGATCTCGACACGTAGCACGATGTCGACCCAAATAAATATTTAAAATGCCCCCAGTCCTTAGGGACGTTTGTAGATGTCGTTCGGGATACTTCTTTTGTAGCTTTAGTGAGATTTTGGTTCCTTCTGTCCTGTGCTTTGTGCTGCGGACATTGATGGAGAATTACCTGATTTTGTCTTTACTGACTTGTCAGGAGATTTGTACCTTCTGCCCTATGCTTCTTGCTTTGGCGGGCTTGATGAAGGAGTAGATGCCGGTGACCTAGACGTATTAGGTCGTTGGCGAGAAGTCATCGGTCCAGAGCTTTGTGCATAGCGGACTTGTTGATGACAGAATCCTCTTAGTTCAGCTCCAAGCTTTTCATGAACTTTGGGATAATTTCTTCGGTCCTTTGCTTTGTGCTTTGGTGGACTTGTTGAAGAAAAATTTCTTCGATCCTAGCTTCGTGCTTTACGGATTTGTTGAAGGATTTGCAGGTTTCGGATTTGGTTGATAGTACCAAGTGTGGATAGTATCTTGATCCTTGACCACTTGAGGAGATTTTAATCTGAGTCACTTGAGTTCATCAGATCGGGAGAGCTGGGATTTGATAGCTCTTCATCCTCTGGTTGCTGAGATGGGGGTTCCTCTACTACGGCTTTTCTTATGGCGTGTTGAGTAGATGGAGCTGCCAGCGATCCGGCCATATTTGGGCGTGTTGGATCCGACCTCTTACACCCATTCAGGCTTCAGACTTGAGCTAGGGGAAATGTGCTTCCCAATGCTGATTTTGCTGAAGTTGGTAGATTTTGAGTCTTCCTTCGTGGTTGAAGATTTAGAGCCTACGCGAATTTGGTAATTGCTCGAGATTTCTCCTTCCCACTGGAACCTTGATTCTCCGATCAATTAGGAGAATTTTGTAGACTACGATCACTTGAACTTATCGAGTCAAATTTGCATTCGTACTTCCTACAGTCCCTACTGACGAGTTGACGAAGTGGGGGTTCCGCTACTACGGCCTTTCTTATGGCGTGTTGAGTAGACGGAGCTGCCAGCGATCCGGCCATATTTGGGCGTGTTGGATCCGACCTCTTACACCCACTCGAACCTTAAGCTTCAGGCTGCTGAAAGACTCCAGGTCGTTCTGACTCAATTTGTTGAAATGTGAAGTCACAAAAGTCTCTTTTTGACCTTTGAAATCTTGATTTGTTTGAGAAAGTGATGTCTCTGTCTTTTGAAAGATCACCTGCATATACTTTGAAAGGAATTTGTTGTATTCTTCAGTATGAAAGAATATTTGTGTTGGTGATTTTAAATATTTATTCGGGGATCTCGGCATGCAGCGCGATGTCGACCCGAATAAATATTTAAAATGCCCCCTGTCTCGCAGGGACACTTCATAATGGAGTAAATTTGAGATTTTGTGATTTTAAATATTTATTTGGGGATCTCGGCATGCAGCGCGATGTCGACCCGAATAAATATTTAAAATGCCCCCTGTCTTGCAGGGATATTTCATAATAGAATAAATTTGAAATCTTGATATTTTAAATATTTCTTGGGGATCTCAGCACGGAGCATGATGTCAACCCAAATAAATATTTAAAAATGCCCCCTGTCCTGTAGGGAGATTTTGAAATGCATTCTTGCAACACAAGAGAATTTCAAAAATATAAAATGTAAAGTGTATATAGATATGCATGAAATACATAATAATATAACACTTCTTCGGGCAATCTTATGCATGGTACTTCTTCAGATGTCGACCGTTGATCGGCGGCATAGGCCTCTGACCGTGCAGATCGATAAGCTGGTAGGCTCCTCCTTGGTACGCCTTCTCGATGACGAATGGGCCTTCCCAGTTGGACACAAACTTGCCACCAATTCTTCGGTGTGGGATGATTGGTCTTCTCAGCACCAGGACCAATTCCCCTTCTTGAAAGGATCGAGGGCGCACCATCCGATCAAATGATTTTGCCATCCTTCCTCGGTAGATTTCTAAGTTCTGTTGGGCTTGCAGCCTGACTTCGTCGAGTGCATCGAGCTCCTCAATTCTTAGGCGAGCATTCTGCTCTTGAGTAAGCTCATTCTGGATAGCGACCCGAAGAGACGGTAATTCAACTTCTAGTGGTAAGACGGCTTCAGCCCCGAACACTAGTGAATAGGGAGTGGCTTTGGTTGGTGTTTTGTAGGTCGTACGATACGCCCACAATGCTTCTGCCATCTTTGTATGCCATTCTCTTTTATTCTTGGTGAGGATCTTCTTCAACAATTTCACTAACGTCTTATTGAAGGCCTCAGCCAGACCATTGGCTCTTGGGTTATATATAGACGAGTATCGCCAGTCAATCTTGTGACGATCTACGAATTTGTAGATCTTTGTACTCTTGAATGCTGTGCCATTGTCTGAGATCACACGGCGTGGTACACCGAATCTGTAGACGACGTTGTGGGTAAAGAAGTTGATCACGTGCTCGGACGTAACTTCCCTGAATGGTGCCGCTTCTGCCCACTTAGAAAAATAGTCTGTTGCTGCCAGTATAAAGCGGTGCCCTGCCGATGACGGCGGATCTATTGGCCCAATTATGTCTGTGCCCCAACATTCAAACGGCCAGGACGCTATCGTTGGGTGTAGAGGATTTGGCGGTTGATGAATGACATCACCGTGAATCTGACACTCGTGGCACTTCTTAGCGTGGTTGATACAATCTCTCACCATCGTAGGCCAGTAATAACCCATTCTTTTAATTTTAGTAGCCATCTTGGGACCTGACTGATGTGCTCCGCAGAGTCCTTCATGTACTTCTGTTACTGCTTTATCAGCTTCTTTGGTCCCTAGGCACCTTAGCCACATTTGATCAAAAGCTCGCCGATATAGCGTATTATTGACAAACGCGTATCGCAATGCTCTTTTTCTAATTTGTGCAGCCAGAGATTTATCTGTTGGGAGTTTGCTTTCTTTGAAATAGTCGACGAATGGTTGCCTCCAATCGTCTTCGACTTCAACATCTAGGCAATCCAACCACGACTCTGAGAATCTACCAGTTCTTCGTCTTTTTACTGCTGGACGTTCCCCTGGTTGATTTTTAATAGTGATTTGTTGTGGATGTTGAGGATCGACCGGGGTTGCATCCTGCTGGTTT
Organism: Dendrobium chrysotoxum; assembly: GCA_019925795.1. Classification (NCBI taxonomy): domain Eukaryota; kingdom Viridiplantae; phylum Streptophyta; class Magnoliopsida; order Asparagales; family Orchidaceae; genus Dendrobium; species Dendrobium chrysotoxum. The sequence continues at coordinate 11,013,140 of CM034297.1, forward strand.
GAACCTGGTATTCCTTCTGCCTGCGGGAATTGTAGGGTTGCTGGCTCTAAGACTCGGCGGTTTTCAACCGCAATGAATATAGGTGGCCTCTTATCCTCATTTGCAAGCTCCTTGGCCAGTTTAGCTAGACAATCTGCTTTTGCATTCTGTCCTCGAGGAACCTGAGTCATCCTGACATTCGGTATTTGTTTTAGAAGCTCGAGAGCTCGTCGGTGGTAGTGGGCCAATTCGAGTTTGCAAATCTTGTAAATGCCCTGAACTTGATTTATCACAAGTTGAGAATCACCGAAAATTTGGAGATCTGTGATTTGGACATCAATTGCAATCTCCAGTCCTGCTATTAGAGCTTCGTATTCGGCTTCATTATTGGTCCGAGGTTCAGTTAGACTGAACGAGAATCTCATTATGCCTCCCTCGGGTTCTATGAAAATGAGACCGATGCCAGCTTGAGCCTTTGCAATATTTGGGGGTCTGGGAGATTTGATTGACGATGCTCCATCAAAATACATCTCCCAAAATTGTAATTTCTGCTCTTCATCAACTTGCATGATCTGTTCATCAGGCAAATCATCATTGAGCGGAGAATCTGCTGGAATCGGATGTGCGGCGAGAAAATCTGCCAAAGCTTGTCCCTTTACAGCCTTCTGTGGCATGTACACTATGTCAAATTGCAATAATAGCACTGCCCACCTTGCTAAACGACCTGCCAACGCTGGTCTTGTCATTAAGAACTTCAGCGGATCGATCTTTGATATCAAGGTAATTTTGTGGGAAAGCATATAGTGGCGAAGTTTCTGAATTGCAAAAATCAGCGCCAGACAATGCTTTTCAATCGGAGAATAACGTATTTCCGCCCCAATCAGTCTCCGACTGATATAATAAAGTGCATTCTCCTTGCCTTCTTCATTATGCTGGGCCAATAATGCTCCGAGGGACTCTTCTAGTGCAGCCGTATACAGTATAAGAGGCTTCCCCGGAATTGGCGCTGCGAGAATGGGTGGATTTAATAGATATCTTTTGATGCTATCAAACGCCTCCTGGCATTCTTCATCCCACTTGAAGCGAACGTCCTTCTTCATCAGCTTTGAAAATGGTTGGCACCTACCCGACAGATTCGATATGAATCGTCGAATGAAAGCCAGTTGCCCTTGCAAGGAGCGGAGTTGACGGAGGCTTCTAGGCGGTGGCATCTCTATAATTGCCTTGATTTTATTGGGATCAACTTCTATGCCTCGATGGCGAACGACATACCCGAGAAATTTTCCTGAGGAGACCCCGAAAGCACATTTGAGAGGATTCATCTTCAGATCAAACTTTCTGATTCTTTCAAATACAACCCTCAGGTCATTCAAGTGATCCCTTCGATCTATGCTCTTGACAACCAGGTCATCTACATAGCATTCGACCTTCTGATGTATTAATTCATCAAAGATATGGGTCATCGCCCGTTGGTAAGTGGCACCAGCGTTCTTCAAGCCGAAGGGCATGACCGTGTAGCAAAAAATGCCGATGGGCGTTCTGAATGACGTATGCCTTTCATCCTCAGGAGCCATCTTGATCTGGTTGTATCCTGACGATCCATCCATAAACGAGAACATGTCATAATTTGACGTGTTGTCTACTAGGAGTTCGGATACAGGCAGCGGAAAATCATCTTTTGGACACGCCTTGTTGAGGTCCCGAAAGTCGATACAGATGCGTATCTGACCGTTCTTCTTCTTCACCGGGACGATATTGGCAATCCAGTCGGCGTATTTCTCTTCGCGGATGAAGCCCGCTTCTATGAGCTTTTTGGTTTCAGCAATCACCTGTTCTTCAATCTCCAATCTCATTCTTCTTGGAGCTTGTTTGACGGGTGCGACATCCGGTTTGATTGCCAACCTATGAACTGCTACCTCAGGGGATAAGCCGGGCATCTCAGCATATGTCCAGGCAAAGCAATCCCTGAATTCACAGAGGAGTTCTTTTATCTCTTCCACTTGATCTTCCGGCAGAAGGGAACTAATGAAGGTTGGGCGAGGGTCATCCTCGGTTCCCAAGTTGACTTCTTTTAGTTCGTCCATAGTGGTTGCCTGTCCACCATCTTCAAGCTCTTCTGGTGCAGGCTTGGCCTCTAGAGGCTGATCATCGTAATCATCAACTTCATAGACCTCTTCATCAGACTCGTCATTGGGTTCAACTTCCCTGCAAGTGATGGCTCGGCAAGTCTCCTTCCGGATGCATTTTCGCCTGACGAATCCGATACCTTTATATGCATTCATTTCCTTCCGCCGCATTGGACGCGGATTCCTTCCATACCAGAGACTTAAACACATACGAAGTTGTCGTTTGGGGGTGGGAACATTGATCCACTTTCGCAACATTCTTTGAATACCTTTGGTATTAAACCTAGGTAGCCTCGTAGGTAGTAATTCTTCAGAATCGATGAAGACATGGTCCCAATCACGATTCACTTCTTCATCCTTTCCTACGGAGTAGAATATATTTCCTGACTCGATCCCCTTTCTGATTGGAGGCAGATAAAGGGTTACAAGTTCTTCAACTTTATGCACATCTCGTTGAATTATTTCTTTAAAATACTGTAGGGGAATACGAGTGACTACGAGCACGCTATCTGAGATTGACAGGCTATCTATTCTTCTAGAGAATACCTCTTGTACCGTGTTCATATAGATAGAGTCGTAGTCATAGTCATCATTTGAATATGCGACCTCCCTACTCCATTCGTCCATCGAACGACATACCCTCTGGGATTTTGCGGGGGTGACATTATCTTCATCTGTGTCGCTCCCAAGGTGAGGTACACGTTTCCTTTCTTTAGAAGTGGCAGTGGTAGCTTCTTTGGGAAGAGTCGGCGTTGCCTTCTTTCTCCCCACCTGCTTCCTCTCACCTTTTTGTTCAGGTTGCTTTGCACTCTTTGGGTTAGATGCTTGAGCCTTTAGAGAGCTTGATAACTTTTGCTTCTTTGGCATGAAGTACTGCGCATCTTCATAGACTGTCGCTTCATGGACCGCGAAGGGCTGAATATCACCAGAGATCCTGAATTCTTCCCCATCCCTAAGGTATTTCATGCACTGGTGTAGTGTTGATGGGACGATGCCATACTCGTGCAACCAGGGGCGACCTAGGAGCGCCTTGAATGAAGTGTCCGCATCAATCACATGAAATTTAGCTTCTGTATGGAATTCTCCAAATACAAGAGGGAGCATAAACGATCCAAGGGTTTTCTGCCCTTTTTCGTTAAAGCCATGTACCATAAGCTTATCTGGCCCGAGGTGCTCTACGTTGAGGCACAATGAACTTAGTGCTTTTAAGCTCATGAGGTTGATGGAGGATCCAGGGTCGATCAAAATTCGACTGATTACCAGATCGTCACTCTCTGCGGTAACATACAGAGGTCGATTGTGGTCTGCCGTCCCAAGCATCATGTCGTCCTCAGTAAAAGTGATGAACGGTTCATTTCGAGCTTGCAGGACCTCAGTTAGGTTGCGCTCGGCGAAGTACGCCTCATATCTTTCGGGGTCTTTGAGAGCCTGAATCAAAGTCTCCCGAAGATCCTTGGACATCACCAGAGCGTCGTATATGCTGAGCTGGGCAGGGATCTTCCTCAGATGGGATAAGATATTATAATCTATTCCCTTAACTGGAGTATGTTTCTTCTTGGGATCCTTGGAGATAATGTCTTCGTTGACAACTATCTCTTTTCCCTTATCCTTATTGGATATTCCTTTCTTTGGCGGAGGTGGTAGTATCTTGCCACTTCTCAACTGCACTTGAGCGATCTCTTCTGGATCAGATTCATTTGACGGTGCATTTTCTTCAGAGTCTGCCATCGTCGCGTCTAGGGATTCATTTGTTGACTCAGAATCACCTCCCAGATTTACATGTCCTATCTGCGACGCTATATCGGGATCAGATTCATCTGTCTTTGGAAAATGCAGATCCTCCTCTGAGCTGTAGTCCATTGACGATGTTGCCAGACAGGTTTCAACGATCATCTCTCTGACATATTTTTCTTTTGTCAGAGTTATTGGCGTTGCTGAAATGACCCGACATACTTCTGTGGGAAGAGGATCCTCATCAGCCTCTTCTGCCTCGTCAATCTTGAGCTCTGACATAAAGTCGGCAAGCTTAACAGGACGCCTCGCAGTCTGGTAATATTCATCCAGGCTATCTATAACCCTCTGGGTTGCTGTTTTCTTCTCCTTGGGCTTCTTCAGTTTTGTCTTCTTCTTGGAGGACTTTTTCTTTCCAGACTTTGGAGGGCCCGCTTGGTTAGGAAACTGTTTAGAAGCAGACGCTTGTGCCACAGGTAGTGCCTTCAGATTTAACACTGGCTCAGTGGGAGATTTCCATTTTACACATGGAACTTCTTCAAGCTGTTTCAACATCTTCACAGTTTTCTTAGAGACCACAGTCTCCCACTGTTCTTCTGGAATCGGCTTCTTCCCTTTTCTCCTTTCTTCAATCGGGGGTACGGAAGAAGTCGTAACTACCCGAGTTGACTCTTTTCTGGGGTGAGTCAGCACATTATCGGACAATGTGAGCTCTCCTCTTTGATATTTTCTTTCAAGCCAATCTTTAAAGACATAGCAATCTTCGATTGGATGACTCATCACCCGATGATATGGGCAGTAGTTTGGGTCGCCACTATGTTTTGACTCCTCGGGTCTCTTGCACTCTGGCAGTTCTAAACCCGCTTTCAATGCTTGTCGAAACAGCTTGGCAACACTTTCCCTTTTAAATGAATATTCTTTGTTCATTTTATCTTTGAGGGAGGGGAACGTTCGATCACCAGTTCCCGTTGTTTGTCTCGGGCGTTCTCCACCGCCCTGATAATTTCTTGGTTTATCATTACCCCCGAGTATCAGCTTCGGCTGGGGGTTAGGGTTGTAGACTTGCTTAGGCTTTTCTTGATATTGCATCGGCTGCTTGCCTTTATCTATATTATACGTCATCTGTTTCTCCTTATCAGTTCTAGAGAAAAATATAGAGTCAGCCTCGCCTCTTCTAGCACCTGAGGCTTTAGTTTTCTTGGGCTTATCAGAATAATTCTCTGATTTTGACAAGTTCAGTTTCTCGAACTTTGCTACTCTATCCAGTAAATCCTGAAATGTGGTAATAGTAGCCATGCACAGGAACGGTTGCATTTTGTCATCAATGTTTCCCATTAACAACTGTACGGCATGTTCTTCTTCAAGTTGTTGCTCACATTTCATGCTTAGATTGCGCCAGCGAGTGATGTATTTAGTCACTGATTCTTCCTTCTTTCTCTTATTCAGAGCAAGGTCAGCGATCGTTATCTTCTCGGTCGCACTGGCAAATCTCTTCACGAACATATTCTCTAACTCTGCAAATGTTTTTACAGAGTCATTTGGTAGTTCGGCGTACCATTCGAAAGCAGCTGCTGTCAAACTGCTAACGAATTGTCGGAAGAGTAGAGCATCATTCCCTCCAGTATTCCCGCAGGTGGCTTTGAACTGCGCCAAGTGCTGTCTGGGATTTTTGTTGCCATCAAAAGTATTGAATTTTGGCACAGAATATCCCTTCGGGTATGGCACCTGATCATACTCTGCCGGGTACGGGCGACCTTTACCCACTAGCTTCTCCGCCTGATCAATAGCTATAATAGCCCTGATCCTTTCTGTAATGATCCCTTCAAGCTGTGCAGCAGTCACAGGCTCGGAGGTACTTGCGATATTCTGCGGAGTAGGCTGACGAGTGGTATTCTGAGCCTCGTGGCCACCTTCAGGAGTGTCCCGTACTCCTGAGACTTGCGGCACTTGGAAGTTTGGAGGATCAGGGGGAGGATTGGGTATAGAACCAACTGCAGCATTTCTCTGCATGATCTGCATCATTGCCGTCATTTGGGTCATCATCTCTGTCATTTTCTCATGCAACTGAGAGATTTCCCTATCCTTGGCCCTCATTTGACGTTTCATTTGTCTCTGCATTTCTGCGAGCGTGACGTTCTCGTCAGCAAAGGGATTATCCTCAGCTTCTTCTCGCTCTTCTTGGGAATGGACACCTCTGCCAGTGGTGGACCCGGCTTCATGGCGGCGCCGATATACTTGTCTAGGCGGTGGTTGCCAACGATCATCATCTTCATCATCGTCGTAGTAGGCCTCCTCTTCGACATTGATGTGTCTCACCATGTAGACCACTTCCATGTCCAAGGTGTTATTTACCTCTTCCAAGACTTCTTCTATGTATTCCATATTTTCTTCTAGATTTTCTTCCATGTATTCTTCAATATTTTCTTCTCCCGTATCTTCTTCTCCTTCTTCTAGTACTCGAATCTCCGAGCGGCGGCGCCACTGGATCTCCGGTTCTTGGTTAGGCAGGAAGATCTCTTCGACCCGTGGGCTGCGGTCGAAGTTAGACTCTTCCTTGGGAGGAGTTAGTGAGCGACGGGATCCCCTGGAGGATTCTCCAAGGTGTCTACCGTTGGGAGGAGCGTCATCGTGGGCCTCCTTTGGAACCCATTTCTGACGTTGTTTGTAACTGGGGGCGGATCTCCGGGAAGCAGTACCGGATGTCACGCCCAAATCAGTTCTTTTTCTTTCGTTCTTTTCTTCTCTGCGAGGCCTTGGCCTCCAGATTTGTTTTCCCTTCCACCGGGACCTTTCGGCGGTGGATCCCTGAATGTGTGGTTCAGGTGTCACACCCCGATGTTCACCGTGCGGGGTGTATTTTCTTTCCTTTCTCTCCACAGCAAGAGACAGGCGCTCTCTTGGTGGAGTTCTTCTTGTTTCGACCATCAGTGGCCGCTGGTACCTTCTCTTTTTCAGTCCTCTCTCCTTCACGGTCTTCAGGACTCTGTAGACTCGAGCTGAGAGAGTTTCAGGCTCCTTCTTCTTTTGAGGAGGTGGGACTTCAGGCTGTCGGTCCCAGAATGACTTCTTCAGCTCCCCAGTTGAGCTGTTCCTCTTAACCCACTTCAAATTTGTGAACCCATTCCGGGTAGGAATGTTCGCTTCTAGCTCTTGGGCCGACAGATTTGAGGGATGAGTTGAGAATTGTTGCTGAGCCCGGAGCTCAGCATTCAGTTTCCTCCTCTGTCTCCTAGTCAGTTTTCCTCCAGATGAGGAAGCTTCAGAAGTATTCTTCGCGGGTGCAGGTAACCCGGTTGGCAGATGTGTGGTGTTTGTCGTCACCACGGAGATCCTTCCTCCGGCTACAACCCTCTTGGTGGCCGGGATTTCTGGCTGCGACAGCCGTTCAAAGACAGAAATCCTCTCACGAGGATTTTCAGCAGCAGCAAGTCGTCGTGCCGGCAGGTGCACACGACGAGTGGTAATTCCAGCAGAGTGTGGCCTCCTAGCAGGCCCTTCAGTATTTCTGCCATTCGTAGGAATGGCGGTGGCCCTTTCAACAACAGCAGGGAAGTCAATGCTACCAAACTGGATGGTAGCTCCAGCATTCCCTGTCTCAATAATAGCGTTCGCCAGTTGGATCCTGGCTCCTTGTCCCAGCTGGACAGTCATTGGTGTATTCTGTAGATCCATCTGCATAAATGAAAGGTAAGGGTTAGTGATCAAAATTTGATTCATCACCCCACACTTTCAAAAATGCAGAGACTTGCACAGAATAGAAAACAAAAATAGATAACATTAGCGAGCAAATTCAAACAATACAAATTTAAAATACTGCTAAATACGTTATCTTGATAAATTTGTTTTAACGATCATTTTGAAAATTCAAAATTTTGATTCACTGAATGATCATTTTGAGAGATTCAAAATTTTAAATCTGCGTTGATTTGACTGCTACGATAGTACTGAGATGACTAGCCAAATATGGAAAGAGAAACCAATCCCCAGCGGAGTCGCCAGAAATCTGTGGGCTCCAAAAATTCGGCCCCGGCCTCCGCCCGCTCTTTTGCTTTTCGAGGGGGGAGTTTTAACAGGATAAGTTCCGGGGTAAATTTTGGAAGGCAGATGGGTTTGTAGATAAGACACTACCCAGAGATTTCGCCCTCATTTTGTGAGGACTTTATGATCTGAGTTCTGGTTTCCTATAGGCGCAAGCCCCTATAGTTAATTACCCCTCCCGATAACGAGAGAGAACTTTCGATTAAGGCTAGTCATCAATCAGATACGTATAGATACGTGCATCTGGCATATAGTAGCAGCATGGGTTTAGAAATTGGAGAGTTTGGGAATTTGAAAGATTGGAGGATTTGGAAATTAAAAAGAGTTAATATTTAAAATTAGAAACTTCACCATCTGGCACTTAAAGCGGATGGTGGGGGAATGGATGATGGACCCGATCAAGATCCCATGGTTCCGTCATCCCGGGCCATCGTGATCCCTGGTCTACTTAGTCAGAGGAGGTAGTCGACCCAACCTGACAGAAGGATCCTTGTCGGCAGCCATGGGTTGCTTCGTCCAAGGGTACCTTGTAGACCTGGGGTGAATATTTGTCTAAGGGGACAAATTTGAATCCACCTTAGCTAACAGAGGGCTTTATGCCCTATCAATCATATCCTATTGATTCATATCTCAAGGATTTGATGCCATTGGGGAGCATACGGGCTCTGGCCATAACCATAATATAATGGTGCCATTTGGCAGCGACCACCTGGTTCAGAGGGCCCTGAGTCATAACCGTTTATCCTGCAGTGCCATTTGGCGGCGAAACTGCCGGTTAGAGGACTCGTACCACGTCCTTGCTGGCAGGAGATTGTTTGAGAATGGATCCTAGTGATATTTTCGATCAGGCATTAGCTCTTTGCGAGCTGAAGTAAATTTTGATTTGTCCACCTCGGCAAACTGTTGCGGAGGGTGGGTGTATTTTGCTTTAAGCAATTTGATGATTGGATTTCAATTTTAAATATTTTAGATTTTTGGGATTGTTTTTGGAGTTTTTGAATTTTGTGGAAATTTTGGGAATTTTTGTGGAGTTTTGGATTTTGTGGGAGTTTGGGAGGTTTTTGAAATGATCTGTGTGGACCCCTCTGATTGAGATTTGCATTCAACACGGCCATCATCGGGGTACATGGGGTCATTCTCATTTATGGATTGAACCTTGTCGACTCTATCGAGCTGTTGATAGAGGATCGGGTTTCATAGGCTTTATGCCCTTGTAAGTGAATTTTCTTGATTGTAGGCCTTGAAGGCCTAATATGAACGTATAAAATGAATATCCCAGTCGACCTCGCAACCGTATATTTATTTGATAATTCGAGCCGTGTCAACTCCTATCTACTTGAATAGGAGGTTCGGGCTCGAACTTGAATTCACTTATTGACCCGCGCAGCATCCCTAGACGTCACGTGTGTACCAATAACACGCTCGCCGGGGCCCATGCGGGTGTTCAATTATATGTGCATTTTATAGTTATTGATTGAACCTTATCTACTCCTATCTGCTTGCATAGGAGGATCGGGTTTCATAGGCTTTGAGCCTTTGTTAGTGAATTCTCTTGATTATAAGCCTTGAAGGCCTAATATGAACTATAAAATAAATATTCCGGTCGATCTCGCGACCGCATATTTATTTAATGGTTCGAGCCGTGTCAACCCCTTTCTACCCGTACAGGAGGATCGGGCTCGAACTAGAATTCACTTATTGACCCGCGCAGCATCCCTAGACGTCACGTGTATTCTCACTACACGCTCGTCGGGGCCCATGCGGGTTGTAAGATTATATTTTCCCCTTTTAGTGTACCTATGTGTATACAAATTAAAGTGCACACGTGCGGGGGTATTTGAAATATTTCATTGCTTATTTGTGCCGTCAACCACCATTTGAATGTAGCAATCTACTTGAGAGCTCGTACACGCCTTCTGTCTGCTTGTATATGGGTTGCAGATCCGATGGCGTTGCACTGGGATTTCATTTGGGGATTTGTACGCCTTCTGTCTGCTTGCAGGGATGTTGCAGATCCGGTGGCGTCGCGTCGTACGATCTCTACAACTGCTGCTGGTAGGCAGGTAGATGTTTTCATTCATAGATTGGAATTGACTTCAGGATACTGCATTTACTGAAGTCTTTCTGCATCTACCCATGAGTGACATGTTTTACGTACATCTGTACTCGTAGAGAGATTGTATGTATTGCAGATCTTTAAGCATTTTGCTTGTAGGCAATACATTTGATGTGTCACTGATCTCCTACAGCAACTCGTAGGAGCTTTTATCTATTGTCAATTGGTCACCATTTGACTTTCAAAGGAAGTTGTATGTTCATTTGTGGATTAGTATTGGTCGTTAGATGAATGTCGTTCATCGATGATTCTGCTCCGTTGGTTGATTGATAAGTGGTTGCACTTGTCATTGGCTTCTTTATGTATGCTTGGGTTCAAGTCCAGCTTGATGTACAAGTTCATGTTCTAGTTCAAAGTCTTCTGAAATCTTTGGAAATTCAAACCTCTTGTAGTTCAATTGAGTTCAGGTTCTAGGTTATCTTATTCAAGCCCCCTGCTGTCCTTTTAAGTTCAAGTATAGCCGGTTGTCATTTGATAGTTGTTGATCATAAGCAAGCCATCAACACATATCAATCATCGTTACTTGTTGGTAAGGTTGTTGCATATTCATCACTAACCTTCTCATGCATACTGGTTAGTGAGTTAGTATATTCCTTGCACATTGACTTTCATGATATTATAGTGAGCTATGGCCTACATTTGACATTGGAAGGGGTGTCATAGTGTTCCTCATTCATCAAACTTATCAAATGGTCGTACTCATAGGATAGTTGGTATTTGTTGGTGCTGATGTTTCTAATCAGGCATGATAGTTCTCCAACATTCATAGGGCATTTTAGCTTGTTGGTTGGAGATAAGTCATCGTTTTCCTTCCTTTGCTTGTATGTTGATCTCGACTGTAGGGAATTGTTGCATCAATTGTGTATTCTTTATAACTCAGTGAATGCATCAAATCACTAGTCTTCCTCACTTGCAAGGTGTTAATACAACAGCTTGTATGTCAACTTATGTTGATTATGGGAGTGTTACTCTCCAATGTTTATCATAAGTCATTTATATTTACTCGTGTCATAGCCTCCATCAGAATCTCCTTGCCTATGTTTGCAGGGTGGATCAAATGCTATTATAAGTCCTGCTCTTCATCTTCAAGACAAACACTTGTATTATGGATTCCTTTTCCTTGCTCATGGCTTGATTGACATGAGCACTATGAGTTCCACCTCATTCATTTATTAGTTTTGAAGTTCAACTTCACATAGTCAACTTGTATATTCAATTCAAGTTCATATTTACTGTGTTTAGTTCGAATCAAAGTTCCTTGTTCTTCACTTGAGTTCGAGCTCAATGTCATGTTGTCCAAATCACATTTGAATATTCAAAAGTCCACTGTAGTCCGAAGTCGATTCGAGTTTGATTTCAGTTCATTGTGATTTGCACCAATTAAAAATCATTTGATTTCAATTTAAAATGTTTGTCCACTTTAGGTTCATTTGTGTTCATTCGAGTTCAAAGCACAAATTCTGGTCCTCTTCCTTTGAGCTCAAATAGGTCCAAGTACAGTCATATGATCACCCGAAATTTCGGCAGCATTCCGGCATCTCCCCCGTTTAGGGGAAATAACGGAAAACTGGGCCTTTCCCACCACGCTTAAGAAAGCGTGTATGGTAGATGCCCTCTTTCGAGGACACCGTGGCCGTGTAAAGTCTTCAATCCCCCACCACGCTTAAGAAAGCGTGTATGGGTCTTCGACGTACCTGAAAAAGCAAAGCATTTGTTTCCCCGCAGGTACAGAGCCGCATACGGGTACTTAAAATTGTCCCCACCACGCTAAGAAAAGCGTGTATAGGGCCTACCCGCCTCGCCGTAGGTGTCGCACCGGGTTCCCTTCCCACCACGCTTAAGAAAGCGTGTATAGGCGGTTTGCCGGCCCGACACGAACGCCGAGGCTAGGATTTTGAGGTGATTACCCGCCTCGTTGTAGGCGCCGCACCGGGGTCCCATCCCACCACGCTTATGAAAGCGTGTATAGGCGGTTTTCCGGTCCGCCGCAGACAACGAAGTAGGCTCTCGGAGTTTTAGAGTTGAGGAATTATACCTTGGCGACCGGCGAGGTTGGTACTATCAAATGTGCACGATGAACCAAGGCACAAAAATTTCTATTCCTCTTCTTTTTTTTTTCTTTTTTTTTTTTTGAATCTCTCTCCTTTTTTTTTGAAACTATTTTCTTCCTTTTTTTTTTTTTGTTTCCCTCACACACACACACATATATACATAATATAGTTATATTATAACATATAATATAATTATATTAATATGTATAAATCATATAATATAATTATATTATAATGTATAATATAAATATATTAAAACAGATATATATATATATATATATACAATATACTAATAATATTAACTTATTATTATGATAATTATAGTTATAATAGTTAGTAACTAATAATAATACGATAAGGAAATAAGAGATATATACCTAATCAACTAAGGGAAGTCGGGTACAGGGTCTTGCGGCAGAGATAGAGGGAGGAAGAGGGTTTGCGGCTTGCTGTATGCAGGAGGTCGGTACAGGGGTGTTCGGCCAGGTAAGAGGAGTTCAGCACACACTCTCTCTCTCTCTCCCTCTCTCTCTCTCTGTTTCTCTGTGGATTGGAAGGATCGGAGGTCGGACGGAGCTAGGGCAGGGGTTCGGCTCTGGCTGGGCTCGGCCTGGGGTTGTGATCGGACGGGACAGGGAAGGAGGACGGGAGGTATGGCTTGGGTCTTCGATTGATTGGGGGTGTGCGTCGAAGAGGAAGACCGGAATGAGAAGAGGGGCTCGGTTCGGAGGGTTTGCGAGAGGGAAGACAAGGCTTGCTCGCGGCTGCTGGAGTCGGACCAGGGAGGAGGCGGCTTCGGCAGGGTAAGGGAGATCTCCCTCTCTCCTTCTCTCGCTCTCTTTCTCTCTTTCTGGATCGGAGAAGCAAAGGGATCGGGATGGAGATCGCGAGGAAGGAGGCGGATATCGGAAGCTGGGATTCGGAACTGGGAAGAGGAGTTTGGCGTGGAAGAAGTCTCTCCAGTTGAAGCCTCCCCAGCCTCCTTTTATTGACGTTGAGAGGCGCAGAACCGAGGCCATCGCAGGATTTCCGGACTGCTTCGGCGCCGAATTCAGCGGGATCTGTGGATCCGGCGGACATGAGGTACGATTTCAGCGATTTTTTTTTCGTTTCTTTTGGGTATGATCCGGAGGTCAACACAGAGATATAAAATGAATTCACATGAATGTCAGTGTTCCTAGGACAAGAGATTATTATTGGCTTATGGCTCAGTATGTTACTAAATATAAACATTTTCAAAATGAGAAATCAAGCTTGGGCATCTCTCTAGAATATCAAAGTTGAATAAAAAATTAGATATCACAGGGGACAACAAATTAATGATTTCAGTGCTTAATCTTAGAACATCTGGACATAATTTGAAGATTGATTTCAACTTTCCACTCATTGATTAAAAAAGACTGATTGCAGTAATGGTTAGCTTTCATCAAGCTTTTGGAAACATGAACCAACGGTTTTTAGTGCAGGAGAAGTCAATAACATAGAGTTCTCACAATCATCAAGCTAGTGATGCATTTATCTATAGTTTGCAGTAAAGGAGTAAAAAACAAACAGTTATATATCATCATCATCAACCTTTATCCTAACCATATAAGATCATATATATGAATCCTAACAATCCATTTATTCCTGTCGAGTGAGTACTGCATAAATTATTGACTATAAATTTTATTGTACAACTTCTAACAAGGTTATGTTTGATCTACTCATTTTGTTTCATAATCTTACACATTAACTTTATCTAAGCCCTTTCATTGGTACATCTTCTATCGTCCTTTGTTGAATGTTTATCTCGAAACAGTTAAAATCTATTTTCGACTGCCATATTTCCAATAAATGGTACTCAAAACATCCGTCGAATATAATAATTTCCAAACTATCATTCCAAGTTTCATCTCATCCATCTTTACCTTCCCATCTCCATCACATACAAATTTATTATCAATAATTTATTTATCTCCTAACACTCGGATCCATAATACACAAGTCTAACTGAAACTTTATATAATTTTCTATTTAAGAAAATGGTCCAAATGATCCCTAAATTTTTTTAATGGAGCTAATTTTAGTCCACGACTATTTAATGTGCTCCATTGGTCCCTTGATTTTTGAAAAATTTTCCAATTTAATCCCGCTACCAAAATTCCTGTTTACTTGACGAAAGTTTACTCGTAGGAAATAGGAATGAATGAGGGGTTATATTAATCTTTTTGTTAAATTCAATACAATCTAGGGCTATGCTAAACACTAGTTTTGCTCTAGTGAGGGTGACAGCCAATGACAGAAAGATAGCAAGCCTCCACGGAGGATGATGAGCAACAAACCAAACGTAGAATAGGAGCCCATTCTTAAAAAAAGTATGACACCTTTTTAGAATATTAGATTAGAATTCCAAGGTTGGATGGATGAGCTCAAAAATCATGATTTAGAACATTATGAAAATTATCAAGGACCCATCATAGGATCAAAGGTCCAAGCTCATCAAGCACGAGGATCAAAAGAGGATATAATGCATGATGATCATCATGATCATGATGTTGGGATGTTGATTAAGGTCCCATCAAAAAATCAAAGTCTAGAGCTCATCAAGTGCAGTGCAAGGAAGATTAATGGACGATCAAATGCATGATGATCATCATAATCATGATAATGTTCAAGATGCCATAACAAGATCAAAGGCAAGAGGTCATAAATTACAAGGACGATCAAATTGATAAAGATTTAATAATTAGCAATGCCATGGGAAAATTGTCATTTGAATTTAACTTCTCAATTTTAAAATTCAAATATTTGGATTTTAAAATTTCAAATTTAAATTTCAAATTTTGCAATTTTAGTTTAAAACTTCTTTTCCTTTATTCTAGGACTCCCAGTTTGCTCATTCCACCTCCTAAGGCCAGCCAAAACCCCTTCTTTTTGAAAAAGTTTAAAATAATGAAGTTGGTAGTAGTTTGTCACTTTCCCATGTTGTAGTTGCTATCCCTCTTTCTCAATTAGATATGATTGTAATATGTTAAACACTTGCTAGGAAGATGAATAAAGAAGTTTTTGGCATTTGAAGAAAAATCTGAGAATTATTTATCATTGAGTTATAGCTTGATGGCTGACCTTTGATTTGTTCTGGGTGGGAGAAGTTAGTCATGTTATTCTTGTGATATTCATTCAAACTTCTCAAATCTCTATTATTTTCATCTTCCCAATTTCCACACACACCCTAAGATACTCACCCAAGCTTTCAACCATCAATGCAAAGTGTTGGATCTCTCCAAGAACCAATCAACAACTTGTTCTAATTTTAGACCTAGTTTACTTGGGTCAGCTGCTAAACCCCTCTAAGCTTCATACTACTAATCCAACAACTCCAGATCAATCCCCCACATACTCCCCAATCCCTTCAAAGCCTTTCCCTACTTTGAAAACACCTCTGGTCTCAAGTAAAATTTTAAACCCAAATTAGGTGCTCCCAAGCTTAAGCATATTTAAAGGGGTATTGTTTCCCACCACCACTACTCTCCTACAACATTCCTTAGCATTTTCACCACTTAGAAACATCCCTCACCATCTTTTGGAGGCTTCATAAACCACAGTTACAAGGTCATATCAGAATGTCAAGCAGAGGGGTCCCATCTGGGCAACATTACATAAAGGCCTGAACGAGAAGTGAGAGAAGATGCTAAGAAAATGTCAAAGAAGGAATGCATCTTGCTCAAAGATGCTTAGGTCAAAGATGGAGAAAAATGATGTCAACAACGGATGTTAATGTCAATAAAGGAGACAACAAGAGTTTGGCCCTAGGAGCAAACATAAATTAGACTGTATAGGTATTTTGCTCATTTTATTCTTAACATTACATTCGTACATACTATTTTTTTTTATCTTGATTTCATAAAAATGATTTTTTACTAAGCAAAAATTTTCATGAACAAATATAAACAGTCCATCTTCAATCAAGAAAAATGAGTAAGTGAATGTGGTTTTATACTATCGCTTTTATTATCTTGGACAAAAAAGACATTCGGGAGAAAATTTTGGACATTCATTAACTCAGGGACATGTATAATTTATTTTTGTTAATATGTTCTCAAAAATTGTTGATATTTATTATTCTAGCCTTTTTCTATCATGAATAATAACTCAAAGATTATGAATTTAGAAAATGGTATGATAACAAATCATATTGAAAAGACTCGCGGTGCATCAATCACAATGAGCTGTTAATCAAACTTTTATTGAAATTAGGCAAGGTAGAGAGAAAAATTGATTCTTTGAAGTCCAGATTTATGTTAATTGAAGAGCAAAATAAAATCTATAATTCTATAATCGTTACATAAAAAAACAATCTAAAGGCTAAGATGATATTGATGAAGAAAAGTGGCAATTATAAAGTTTTGGATGATTTTTTATATTTGTTATTTTAATTGTGTTGCCTATTAGTTTAATTATATTAATAAATATAAAAATAAAGCAAAATGGGTTTAGTGTCTTGATTATTGTGATATTTATAGTAATATATTGGATTTTTATAATGGAACAGGCAAGTCAGTACGACAGAAGAAGTTAAGCTTGCTAGTGCTACTTCTCCATCATTTCTTCAAATATAAAGCACACATTATAGATTTCTCAAAATCTCCTACAACTAGCACTAGAATGGTGGCATCAATAGCAAAAACTCTAAATGAAAGAATAAGGGTATCGATTTTCACAATTCATGTACATTAATATATTACAGGATTATAGGTACTTGACGATTGTTTTAGCTGTCCAAAGTTGATACCTCACAGAATTAAGTGGATAATTAAAAGAAAAAAAATTGAATACTAAATTCACTTTATAATTTAATAGATTAAACAAACATGAATAAATATACAATCCAGATAATATCATATGCAGTCCAGGTTCTCTTCTTTCAACAATTTTGTGTGTGCAGTAAATATAATTGCAGGATGAAGATGGAGGAATATTGTTGCGTTGGGAGTTTTCCTCCTTCAATCAACTATCTGATAGGATATACTTGGTTTCACAAGCAATCCTACCCAAAACGACAAGCCAACAGCAAAACTGCTGCAGTTTGGAGCAGAAATTCAGCCAAAATCAGAGGAAAACAGCAAAAAACTGAGAGGAAAACTGAGGGAAAACAACTCCAAAAGGATATATTCCACTAGTAGATGATTAAAAACAACCAAAGATACAACGTTCTTCAATTCGAGAGGAAGAACAACTCTCCAAAACTCTCTTGCAACACCAAGAGCCCTAAGCACCAACCCTAGATCTCAAATTAGATTCAAATTCAAGATGACCCTCTCTCCCTCCTAATCCCCCTAATTAACAATAAATGATTACTACAAAATACCTAAACAGCCCTTAGTATTCAAAATTTTCCCTCCCACATAAGCAAATCAGCCCCAAGTGGGGCCCACCTTGTCCGCCCCCCCCTTCTAGATCCGCCTGGAATAGACATGGACCGGTCCAGGCTGGACCGGTCCAGCTGGCCCCTCCTGGGCCGGCATCTGCGTAACATTACTCCCCTCCCAAAAACTCACCTTGTCCTCAAGGTGAAAAGAGGGGAATTGCTCTTTCACTCTTTCAAACGGCTCCCAAGTAGCATCAAAATCAGGAAGACCTTTCCATCCAATTAGCACTTCTGTCTCCCTTTTCATCAGATCTGACGCCTCGGAGCTCCAGCGGTTCCAGTATCACTTGCAAATCCTCAGTCAGTGTCTCTGGTAACTCCGTACTGACTGTCTGCTCTCCTATAGCTCTTCTCAACTGGGACACATGGAAAACTGGATGTATGCTAGCTGATGGGGGAAGCTTCAGTCGGTACGCCACTGCTCCAATTTTGTCCAACACTTCATAGGGGCCGAAATATCTTGGAGCCAATTTCTCATTCATCCTTCTCGCCATTGTCCTCTGCCTGTAAGGTCGTAATTTTAGGAAAACCTTTTCGCCCACTTCAAACTGCATGTCTCGTCGGTGCGAATCCGCTTGCTTCTTCATGATCTGTTGTGCCCTAGTCAGATGTTTCTTCAATTCCTCTAGTATCTTGTCCCTTTCCTCTAAGTACTGCTCAACCGACGACACTGGTGTACTACCTCTCCCGTAGTGTACTAGGTGTGGAGGGTCCCTTCCATATAGCACTTTAAATGGGGTCATCTGTGAAGCGGTATGGTATGAGGTATTGTACCAATACTCCGCCCACGGCAGCCACTTTGCCCACATCCGTGGAGTTTCAGAGACAAAACACCTCAAATAGGTCTCCAAGCTCCGGTTTACCACCTCTGTTTGTCCGTCTGTCTGTGGATGATAGGCGGTGCTTCTCTTTAGAACAGTGCCCTGCATCCTGAACAACTCTCTCCAGAACTGGCTGAGGAACACTTTATCTCGATCAGACACAATCGATTCAGGAATCCCATGTAATCTCACCACCTCCCTAATAAAAGCTGCCGCTACAGATATGGCGGTGTAAGGATGCCTCAGGAGGACGAAGTGTGCATACTTGCTAAGTCTGTCAACCACCACCATGATGACTGTGAACCCCTCTGATCTTGGTAGGCCATCAATGAAATCCATGGACACTTCCTCCCAGACTTTGTTTGGAAGTGTCAATGGTTGTAGTAATCCCCCCGGAGCCATAGCCATGTACTTATTCCTTTGACATACTTCACACCTTGCCACCATCTCTTCAACATCTCTATGCATCCCTTTCCAGTAGAGCTCAGATGCAAGCCTCCTGTAGGTCTTCTGAACTCCTGAATGTCCCCCAACGGCGCTGCCATGAAACTCCTGCAACAAATGAGGGATGTGTATGGAAGTCCGTGGCATCACAAACCTCCCTTGATACAATAGTCTGTCCCCCTCAATGGAGTAGCCCGGATGACTACTCATGTCCTTCCCCAGATCCTCCCTCAATTCTTCGTTGAGCTTACTTTCTCCCTTGATGGCCCCCCAATCTATCAACAGCGGAATTGACAACGCTAATTCCTGAAGCTCCTCAACACGTCTGGATAGGGCATCAGCAGCTTTATTCTCCAAACCGGGCTTATATTGGATCTCAAAGTCATAGCCAAGTAATTTGGATAACCACCTCTGATGCTCCTCGGTCACCATCCTTTGCTCCAGAAGATATTTTAAGCTCCGCTGATCAGTCCTTACAATAAAATGCCTTCCCAATAGATAAGGCCGCCACTTCTGAATAGCCAAGACAATGGCCATTAACTCCCTCTCATATACTGACTTCAGTCTAGCCCTGGCTGACAGCACTTGACTGAAATACGCAATTGGCCTGTGGTTCTGCATCAACACTGCCCCCAGCCCATATCCTGATACATCAGTTTCCATGACAAAGACCTGGCTAAAATCTGGAAGTGCTAAGACTGGAACTGTAGTCATAGCTTCCTTCAGTTTCTCAAAGGCCCGGGTGGCTGCCTCTCCCCATAAAAATCCATCCTTCTTCAGTTGCTCAGTCAAAGGCCAAGCAATAGCACTGTATCCCTTCACAAATCTTCTGTAGTACCCAGTTAACCCCAAGAACCCCCTTAACTCCTTTAGGTTCCTAGGCATTGGCCACTTCTGCATGGCTTCTATTTTACTCTGATCGGCTGCCACTCCTTCTTGTGAGACCACGTGTCCCAAGTACTCTACACTGGTCTGGGCAAAGCTGCACTTCTTCAGGTTGGCTTGTAACTGATGTTCCTGTAACACTCCCAAAACTGTCTTCAAGTGCTCCAAATGCTCCCCTTCAGTCTTGCTATACACCAAGATGTCATCAAAGAATACCAATACGAACTTCCTGAGGTACTGCTTGAAGACCCTGTTCATCAAAGATTGAAAAGTAGCAGGTGCGTTAGTCAAACCAAAGGGCATTACCAGAAACTCATAATGCCCTTCATGTGTTCTGAATGCTGTCTTGGGAACATCTGCCTCCTTCATTCTGATCTGGTGGTATCCAGACTTTAAGTCCAACTTGGAAAAGACCACTGCCCCAAAAAGCTCATCCAAGAGTTCATCAATCACTGGAATTGGGAACTTGTCTGGCACAGTGCCCTTATTCAGAGCCCTGTAGTCCACACAGAATCTCCAACTCCCATCCTTCTTCTTAACCAAGAGGACTGGACTAGAAAAAGGACTTACACTTGGTCTGATGATCCCAGCCTCCAGCATCTCCCTGATCAGCCTTTCAATCTCATCTTTTTGAATCTGAGGGTAACGGTAAGGGCGAACGCTGATCGGGGTCTCCCCTTCCTTCAAAGTGATGGCATGCTCCAGCTCCCTCTGCAGTGGCAACTCCTGTGGAGGTTGAAAAACCTCCCTAAACTGCTGTATGACCGGTTGCACTTCAAGAGGAATGTCTCCCTCTTCCCCCACACTTACTTTCTCCAGTCGTTGCAGCTCCACCAAGTATCCACCCCCAACTTCCTGGATGGTTCGGATCATGGACTTGAGAGACACCCCCGTCCTAGACAGGCCGACATCTCCCTGTATCACCATTCTCCTCCCCCCCACTACCAGTTCCATCCGCAGTTCTCCCCAGTTCACCTTGGTCTCCCCCAAAGTTTGCAGCCACTTCATCCCCAAGATCACATCTGTACTCCCCAATTCTAAGGGAAGAAAATCCTCCCTCACCTGTATCCTCTGAATGGTCATCACTACTCCTCTACAAACTCCTCTACCCATCTCTACCTTCCCTGTGCCCATCATCACCCCATAGCCTCCCGTATCCACTAATTTCATTCCAAGCAACTCAACAATCTGGGTGGAAATGAAATTATGGGTTGCCCCACTATCTATCAAAACCACCACCTCGTGGTCAGCTATCACCCCTTTAACTTTCATAGTGTGACTCGAAGTGAATCCCACTACGGAGTTCAGAGAGACTTCTGCCACATCCAGATGCAACTTCTCCTCCTCCTCCTCTTCGGACCTGCTCCCACCTCCCTCTTCGTCTTCCTCGTCTTCGCAAACAAGGAGAACCTGAAGAGTCCGGTCCTTGCACCTATGGCCCGGCATGTACTTCTCATCACACCTAAAGCACAATCCCTTTGCCCTCTTCTCCTGCATCTCCTTATCAGTAAGCTTTTTAAAATTTCCCCCAGGCCCTCCTCCTCCAGACCTCTCCCTTGGTACCTCTCGTGTACCCCCCGGTGCAGCTCCCTTGGGAGCTAGAAAAGTGGTCGTCATCCGGTAGGATCCCCCGGAGCTGCTGCCTCGAGCCCCTCTCTCCAGATGCTTCTGGTCTTCAACCAGCTGTGCCAACTCCATGGCCTCCCCCAGGTCGTGTGGTCTCATCACTCTAACGGCTGCCCTAATTTCTGGTTTGAGCCCCTTCATGAAGTTCCCCTCAAGCACAGTCTCAGAAAGACGATCCAACCTGCTGGCTAGGTACTCAAACCGGTCACGAAACTCTGCCACTGTCCCCTCCTGTGTCAGAGCAAAGAACTGTTCGTAGAAGTCTCCTCCCCTACTGGTTCGGAAACGCTCTAGCAAACAGTCTTTGAACTCCCTCCAGCTCCGAATAGGTCGCCTCATGTCCCGCCACTGGTACCACGCCAGTGCCTTCCCTTCCAAGCACAGTCCCGCCGGTGTCAGTTTCTCCTCTTCCGTCAACCCGTTGACGGCAAAGTATCGCTCCACCTTGTAAATCCAGTCATGGCCATCCTCGCCCTCAAAGATGGGCATCTTCAGTTTCCTCACCTTGGGGTCTCCCCCGTACCCTCGGTATCCTCCATAACCTCCCATCCCCCGAAAGGGAGGTGCTCCCCAAGTGTCCCGATCGTCCCTCCGACGATTGTACCCAAACCCTTCCTCATATTCCCCTCTTTTCCCTTCAAAATCAGCACCCCTGCGATGCATCTCTTCCCTTCTTCCTACAAAATCAGCACCCCTCCGTTCGTACCCCTGGCTCATCTCCTCTCTAGAGAACGGTTCTAGAGGTGGCATGTCGTCCTCCCCCTCAAGGATCTCCACCTCCGGATTTTTCCTCCCCCGCGACGGGTTCAGATTTCCTCCTATGCCATGACCGTCGGTGGTCTCTCTTACTTCTGATGTCGTCGGGTTTGTCTTCATCTCCATTAATTTTTTTAACATTTCTTCCACAACGGTGAACTTTCCTTCCAACCTTTCATTGTTGGATGTGATTTGATTTTGAAAATCAAAAAATTTCCCCTCCAAATCTGATTTCAACTGTCCGATTTCGCCCTCCAAGACTTCCACCTTCTTCCCGGCCATCTTCCTTTCACGAATCACAATGATTTCTCTTCCGAATGCCCAAGTGTTTGCTGAAATTTCTGGATTTCAGCCGCCGATGGTCCCAAAAGCGAGGCTCTGATACCAATTTGATAGGATATACTTGGTTTCACAAGCAATCCTACCCAAAACGACAAGCCAACAGCAAAGCTGCTGCAGTTTGGAGCAGAAATTCAGCCAAAATCAGAGGAAAACAGCAAAAAACTGAGAGGAAAACTGAGGGAAAACAACTCCAAAAGGATATATTCCACTAGTAGATGATTAAAAACAACCAAAGATACAACGTTCTTCAATTCGAGAGGAAGAACAACTCTCCAAAACTCTCTTGCAACACCAAGAGCCCTAAGCACCAACCCTAGATCTCAAATTAGATTCAAATTTAAGATGACCCTCTCTCTCTCCTAATCCCCCTAATTAACAATAAAGGATTACTACAAAATACCTAAACAGCCCTTAGTATTCAAAATTTTCCCTCCCACATAAGCAAATCAGCCCCAAGTGGGGCCCACCTTGTCCGCCCCCCCCCCCCTTCTGGATCCGCCTGGAATAGACATGGACCGGTCCAGGCTGGACCGGTCCAGCCGGCCCCTCCTGGGCCGGCATCTGCGTAACACTATCAAGGTAACCTTTTTTTTAAACTCTTTTAGCATATTCTTCATCTTCTTCCCCATTCTATCCATCACTTGGTATGAAAACAAATTTCGTTTCATGGATTGAATTTTTTTTGTGATGAAAATAAAATTTTATGCTTCTTTTTTGGTTTTCTTGTGCAGTTTTTTATTTTAATATCAAACTAATTCTATTTTTCTTAAGATTTTTATACTGTGATATTACGTTTATCAATGAACTCTCCGAACTTTTCTTTTTTGCAATCTGAGCTCATTTGGTTCTCCTAAAAATTCACAAAATTTCGAATTTTTTGTTCTTTTTTATCGAACTTTTCTATTTTACACCATAATAGCATTTTGATCATAACTTTTTTTTATTTGTGATTGAAACTCTATGAACGCTTGTATGTCATTTTTTCCTCTCTCTATATTCTCTATAACTTTTCTCAAGTATTTTTTACATAATTGAAACTTTTCCATTTAGATTGTTGCTACAGAATTCCCAAGATCATAAAAACTAAGCCTCTATCCAACTTAAGCCAAGCTTCATTAATTAGCCCAAACTGCAATAAAAGGCCTAACTTAGCCTAAACCCATTATCAAACCTGACCACTCATCGCCCACTTGACTATTTGACTTTGGTCAAAGAAGTCAAATGGTCAACTTGATCAAAACTCCACTTACATTCCACCTAAAGTCAATGTGACCACCATTATTACTCCACAAAATCCCAAATAAATTTATTAGCTCCTTCAATTCTCATCCATTTCTAAACTAAATGCATCCGCCTTACTTCGTTAACCACCACATATTCCTACATATACTCTTCTAATTCCCAAATACAGTTAATCTTTAGCTGATCCCCAATCATCACAACATCTAGCCTTCACCATTCCTTCTTAACTCCAGAAAAACAATTCATCCTCCTCTGTGTAACGCATCCCTCCTCTCCCCCTTTAGATTCCTTAATAGTAGCGATGTACAGATCTAAGTTCACAAAAACACTCAAAAAATATTATTCATTTCCCTCATGGTAGTGGTATACAGAACTAAAACTTGTTGTAATTGAGAAAAAGAAATAAGCTTTTCTCAGTTTTATTGCTACTATTGCGTAGTGGGATGCTGTTGTTGTTGAGGATGAAGGTGTCGGAAGGCATGAAATAAAAAAAAAAAAAAAAAAACTCTACAGAAAATTGTTTTATAAACTTCTTGATACTTCTAGGAAGTGCAGGGTATCTGATTACTTTTGGGATACTTCTGCGAAGTATTGTCTTTTGCAAAAGAAGAGACAAACTTAGCATGTTTTTTATATAAAAAGGGACCCCATTTATTTTCCTTCGTTTGTATGGATTCTGCATAACAATCAATAACAATAAATTTGTCAGATGATGTTGTGACTATGGCTTTTAATTGCAATTTTAATAAGGCTTTCTATCACTTTGCATGAATAGAAAAATGGTATTCATCACTCTGCAATGTAACAAAAGTTGTCAATGTTCTTTTCTAGTCAAAATATTTTGTAGAACCACTCTGATCAACTATTGCTTTGTTTTCTAATAAACACGTCAATTCTAACTAAAGTCCCCACGAAATTATTGTTATTTGAGATATTATACTATCGGATTTTATATTTATTTGTATTTATTAATCTATTAAATTACAAAGGGATTCTAGTCTTCAAATTTATTTATTTTTCCATTCTTTTAACCATCAAAATAATTATATGATATATCAATCCATTCCTAATAGCTAATACGGTACTCAAGTATCTATAATCATGTGACATATTATTAGAATCGTCAAAGTCATTCTTTTATGTGAAGCTTTTGTTGCTGCAATAACCATTCAGTTTTAGAAAAATTTGAGAAACCTATATATTAACCACTCTGTATTTGCAGAAACGATGGAAAAATTATAAAAAAAAAAAACAAATAAAATTTATCCTCCTACATAAACATATCTATAAATTATTGAAATCAACATTTAACATAATTTTTCATTATGCTACTGTAAATATTATAGTATTCAGACAATAAAATAATTTTTTATACTTTTTATTCATTAATATAATTAAACTAATAGCTAATGCACAACTAAAATAAAAGAAAAACATGAAAATATCATCCAAAATTTTAAAATTGCTTCTTTGTTTTTTTCATTAATAGCATCTCAGCCCTCCGAATCTTCTTTTCTTCTTTCAATACAATGATCATAAACTCGTAGATTTTATTTGACTCTTTCATCAACATAAATTTGGTATTCAAAAGAATCAATTTCTCTCTCCATTCTGCCCAATGTTCACTAAAAGTTTGGTTACACACTATTTTGGATTAATGCACATTAGGTCTTTCCATCATGATTTGTTATAATGCAATTTGTAAAATCCACAATATGACTTTTTTATAATCATGAATAATACACAACAACAACAACATCAAGCCTTTATCCCACTATGTGGGGTCAGCTACATGAATCCTTTTTCTACATTGTGTCCAGTTAAGAGTCAAATTCTCATTTAAATCTAATAAAAAAAATGTCATTTATAACATTTTCTAACCAAGTCATTCTAGGTCTACCTCTACCTTTCGTAACATAGATTAAATCTAATACATCTACTCACCTAACCGGGTCATCGGAAGGCCACCATTTTATGTGACCAAACCATCTAAGGCGACTCTCTAATCTTATTTGCCACTGAAGCTACTCCAACCTTTTCATGTATATGCTCATTTTGTATCTTTTCTCTTAGAGTAAAGCCACTCATCCACCTGAGCATTCTCATCTCTGCAACAACAACAACAACATCAAGCCTTTATACCACTACGTGGGGTCAGTTACATGAATCCTTTTTCTCCATTGTGTCTTGTTAAAAGTCAAATTCTCGTTTTCAAAAATTGGTGAGTCATAATGAATAATGACTCACCAATTTTTAAAACATCTTAACAAAAATAAATTACATATTCCCCTGAGTTAAAGCATATCCAAATTTGTTACCAGGATTCATTATTGTCCAAGATGTTAAAAAATGTAGTTTAAAACAAAAATGATAATAAATCATAGGCACTTTCTTATCTCCCTTAATTAAAAATGAAGTGATTATTTTCTAGGAATAGAATTGTACTTATTAAAAAATCATCTCAGTGAAATCTAGATAAAAATTTATTTTGTAAAAAATTAAAATTACAAAAATATGACCACGATAATTACACAATAGAATTCATAAATTGCCTCTCGGGAAAAACATTCGTTTCCTTCATCAACCTATGCGTCTACTGTCAACTTTACTCCTCCATTGTCGATCTCAATGTCTTAGGGTGAGAAATGGTCCTTTCTATTCAACTAAGTATCTCCTGACATTTATATTTCAAGCCTCCACTAAATATGCCCTCATTGGACCCTTTTGCTCGATTTCTACTGCTCATGACCCTCATCAGATCCTCACCACCGGTTGTTTATTGGTCATTACCCTCCTTGGAGCAAAATAGATGTTTGGTGTAGGGTTAGATTGTATTGAAGTTAAAAAAAAGACTAATATAACTTCTAATACATTAGAGCACATGAACTTCCATCTAAGTAAATAAGAATTTTAACAATTGAACCAAACATGAATAATTTTCAATAGTCAAGAGATCAAACTAAGCACATTAAATAGCTTGAGATTAAAAATGGCACACGTTACCAAATTCAGAGGTCATTTTAACCTTTTTTCTCTTTTCCATTACATTTAAATAATATTACTTTTCAAATGATAGTTTTAAAAACACTTTTTATAATTGAACCACCCAATCTTAACTCTAGAATCTACATCCTTAATCATATATATATATATATATATATATATATATATATATATATATATATATATATATATATATATATATATATATATATATATATATATGTTGACCTGTAAACGACAGCCAAAAGCAAGTAAAAAAAATTTTCATTTCGCGTACCTGTTCGGATGCCGCCCAAATCACGTAGATCGCGCAAGTTTGGACATCCTACGCACATTGTCGCCACTCAAATCCCATAAATCTAGCGACCCGGACAGCCAACCACTAGCCTCGCACGACGATGTCGTTTCTCCGCATGATCTACATCCCATTCCTGTCATCCGCTCTCGGTTAATAAAAGGAAAGCGAAAACAAGCCTTCGGTTTACTTCGATGCACTCGAAAGCTCTCGCCTTCGCACAGATTCTTCAGTTCCCTCGTTGTTGTTCGACAACGCTCCTCCCAAGACATTCCCTTCTTGCTGGATCGAAGGCAACGACAGGGAGCTCGCTCGCGTGAAGATAACTTTCTCCTTTTCGTGAGCTTCTTCGGTTCCTTCGCTGTTGTTCGACTTCGCCCCTTCGACAACATTCCCTTGCTGTTGGGAGAAATTATTCTATTCGGATTCCGGACGTACAGTTATGTTCGGACGCCAATAATATTGTTACGCATGGTATGCTTACGTGGACGATGCCTAACTCGACCCGGTCCAAATCATGAGTCTAGAAGCCCGACCAGTCCGAACATTAAATTTAGAGTTGGCGCTTATTTTTTTCAGGATTTCAGGCGCGAATCACCTTAATATATATTAGGCTTTTAGGGCAAAATAAAATAAGAAGAATGCCGATAAAGATGAAGATTGAGGAGGACGTTTCTCTTTACGAGCAGACGATATTCTCATAGGGCGCGTAGGCCGAAAATCGGTATGCAGACGTCCAGGAAGCGAGCTCCCAGGAAGCAGAACAATTAAATG
This sequence comes from Dendrobium chrysotoxum, assembly GCA_019925795.1. Lineage (NCBI taxonomy): Eukaryota > Viridiplantae > Streptophyta > Magnoliopsida > Asparagales > Orchidaceae > Dendrobium > Dendrobium chrysotoxum. Next base: position 11,040,779 of record CM034297.1, read on the forward strand.
AAGTGCAACCAGAGGGAAAGTTCAGCTTATCGGTAAAGTTCGTCACCTTCCATGTTTTCTTTACAACATTGTAGCCATTATGTATGTTTGACCTCTTTTATTATTGTCATTATGTTGTTATCTGTATCTCTACTGTTGTTTGTCAGGCTTTTGGTTGAGTTGGTTGAGGTGGCCATTTGGCTCTATCTCCTATTTCTCCTAGTATTGATGGCCCTTTATTATTGTTTTGACCTAATTTATTGCTTTCTTTATTACTGTTTGACCAACTTCTCTATATAAGCTTGTTCAAATATTACTTCTTCCCTGCCTTGTAATGGAATGCGGTGTGGGTTTTTACAAAAATTTCAACTGCGTATGCTCTGTGTATTAGCTGCGTATTTGCAACTACACAGCGAATACGCAACAATCCTCACTATCCTATGAACCAGCATTTACACCTCTTCGTGGAATTCCAGTGCTGATGGTTTAGCAAAACTGAGTGCCTAAATCTTTAGCACAGGAATTGCCATGAAGAGGCGCATTGCAATATATGGGGAGATCTGATAGTCAATATTTGCTGCGTATTCGCTCTGTTGTTGCACTAGGCAACAAATTATTGTAATTGACTATAGAAGAGGGAACATCGGCTCATAGGTTCTTTTTTTTAGCTCTTGCAAGCAGTAGTGAGCTGAATGTACCTTATAGACTTTACAAAACGTTTTTACTGCTTAATTATTATGTTTTTGTTGAGTATTTATTGCGCATTTTCTGCGCATTTTCTATGTATTTATAGCGTATTTATTGTGTATTTATTGCTTATTTATCAGGACGTTTATGCTAACGAGAAAGAGGCATACGATAATTATGGCCATAATCTTGGTTTTAGTGTTCGTAAGGAACATCACAGTTTCTGGCCATATTCCGGGAAAATAAAATTCAAAGATTTTGTTTGTTCAAAAGCGGGTTTCAAGAAGATGCCTAATCTTAATATCCAAATGAAATATCAGAAATCAGACACTCAAACTGGTTGTCCAGCTATGATTAGGTTTATAGTGGATGAAGCTGGATATTGGAAGGTGAAAAAATTTATTGAAAACCACAATCATGATTTGCCTAGGGCAGAAGACCGGCATCTACTTAGATCATATAGGAATGTGTGCGATGAAAAATCTTCAGTTCTTAAATCAATGACGAAAGCCGGGATAAGAACCATTGATGCATTTTCCTTCCTTGCTAATGAAGTTGGAGGGATCCAGAATATTGGATTCACTAAGAGGGATGCGTACAACTTAATTCAAAAAATGAAAAGAGAAAAGATTGAATTTGGAGACACTAATACTTTGATTAAGTTATTTAAAGAACGTCAAGTTGATGACAATATGTTCGCTTGGGATGTCCAAATTGATGAATTTGATAGATTGTTAAATTTTTTTTGGATTGATGGGATTGGTAAGATAGATTATGACTGCTTTGGTGATGTGGTAATTTTTTTTACAAGTTATAGGCTTAATAAGTATAATTTGGTATGCGCACCATTTATTGGGGTCAATAATCATTGGCAAAATATTTTGCTTGGGGTGGCCTTCTTGTCAGAAGAGACGATTGAATCATTTACGTGACTGTTTACAACTTTTGTGCGAATGATGGGTGATAAACATCTAAAAATAATATTTACGGATCAAGATCAGGCAATGGCTAGGGCCATAGAAATTGTATTACCTCGCAGTCGCCATAGACTGTACCAATGGCATATCAGTAAAAAGGCTCCATCAAAAGTATCGTGCTTTAATTGCAACAATCAAGTCAAAGGCCTCTTCCATAAGTGTTTGAGCAAATGTGACTCTGAGGAGTTTGAGAATACATGGGCTGAAATGATCATAGAAGGGAACCTCCACGATCATGTTTGGTTGGAGGATCTTTATAGGATAAGGAATAAGTGGTCAACAGCATTCAATAAGGATTGTTTTAACATGGGCATTCTATCCACACAGCGTAGTGAGTCTACTAATAATGTATCATGGCATTTCTAAGCCCACAAGTTCTGTAACTGATTGTTTTCTAGGTTTAGAGTTGTTGATGAGGAATTGGCGCAGGAATGAACATGATGAGGATTATAAATGCAGCCAGTCCAAAATAGAACCTATAATAAAAAGCTACCCAATATTAAAGCAAGCTACTCAATTTTATTCAAGGAAATTATATAATTTTTTTTGAACAAGAATTTTTACAGCATGTGGGTGTAATGAGTATAGAGTTTGTGTCAAGTGATTCTTCAAAATTTTTCATCTCTTGCACAGAGAAAAAGGATCATTCTAATCCTTGGGTTGTTGATTATGATGCACAGAATGGAAACATTCAATGCTCCTGCAGGAAGTTTGAAACGATGGGTCTATTGTGTTCTCACTGCATGAGAGTTTTGAGGCAGATGAATATTGTGAAAATCCCCGAGAAGTACCTACTGAGGCGATGGCCAGCAAGAGCTCGATAAGATATATATTCAAGCCAAAATTTGAAAGAATCTTCTCAGAATAATTCTGAAGCTAGTAGTGGATTCATATTCAGAAATCATATCAGAAGGTTTGCATATGAAATTATCACACAAGCGCAGCTGAATGAGGAGGCTGAAAAATACATATTATCTGTGATGAAGGATATGTCTAAAAATATCGATTTGATTGTTTATGGGAAGAGAAAGAACAAGAAATTTGCACCTGGTGGCATTACAAAACTGAAAGATCCTCTAAAGCGTAGGCCTAAAGGCATATCAAATGCTAGGCTAAAAAGCCATTGGGAAAAGAAGACGAAGAGTATGATTTTACTTACTGACTAATTTATTTAGTGTATATTATGACATATTGTAAATAATTTTTTTAACAGAGAAACCATCCGTGAAGAAAAACACAACACCTTTAAAGCAGTGTAATTTTAGAAACATGCCCGAATGCTTAGCCGAGGAATTCATAAATGGTATACACTCCAGTCAGCCATCAGAGTGTAATTTCACAAGCATGCCAGAGTGCTTCACCGAGGAATTCATATCCACCATACCGTCCAGTCAGGCATCAGTAAAGTAGTGTAATTTCACAAGTATACCCGAGTGCTTCACCGAGGAATTCATATCCAGCATATCATCCAGTCAGGCATCAGTAAAGCAATGTAGTTTCATAATCAACAACCCAAGGATTAGAATGATCCTTTTTCTCTGTGCAAGAGATGAAAAATTTTGAAGAATCACAGAACACAAACTTTATACTCATTACACCCACTCCCGGTAAAAATTTTTGTTCAAAAAAACTATATAATTTCCTTGAATAAAATTGAGCAGCTTTTTATTACAGGTTCTATTTCGGACTGGCTGCATTTGTAATCCTCGTCCTGTTCATTCCTGCGCCAATTCCTCATCAACAGGTCTAAACCAGAAAACAATCAAGTATAGAACTTGTGGGCTTAGAAATGCCATAACACATTATTAGTAGATTCATTACGCTGTGTGGATAGAATGCCCACATTAAAACAATCCTTCTTATATGCTGTTGATCACTTATTCCTTATCCTATAAAAATCCTCCAACCAAACATGATCGTGGAGGTTCCCTTCTATGATCATTTCAGCCCATATATTCTCAAACTCCTCCTCAGAGTCACATTTGCTCAAACACTTATAGAAGAGGCCTTCGACATGGTTGTTGCTATTGAAGCATGATACTTTTGATGGAGCCTTTTTACTGATATGCCATTGGCACAGTCTATGGAGACTGCGAGGTAATGCAACTTCTATGGCCCTAGCCATTGCCTGATCTTGATCCGTAAATATTATTTTTGGATGTTTATCAACCATCATTCGCACAAAAACTGTAAACAGCCACGTAAATAATTCAATCGTCTCTTCTGACAAGAAGGCCACCCCAAGCAAAATATTTTGCCAATGATTATTAACCCTGACAAATGGTGTGCATACCAAATTATACTTATTAAGCCTATAACTTGTATCAAAAATTACCATATCACCAAAACAGTTATAATCTATCCTACCAATCACATCAACCCAAAAAAAATTTAACAATCTATCAAATTCATCAATTTGGACATCCCAAGCGAACATATTGTCATCAACTTGACGTTCTTTAAATAACTTAATCAAAGTATTAGTATCCCCAAATTCAATCTTTTCTCTTTTCTTTTTTAAAATTAAGTTGTACGCATTCCTCTTAGTGAATCCAATATTCTGGACCCCTCCAACTTCATTAGCAAGAAAGGAAAATGCATCAATGGTTCTTATCCCGGCTTCCGTCATTGATTTAAGAATTGAAGCTTTTTCATCGCACACATTCCTACATAATCTAAGTAGATGCCGGTCTTCTGCCCTAGACAAATCATGATTGTGATTTTCAATAAATTTTTTCACCTTCCAATATCCAACTTCATCCACTATAAACCTAATCATAGCTGGACAACTAGTTCGGATGTCTGATTTTCGATATTTCATTTGGATATTAAGATCAGGCATCTTCTTGAAACCCGCTTTTGAACAAACAAAATCTTTGAATTTTATTTTTCTAGAATTTGGCCAGAAACTGTGTTGATCCTTACGAATACTAAAACCAAGATTATGGCCATAATTATCGTATGCCTCGTATGCCTCTTTCTCATTAGCATAAACGTCCTGATAAATAAGCAATAAATACACAATAAATACGCTATAAATATGTAGAAAATGAGCAACAAATACGCAAAAAATATGCAACAAGAACGCAATAAATACGCAGAAAATGCGCAACAAACACTCAACAAAAATGCAATAATTAAGCAGTAAAAACGTTTTATAAAGTCTATAAGGTACATTCAGCTCACTACTGCTTGAAGGAGCTAAAAAAAAGAACCTATGAGCCGATGTTTCCTCTTCTATAGTCAATTACAATAATTTGCTGCCTAGTGCAACAACAGAGCGAATACGTAGCAAATCTTGACTATCAGGTCTCCCCATATACTGCAATACGCCTCTTCATGGCAATTCCTGTGCTGAAAATTTAGGCACTTAGTTTTGCTAAACCATCAGCACTGGAATTCCACGAAGAGGTATAAATGCTGGTTCACCGGATAGTGAGGATTGCTGCGTATTCGCTGTGTAGTTGCAAATACGCAACTAATATGCAGAGCATACGCAGTTGAAATTTTTGTAAAAACCCACACCGCATTCCATTACAAGGCAAGGGAAGAAGTAAACTTCGAACAAGCTTATATAGAGGAAATGGTCAAACCAGTAATAAAAAAAGCAATAAATTAGGTCAAAACAATAATAAAGGGCCATCAATACTAGGAGAAATAGGAGATAGAGCCAAACGGCCATCTCAACCAACTCAACCAAAAGCCTAGCAAACAACAGTAGAGATACATGTAACAACATAATGACAACAATAAAAGAGGTCAAACATACATAATGGCAACATTGCTGTAAAGAAAACATGAAAGGTGGCGAACTTTATTGATAAGCTGAACTTTCCCTCTGGTTGCACTTCGTTTAACTGTTCTGCTTCCTAGGAGCTCGCTTCTTGGACGTCTGGATACCGATTTTCGGCCTCCGCGCCCTGTGAGAATATCGTCTGCTCGAAAAGAGAAACGTCCTCCTCAATCTTCATCTTCATCGACATTCTTCTTATTTTATTTTGTCCTAAAAGCCTAATATATATTGCAGTGATTCGCGCTTGAAATCCTGAAAAAAATAAACGCTAACTCTAAATTTAATGTTTGGACTGGTCGGGCTTCTAGACTCATGATTTGGACCGGGTCGGGTTAGGCATCGTCCATGTAAGCATACAACGCGTAACAATATTATTGGCATCCGAACATAGCTCTACGTTCGGAATCTGAATAGAATAATTTCTCTGCTATCGAACTAGAAGTTATGACATTTTGATCGGAACTAGGATGGGAGCTCCGCTTGCTGTGAAGGTAACTTCCCCCCTTCCGCCTGCTTCTTCAGCCAAATCTAGTAAATCTACCAAATTCTAAGAATTTAGGGCAATAAAAGGAGAATAGAGGATTTAGTTTTCTGTTAGATTTAATTACTCCCTAATACTTCATTAATCTTGCTATAATCCATCCTTAATCATAATTAATCCTGTTTGATTAATTATAATTATTTATAATTAAGTATTATTAATTATACATAATTATAATTAATTAGTAATTATGATTAAGTTTAATTAGTTATTTTTAATTATTTTTAATCTTAATTAATAATTATTTATAATTATTCATAATCAATTATTATTAATTTTAAATAATTATGATTAATTTTAATTAATTATATTTAATTCCTTTTAATTTTAATTAATAACTATTTATGATTATTCATAATTAATTGATTGTAATTATTATAAATAATTTTAATTAATAAGTAATTATGATTATTTTAATTAATTAGTAATTATGATTCATTTTAATTAACTATATTTAATAAATTTTAATATTAATTAATAATTACTTATGATTATTCATACTTAATTATTAATTAATTATAAATAATTATGATTAATTACTAATTATGATTAATTTTAACTAATTATATTTAATTGCTTTTAATCTTGATTAATAATTATTTATGATTATTTATTATTAATTTTTAATAATTATAAATAATTATAATTAATTGACAATTATTATTGATTTTAATTATTTATATTTAATTATTTTTAATCTTAATTAATTATTATTAATTATAGTTAATTATAATTAATTATTTTTAATTAATGATTAATTATTATTAATTATAATTAGTTATAATTAATTTTTTTATTAATTATAATTTATTATTTAAAAAAAAGAAAGAAAAGAAAAAAAAGAAAGAGAAAGAAAGAAAAAAAAAGAAAAAAAAAAGAAAGAAAGGATTCTTCTCTTGCCTCGACCAATGTACCGGCACCGTCGTCGACGACCCCTACGCAGGCATAAAGGTACAAAACCTGTCCTCGGCGCTTGCAGCTAGGCGAACAACCACTCATGTGCGCTTTTCTTAGCACGATGGGAGAAAATTCGTTGCGGTGCTCGCGGTGAGGTGGGTGATCCCCCTAAAATCCTATTTTCGACGCTTGCAACGCGGTGAGCAACCACCCATGCACGCTTTCTTAGCACGGTAGGAGGAAGCTCATTGCGATGCTTATGACGAGTTGGGTAATTCTCAAGTCCTATTTTCGACGTTTGCGGCGTGCTGATGGACCCCATATGCACGCTTTTCTTAGTGTGGTGGGAGGAAACTTGATGCGGCACTTATGGCGAGACAGGCAAGCCTTGTGCTTTTCTTAGCACGGCGGGGCAAAAATATAAGTACCCGTACGCGGGGAAATTGTGTGTTTTAAACATGTTCCTCTAAAGACCCATGCACGCCTTTCTTGACGTTGTGGGATTGAAGACTGCGGGCGTGGTGTCTACAAACACTGATCGTGCACATCTTTCTTGACGTGGCGGGCAGGCTATGACTCCCTAGATTTTCCCCAAATAAAAGATATACCGGGATGCTGCCGAAATTCAAACTGAATATACAGAACTTGAACAACAAAAAGACTCTACTTGAGCATCAACACAGAGAACCTGTACTTGAACAGAAGTGCACAGAACTTGAACCAAATGTGCAGAGGACTTATACGAACAACAGGGAACAGGACTTGAACTGAACTACAAGAAATTGAACCCTAAATCCTAAAATGCACAGTCAAGATTAAAATGCAAATGTCAAATAATAACTTAATGCATTCAAACAAATATAAGCAAACAAGCAGGGGACTCGTGACGAACATGACCTTGATGCATATAGATAGTAAATGATGATCAGTTTATAACAATTACAAATGAATAGCAATCATCAGAACATGTGAAGACATGAGACAAGATGCACCATGAATGATGTTGATGAATGCAACAAACTTTTACAACAGTCCCCACTAGGTTGAATACACTGTACTCACGAGCAACATTAGTCGACTACAAAAGCACAAGTACCACCCACATGCAGCAATCAAAGACCTATCATGCAAACAGTTAACTTGTGGATTGAAATGGCAATATGACTATTGACAAACAAGACCTCGGTACACACAAGCAATGAATAGTAGTCAATTCACAACATCTAAACAGTTACAAAACAAACATCAACCATCAATGTCTGAATGCATGGCACGCAATGAACGATGTTGGTTGATACATAATAGATGTAGTGGACACCTATAACAGTCCCTACAAGGTCAAATGCACTGTACCTGCAAATAATAATAGTAAGTTGCAGAATGCATACATGTCTCCCACATGCAACAATGAAATTCCTAACACAAGCAATAGAGCCTATAGATTGAGATGACAACATTGGCAATTGATAGTGGAAGACTCGTTGCTGTAAAAAAGTACAATCAACAACCACCTGTGAATGGTGAAGGTGGACAAAATGCAGATGCAATAAACTCCTATAACAGTCCCCATGCAGTCGAATACAATGTACTTATGAGAAACATCATCCGACTAGAGAATACACAAATGTCCCCTACACGCATTAATAAGAGCCTTAATGCAAGCAACAGTTAACCGGTAGCTTGACATAGTGATGCACACAAGCAATAACATAAGGCCTATCATGTACGTGGGAGATCAGACAAAACCAATAACAGACAAAAGGCATTGAATGTAGCAACGCCTCGAAGTCACCGACCAACACCAATGCAAATCAGATGGATGCACTAATTCTAATGCGAGCCATGATAATCAATATGATACTTGTGGATAACAGTGGGTATATCATGAATACAGTGAATTCCCTGTGGACACAAATACATAAAACACCCACAACAATGATGATTGAGACGCTGTAAATACGAAGAATCTCCTACGGACACCTACAACAGCGGTGATTGAGATTTGTGAATATAATGGATCCTTGTAAACAAATACGACTGGTGTAGTCCATCTGTGGATAACAATAGCGAATACGTTGTGATCGTGGAGAACCCCTATAGACACAAATGTGCACAAGGGCACACGACGAGTACGAATATCAATTGATCTCTTGGACAAAATCCCCCATAAGAAGGATACCTCCTGTAAAAGTGGAAAAGATGTTTGAGCAAATTCAAACTAAACATCATGGTGTCCCAAAATTTCTTCTTGATCTTATACTTGAGAAGAAAACAGTTCTAACATCCACAAACACTGGAAATGACAAGTGCGCCCAAATACCTCTATTCATTCTGGAGGCCAACTATTTGGTTACGAAGGTTACATCTTATAGAGGTCTGCTACACTGTAGATCTTGGAAAGAGTTCTTCTCAAGGTAGCAGTAACTGATCTCAAGGTATAGGGCACCAGTAAGAATGCAATCATCTAAGATTGAAATGATTGATTCTTTAATTAAGCCAACAACAGAAAATGATGATGATGACATAATGAAAGAGCAGCTTATTGATTCCTATACGAGCCCTAAAAAGACCTCCCGGTGAACGAGAAAAGGGAGTATACATCAGGATAATAAAGTACCTCATCACAGCCAGATAACAACGCTACGATTCACCTGTAAGCAAAAACAGAGAATCGGTAATAAAGACCACGGGCTACTAAAGTACAACGCCATGCTACTGGATCTGTAACATTTGTGCATGTAGACAGAAGGCGTTAATAAAGCCCCGCGCATTTAGCAATAATAATCACCTATGCGGCCGGACACTCCTTTCACATTGCATGCAAACATCTTAAAATGCCCCCACACATGCACTATAATATGTATGCACATAGGTACACAGAAGGGCATGTGTAATCATACACCCGCATGGGCCCCGACGAGCATGTTATAGGTACACACGTGACATCTAGGGATGCTGTGCAGGTCAATAAATAAACCTGAATTCGAGCCCGATCCTTTTATACGAGAAAATAAGAGTCGACTCGGCTCGAACTATTAAACAAATATTCAGTCACGGTGATGACCGAATATTTGTTTTATAGTTCATATTAGGCCTTCAAAGCCTAATAAATGAATGGTTCATCGCCAAAGGCATAAAGCCTACAAAACCCGATCCTCTGTCGATAGCTCGACAGAGTCGACAAGGTTTAACAAATAATTATAAAATGCCCCCTAAACACCCGTATGGGCCTCGGCGAGCATGTTTTAGGAACACACGTGAAGTCTAGGGATGTTGTGCGGGTTAACAAATAAATTTGAATTTGAGCCCCATCATCCTGTACGAGTAGATAGGAGTCGACACGGCTTAAACTATTGAACAAATATTCAGTCACGAAGATGATCGAAATATTTGTTTTATAGTTCATATTAGGCCTTCAAAGCCTAGAAAATGAATGATTCATCGCCAAAGGCATAAAGCTTACAAAACTCGATCATCTGTTGATAGCTCGACAAGGTTCAATTAGTTAACGAGGATGGCCCCATATACCCCGATGATGGCTGCGTTGAATGTAGATTTCAACCGGAGGGGATCAAACATTCAAAATGCCCTCAAACGGCCCATAAAATTTCAAAACTCTAAGAAATCTCAAAGTCAAAAATATTTAAAATTAAATTAAATCATCAAATACTTAAAGCAAAGACACATCCGCCCTCCGCAAAAGTTTGTCGAGGTGGACAAATCTGAAAATTATCTTAGCTCACAAAGAGCTAATGTCTAGTCGATAATATCACTAGTATTCATTCTTAATCTCTCTTGTTAGTAAGGACGTGGCACGTGTCCTCTAACTGGTGATTTCACCTTCTAATAGCACCACAACTACAATTTTGCCGCCAAATGACACCACAGGTAAACGGTTATGACCGAGACCCTCTGAACCGGGTGGATCGCCGCAAAATAGCACCATTATATTACGATCATGGTCAGCGCCCGTATGCTCCACAATGGCGTCAAATCATTGAGCAATGAATCAATAGGATATAATCGATTGAGCATAAAACCCTCTGTCAGCTAAGATAGATTCAAATTTGTCCCCTTAGACAAACATCCAACCCAGGCCTATAAGGTACCCTTGGACGACGCAATCCATGGCTGCTTACAAGGATTATTCTGTCATGTTGGGTCGACTATCTCCTCTGACTAAGTAGACCAGGGACCACGATGGCCCGGGACGACAAAACCATGGGATCTTGATCGGGTTCATCACCACTCCCCCCACCATCCGCTTTAAATGCTAGATTGTGAAATTTTTTTATTTTAAATATCAAACTTTCAAACATCTAAACCAAAGCCCATGCTGCTACTATATACCGGATACCACGTATCTACGGATATGACGTATTCATTGACGACTAGCCTTAATCGAAAGTTCTCTCTCGTGAACGAGAGAGTAATTAACTATAGGGGCTTACGCCTATAGGAAACCAGAACTCAGATCATAAAGTTCTCACAAAATGAGGACGAAATCTCTGGGTAGTGTCTTATCTACAGACCCAATATGCCTTTCCAAAATTTATCCCAGAACTTAATTCCGTTAAAACTTCCACAAAAAGCAACGGGGAGACTGAGAATATATATATATATATATATATATATATATATATATATATAACTCTATGTTGTTGGCACACACCTCGTTTTTCTTAAGACACCAAAAAATTAACTCTATTGATAGCCTATTATATACTTTTTTAAAGATTAATAAAATCCTATGAAAATTTTTTTTAACTGTAAACTTTTCTATTAATTGCCTCAACAGAAATATTGCCTTCATCGTAAATCTTTTTGACATAAAATCAAATTAATAATCTACTATGAATGTGTTTTACCTATGCCTATGATTTCTTCCCAACCATGACTTCATTGCATGACTTACTAGTTTGATTCACCTATTATTATCACAGTTTTGAAAATCTCCTTTCTTTATCAAAATGCTTCTTCAATAATCCAACATCTTTATCTTTAAAATTATACTAAAAATATTTATTAACCAAATGTTCCAATATCTTCTATAGCTCCTCAAATCCCAATATGTACTGCATATGAATCTAAGGATTTACCGTTGTGCATTTTCTTGATATTTGACTCAACTTCATTTTTTCTTCATTAAAAAATGTATTGCATGTAGGAGTATAAATGGGCTGAGCACGAGCGAGCTTGTTGTCTGTTCATATTCGACCAGTTTGAATTTTTGTATATTATATTTAACTCATATTTGAAATTGTTCATGTTCAACTCATTAAAATTCATAATTAATACAATAGAAAAATTCTAATTATTTACTAAGCAATTACTATATATATAGGTTCCAAAAATTTTCTGCCCTAAAAAGATTTTGATGGCATCAAAAGATAATTGTAGAGCATACCCATTCTTGCAGTGCCAATCTCGAGAAAACATCTCATTTTGTACATGACAGCTTTAGATGAGTCTAGTCCCTCCAAGCATTATTGGCACAATACAATGAAAGACAAGGAGAGTGCTCTCTATTACATTAGCCGAAGATTAATAAGTGCAGAAGCATGATATTCTCCTATTGAAAACATTGTTTGGTACTCATCTTTGCCGCTCAAAAGATTTGTCAATACACGCTTTCTCATAATATCACTTTGATCTCAAAGATAAATCCACTAAAGTTTATGATAACAAGATCAGATTTACTAGGTCACTTGGCCAGATGAGCAGTGATGCTCCTATAAATTGAGATCACCTACGTTCCTCATAAGCAATGAATGATAAGTTCTCGCAGATTTTCTCGCCATGCATTCTATTTCCACTGATTCACCTCTTAAGAATGACTTACCTGATGAGCAAATTTTGCTCATTCACAAAAACGAAAGATTGCAAATATGAGAAATATGCTTTGATGGAGCATCATCTGTCAAATCTATCCAACCTCTTAAGTCTCTCAAAGGCACAAGCTGGCATCGGCTTATATTCATGACATCTAATGGGGACTTGATTGAGCCCCGAACCAATAATGAAATTGAATATATAGCCCTGGTGGCGGGACTCAAGATTGTTATGTCAATAGAAATCTAAATGATTTATATTTTTGGTGATTCTCAACTCATCATAAGTCAAATCTTAGGCAACTACAAGCTTAGAAAGAAATGATTGTTTTACTAAAGATCCCGAATATCACTTTAACTCGCATCTCCCAAGCCTTAAATAGCAAATCAGACTCTAGCAAAATCAGCCAAAGAGATGGCGAGTATGAACAATGAGTACGTGCTGATTTGAGTTTACAATCGTCAAGTACTGCAACCAGCTTTCTTATAGACTTTGATAGAAAGAGAGGTTGTTAAATTTAAGCCAGAAGGATACAACTCTAGTTGATCCTCACTCTTCGTCACAAATCATTCTAGAGAACAACCAATATGATAAACTGCAAATGATTCAAAGCAAGCATTAAGTCCAATGAAGCCTTAGAATTATGGTTGGAAGCCTTAATGGTTAAAGAGCGAGCTAATTGGAGAAAACCTTTTATCAATTATTTCAAAGTCAAAATTTCCAGCAAACAAATCATTAGCTATACAGATTATAAAAAGGGTGATGCGATATGTATTTGTCAACAAAACCCTTTATCGCAAATCTTTTGATCAAATGTGGTTACAATGTTTAAGGACTGGAGAAGCTGATAAGATCGTGATCGTAATTCATGAAGAACTTTGTAGTGCGCACCAATCATGTCTCAAAATGATCATCAATATTAAAAGAAAGGGTTATTATTAGACAACAATGATAAAATATTGTATTGCGCGTGTGAAGAGATGCCATGAGTGTCAAGTACATGGTAATGCACTGCATCAACCGTCATATCTATTGCACCCCACAGTTGCATCTTGATCATTCAAGTGTTGAGGCATGAACATAATTGGCCTAATCGACCCACCATCTTCAATTGAACACCACTTCATCTTAGCAGTGACCGACTACTTCTCTATGTGGGCTAAAGCGTCCATTCAAAGAAGTTACTGTCGCACAAATGATCAACTTCTTTACTCATAATATTGTCTATAAATTTGGTGTATCATGTTATAGTATTTAGACCCAACTTTCAAAAGCACCAAAATAAATAGATTCATTAATTCACATAAAATCAATTAGCGATATTCAACAGTTTTTAATAGAAACCTTCAACTAATACTAAAGAAACATCAAAACTCATAATATCATTTTGCTTGTGTCAGCATTCACATCTCACATTTCTATCAAGTAAAATGTTTAACATTTCTATCAAATTTGCCCAGGTTGAAAAATTCAGCTCCGACAAATTCCCAAATTGTGCATTTCGTATTCATTCAGTAAATATGGGCATAATTGTTGTGCTTTCTATAAAATAATCCATAAACCATCATAAATAGATATGCCATGCCAATCCACAAGATACCTTTGTTGTCCACATTCCACCAAATTTGCTCAACTTGAAAAATTCAGCTCCAACAAGTTGAGCATTTGATATTTCATTAAATAAATATGGACATATTTGTTGTGCTTTCTAGAAAGTAATCCATAAAGCATCACAAATAGATATGAAGAGTTTTGTATAAACGTTTTTAGTTCATTACTTAGTTCTTTTGAATATAAGACACAAGTACTCCTAAGTTGGTATATTTTAAAACTATCTTCCTACCATTGCTCTTGAACACAAAAATACTTGATCTCCTAAAGTGAGCCACATCAACATCATACAACCAAGGTCTATGCAAAATGATGTGCAATATCCATAGGTAAAATATCACATTGGATTTTATCACTACAAGCAACAAGCTGAATGAGCAATAAACATCTTTGTGGTTCAGCTTGCATATTCATATGATAAATAGCAAATTTAGAGACAAAATTCATACAACTACTATTCATAACGAGTTTAAAAAGTTTACCATCATATTTAAATAGGCCTGAAAAAATAAAATTATTTTATAATAAGATTCAACTTTAGGTATGATAACGATGTATCACATAACACTCAAAAAGTTTTCAATCAAGCATTTCTAGAATCACAAATCTCTTAATCAAATTAATGAACGACAACACACTCGTTAATCTCATTATCCTCTTCTTCCACATCAATAAATAAATTTCTACTATGACACCCGGCTGCAATCATTTAAAATGAGCCTTAACAAAAATCTTACAACCCAATAGCAAGAGATTTTCTCTTAATATATTTGTAGTGTTATTTCCTTCCGATGTAATGGATGCGATTGATCCAATTTGACTATTTTGATGAAAAGAAGCATTTTTAGTATGTGTAGTAACAATCTTAGGCGCATGAAATTTTAGCATTTGCTAAAAAATCTAATGCTAGTTCATAAGCATGTTTATGTGATAGAATGTGATGCAGTGTTATTTCTCTTTTGATAACAGGTCTCAAACTAAAATTAATTATACAGAGTTGTTTTAGGATCTTGATTTATTCAAAATGGTGTCAATTTAACTCCTCAAATTTATTCATGAATTCAGTTACAAATTTTATCCATTATTTTAATCAATTGAATTCATCAAACAACATACAATAATATGATAAAAATAGATATTTCTCTTATAATAATTCTTTCATTTCAACCAAAGTAGATATCCCTTTGTATTTTCATGCCTATCCACATTTTAGGCCGCCTTGCCTAGCTAAGTTTAGTTTTTAAAATCTTTTAGTTTAAATATCTTATAATCTGTGCTCACCCAACATTATTTGTTATTCAAATAAGTTATTCATGCCTAATATCCAATTAGGAAAAACTTTAGGATCCATTTTCACATCAAATGTTGTCATCTCAATTTTAGTGTGCTAGTTATGTTATCATTTATGTTATAAAGTTGATAGCTATGATTATCATAAGCTTCATTATCATAAACCCTGTAAAGATTTTCTTAATTATTCCTCCCACGATGAATTTCTTATTTACTAGTAATCTTAATATTAAAATGATATGTTCTCCATTAAGATTCAACTTAAATTCTAATTCATTTGAGTGAAATTGTTTGGTTTCCATAGTGTAAACTCACTCCTTAACTTGATTTATGCTCTCACTTATTTGAGTAAGTTCATGTTAATTCAACCAATTGGTATTACAAAGATGCCAAAATCACATCCATTTGGTAAAAGCTAAATGACTCTAAAATTGAGCTCCACTTCTACTTGATATTTTGACACAAATGTAGGCTCTGATAAGAAATTTTAAGTTGGATATCTTTGAGTTTAAGTTTTTCTAAATGCAAAACTGGGATGAGAGATATAAAATCATGCACATGAAATCATTATTTGCAGATCTCAATTAAGAGTTTGTTTTGTTTAATGAAAACCAAAAGTACAACAAATCCACTTCAAATGATAATTTAATAATTGTCTATATATATATATATAGAAATTTTAGATCAAGTAAAATCATAATGATCAATATTTAGACTAATACTAAAAAATTCAAATTATAATATATTTGATCAAATCCAATCACAAAATATGTAGATGAAGAGGAAACAAGACATAAATTCATCAAATAAGAGATTCAAACCTCATGTTCGTACACGGAAAAGCCTTACAAGAAAATTATCAACATTACTCGAAGAATTCATATCCAACAAACACACATGTTTGAGAGAGAATGTATTTCATTAAGCAATTGATTGTCCTTTACAGGTTCAAAGATTACATATTACAAAACTCAAAATCGAAAGCCTCTCAAAATTCAAATAAAACAAAATGTCAAAATTTAGTAATAAGATAAGGCATCCAATTGCAAAACTTAACAAATAACTAAACGAACTACAATAGAAAACATACGATTCACTAGTTATGTCAAGGATCTGTCTTTAGCAATAGATCAGCGGCCAAAAGAATAGTAAATGAGTGCAATTAATAACAGAAACACAGTTCTAGGGAATAGTTATGACGGAACCTCCTCGGGCATGATTAAACACGGCTCAAACAGCAATCCAACAGCCCAAGCCACATGTTCCAAAAACAATAATAGAGATTAACCTAATAAAAGATCTGATAGCTGAACCATGAACAAATAATGAACCAAAACAATGCAGGGAATTGAACCAAACCACGGAAACAAACTAGCAGAGGCATTAGAGAACACAATCCAATCTCTAAAAGAAGCAGCAGAGTAGATATGTTTACACCAAAAAATCAAATGTAGAATAAAAAAGCTAAGAAAAAAAAAACAACTAAAATAACATCAAAACTCGTAATACAATTTACTCGTCTAAATGATCACATTATGTATTTCTGATAAGTATAAACTTTAGTGTTTCTCAAATCAATATCTCCCTTTCTCCATACCTAATACCTAGCATGTTATAGAAACCATCAAGGGTAGTAGTTACTGTTATAGCTTTATTAAAACCTTAGAAATCTCATAATACGTATTCCTTGCCACTTTTTCAAAAGCAAATTACCTAATAGCCTATTGAACCTTCTAGTTTCAACATCAGGCCTTTTTATCAATGAATGATATACTTCTATAATCTCATAATACTTCTCTGACAAACTTGTTAAAGTAACTAACCATCTTATAATAAATTATGTTTGATTTAATTATAGAATCTCAATTTTTCTCTCAAAACAAATAATCATGAACGATTAACTTCTAACATTTCAAATTCTACCATCTTATCAGAGGCAATTATTTCTTTTCATGATATTTTTTTACTTCTAAGATAGAAATTCATAACTACTCCAAATTAAAATCAACTAAATGAAGCAGCGTGTTAAACAAAAATTAGCACAAGTAGCAATGGTTTCAAAATAGTTCATTATCATTAACATTAGTCCAATTCCAGTTATTTGGGATTGTCTTTATGAATCACCATTTTTAATTTTTTTCCTATTAAGTGTTGTGTAAGATCTTAAATAACAATCACAATCAAGACATAATGCGCACCTGCTTATATGATCGTTAGCAAGTGAGTAAATAGACTGTTTGGCAGCTTTTTGAAAGAGCTCAAGCAGTCTGAGTTGTGGGAGTTGGATTGGGACGGGCTTTTATAAACCAATAATATAAGATGCATATAATTTATTTACAACTTCAAGCTGACTGGAAGACCAATGAGACTAAACATCAAAGCAACAGATCAAACTTCCTGTTAACCTTCTGTAGAAGTAGAATTATTCATCATTCCATCAAAGTGAAACACATAAATTTCCAATCAAAACATAAATTCCTTGCGCCAAATGAAAATCCATGGTACTTCAATGAATGTTATTATTAGCATGAGGAAACAAAAGAATCGCAATTAAAGGGAACCAGACGCACCTTCCTTTACTCGCAGGCTAGTTTGGTATCAAAGCTACTAAGGCAGATAGAAAATGCCTGAAAAGCTGATATTGGATACTGATAATCCATGGTGAACAAATCCTTTCCAACCTTTCCAAATTGGAGAATTACGTCATTATTATTCTGCCCACCGGTTCCACAGTCTTCTGCAACCAGCTGAAAATTCTTCACTGATGCAACCGTCACCCGTCCACGAAAATTTAGACACCAGCATTGAAGTTGTTCATGCCACCTCGGAGCTTTGTTCTTTAAGATCAAATTTACTTCCTTCTGAGGATTTGAAAGGCCAGGGAAGTTATCCATACGAGATGATTTGAATCTGAAAAATGGTATCGATGAGAAGGAATCGATGCTGTTCTGAGGAAAATCAGTTTGTGTAGGTGCCACTCCGCCAGGTTCCATTGCAGAGGCAGGGATAGAATCCATGACACAGTGCATTCTCCTAGGACATCTGGTCATACAAGCAGAGTTAATCATGCGCCTAAAAACTTTAACTAATTATCATATATTTTTAAGCATTTTCAGTCCATTGTTGTATACTGAACGTACTTGTTCCAATAACATGATGCCTTCATCCCCAATGTTCACATCACATGCATGCCATTAATTAGGAAAAGAGTAAGCAGTGGCACTTGAATCATTCAACAAGATCTACAGAACAGAAAGGATCTATGAAGATGCTTGAGAATGAAACAAGGCAATGCTTAAATTTTGTTTACAAGGGATTGAGCAGCTTGTATCAATAGATATGGAGCCCCTACGATCCGCAAACAACGGAAATTTACGAAAACCTTAGGCTGGTAGTTCTAGCATACAACGTATTCTTTTCTACAAGAGAAAATATGCATCCAAGAAGATGGCAATTCTTACCGAGAGCCTAATACATTCAACTCATAAGCAATGTGTGCAACTGGATAGTTTCCAGCGGGGATCCTTGGAGAGACTTGTTTAGAACCTAAAAGTCGTGTAGAGCGACATTTTGAGAGCATGGCTTCTGTAGGAGGAGGTTGAGAATCATACACTGTAAATTTCCTGCCCAGAAAATTTGATCTGCCATAGAGAAAATGAGCAGAAGGCATAAAAGATAAGCTAATATCATTTGTTTATGTAATGAAATAGATCACACAATCGGAAGATACTATCAAAGATTGATGTTTTCCGATTTTCCAAATTAAAATCAACACCATATAACCCTGAAAAACAATAACTTTGTCAGAGGTTCATCATTATATAATGCTAACCCGTAATGAGTGCAAAACATGGATTTATCATCTATCTGCCAATTTCATGATTAAAACAAACTGTTGCCTTCTTGCAGGTTGTCAAGATATATTAATATGGAGGCTTTCATTAAACTTTTGTTGAAAGAGACAAGAATGACAAACAATTACTCAGCAATAAAAAATAGCCCACAATTACTAAAGCAATAAAGTATGGTGTTATGCTTGCATACTTCTACTCTTTTTCTACTCTCGGCAGAAAAGCATATTGGCTAACTGGCAATGCTAGCAATGTGAACAACTATACAATTCCATGAAATCAACTCAATAAGTCTCAAGATCAAAATAAAGCAGACTGCACAT
The DNA here is from genome assembly GCA_019925795.1 of Dendrobium chrysotoxum. NCBI lineage: Eukaryota > Viridiplantae > Streptophyta > Magnoliopsida > Asparagales > Orchidaceae > Dendrobium > Dendrobium chrysotoxum. The sequence goes on from CM034297.1 coordinate 11,060,560, forward strand.
GGATGTCTGCAGTCAAAACTGGAAGAAATAAACAAGGAGCAAAAACTCAAGGTTCAAAAGTGCGAACAGATTCAAAGTTTAAAAGGCACCAATTCATTCGCTTTTTGAGAGCATTTATGATGTAAAATCATGCAAGGAGCTCATAAAGAATTAAATTTGTAATTGATAAAATATTCCAAATTATGAGCTTATTATGATAACGTTCAAAGTGATTAAAGAATCTTAGTTTTCCACTTGCTTAGGCGAAGGAGTACAAATAGAATGACCAAATCTTGTAGATAAAACAAAGGTAGAAGTAATGCTAATTGCTCTTAATCATCAATCCAAGAGTTAATAATGAGAGTTTTCACCTTGAGGAATTATTCTCTTGGCTAGACTAAGCTCGGTGTGGGAGAAGATGTTCCACACTAAATCAAGATCGCCACGAGGAAGACAGTGCCGAAGATCTTTGCCAACGGAAAAGTAGCTGGAGGTGGAGGTGGTGGTGGATGACCGACGATTGTCCAAGGGTCCGGACGGATGTACGCTTCAAGTGACAACGCCAATTGGTAGATGATGCGATTAACGTAGTCTTCAATGGTGTCTTCGTTTCCCAAGTGCAATTCAAAGAAAGGTGACTCAAGGATGATCACCCTACCTTGTTCATCCACGACAAAACCATGATCATGGTCGGGATCCGCCATGCGAGAACATTGGGAGTTCGTAGAGGAGATGTAGTGGAAGAATCTCTGGGTAGAGAGGAGGAATAGGGTGAGCAGCGGCTTGATGAGGGAGAGGATAGAGAGGGCGGCTAGGGTTAGAGGAGGGAAGGGGTTTAGGAGAAATCTGAAATTAATTTCAGAATTTCTCCTTAGGGAAAAGAGAGGGAGATAATTTGAATTTCAAATTATCCCACTAAGGTAAGGGGGGCGGTTAGGAAGGGATTTAAGGGGAATTTAATAGGTGATGAGGAATTAATTGGAGAGAGAGGGGAGGGCTAAGGGTGGCCGGCCATGTAGAGGTGGGGAAGGGAGAGGATTTAATTAGGGAGGTGGGCCCCAAGCTTGATTATTTGATTTAAATCAAATCTTGTCTTTATTTCAAATTTTATTTAAAAGGGGAAGTTTCCTAATTTAAATCCAAATATTAAGAAAGTATTTGAATTACAATATTTAATTGAAATTCAATTTAGAAACTTTCCTAATTAATTAGAACTTATTTTAGGAAGGTAATGAAAGCCCTTTGGAATTTGAATTTCAAATTGGGGGGCACTCATGGGGGCGGGTGGGATTGGAGAAGGAGAGGGGGAAGGGATGCGGATGGGGGAGTTGACCGCTGGCCTTGGAGAGGAGGCCGGCGGGTTTGGTAGCAGGGGGAGGCCGGCGGATGGCACCTGTAGGGGGGGGGGGGGGGGGAATGGTGTGGGGAATTAGAGAGGTAGTGAGGGTAGGGGAGAGGGAAGAAAGTTGAAGAACCGCGAACCTTGGACTCCTCCTAAAGTTGACGGGTGTTGCTTTGCCCACCTGGGCTTCTCCTCACATGAACTCACAAAGAAATCAAAACACAAAATCTGAAATTGTATTCATAAACATTCATCATCTCATACAATGCAAGGGGCCTCATATAAATAGGCCAAAAGAAAGAAAACAAAAGACTAAAGTGCCCTCGGGCTACAACATAGACTCAACTCCTATTAGGGGTACAATAGGAAAACTCAAAGCAAAATATATGAATAGAAAATACATCAAAAATATAAACTCTGAATCGTGGCCATCGATCTACGATTCTTCTGACGGTACACATGTCGGAATCTCTAGTCGATGTCCCCATCATTCTCCCCAGGTGGGAGAAAGCTCGACCCCGTCGAGTAAGTGTCTCTGGAGCTCTCGTACATCTCTAGGAGATCTGGGTCTAAGCTCTGTAACTCCTCTCGATCAACCCATGTGTCCTCTGTCTCCGGTGTCCCTTTCCAGTGAACTAAGTATCTTCGGCGGCCTCCTTCTTTTGTGGAAATGATCTCATCATCTAGTATTGCTTCAATCTTCTCCGCATTGGGTAAATAAGGTAGTTTGGGTAGTGGAGGTAGGCTAAGGCTCTCACCAGGAGGGGTCACACAAGGCTCATTTTGAAGTGGATTATTAGGGTTCAATTCTGGTCCCTCAAAGGTTACTAAATCTTATATATTAAATGTAGAATTGATGTTAAAACCTTTAGGAAGGTCCAACACATAAGCATTACTATTTATCTTTGAGATTATCTTAAAAGGTCTGATGCTTCTAGCATGCAGCTTCTTCACGGAGCCCGGAGGAAAATGCTCCGGACGAATCCGTACCATCACAAAGTCTCCAACCTCGAATTCTTTAAATCTTTTCTTGTGATCAGCAATGAGCTTATAATTGGAATTACTTTGTTCAATTCTTTTTTTAATTTCTTTATGAAGCTCCTGGAGATGTGATGCAAATGCATATGCAGACTCAGACGTTCTACCTATTGGACTCATGGGGATTAGATCAATGGGTTGTCTAGGTTGGTATCTGAACACAATTTCAGCTGGACTCAGACCCGTAGTTCTATTCACAGAGTTATTGTAGGCGAGTTAGGCTATAGGTAGTTTGGAATCCCAATCTCGAATGTTTTCTCCTACCAAAGTCCTTAGTAGGTTGCCTAAACTCCTATTCACTACTTCAGTTTGCCCGTCAGTTTAAGGGTGGAAGGCTGTGAAAAATTGGAGTTTGATACCCATATGGTGCCACAGAGTCTTCCAAAAATAGCTAGTGAACTTAACGTCTCTGTCTGATACTATGGTTTTGGGGAGGCCATACAGTCTAACTACCTCATTGAAGTAAAGTTTTGCAACGTGGGAAGCGTCGAAGGTCTTAGAGCAAGGAATGAAGTGTGCCATTTTGGAGAAACGATCAACTACCACATAGACAGAATCGTGCTTTCTAATGGTCTTGGGTAGTCCAAGAATGAAATCCATGCTTACGTCTTGCCAGGGAGAATTAGGTACAGGAAGTGGAGTATAGAGGCCCGTGTTTTGCTTTCTCTGTTTGGTTAATTGGCAGGTGTGGCACCTCTTTACTAATTTGTTCACATCACGTTTAAGACTTGGCCAGAAAAATCGGTTTTCGATTGCAGCGATCGTCTTGGTTTGGCCGAAATGTCCTGCGAGACCGCCCGCATGTAATTCCCAAACAAGATATTCACAGAGAGATGTGCTGGGAATATATAGTTTGTTAGACTTAAATAGGTATCCGTCTACCAAGAGGAAATCGCCAATGGTTCGCTCTTCTCCCGTAGTGAGTAGGGAATATGTTTCTTTAAAATTGCAACAGTCTTTATAATCCTCTTTAATGCGTTCAAATCCAATAACTTCAGTTCTCATCTCATGAATAACCACCACCCGACGGCTCAAAGCATCAGCTGCTTTGTTCTCAGATCCGGCTTTATGTCGAATAGTGTAAGTGTACTCTTGGAGGAATTCAACCCAGCTTCCGTGTCGGGCATTAAGTTTCTTCTGCGAATTTATGTAACGTAATGCCTCGTGATCAGAAAAGATAACAAACTCTTGAGGAAGTAGATAATGTCTCCAATACCTAAGGGACTGGATGATAGCATAAAATTCATTATCGTAGGTGGAATATCGTTGCCTAATATCGTTTAACTTTTCGCTAAAGTAGGCAACGGGATGTACCTCTTGAGATAAGACTCCTCCAATACCGATACCAGATGCGTCACAAGTCACTTCAAAGAATTTGGAAAAGTCGGGTAGGCGCATGACTGGTGCTTCAATCATTTTTCGTTTTACCTCATCAAAAGCTTTAGAGGCAGATGTCGTCCAATGAAACTCTCCTTTCTTTAAACAATCAGTTATTGGGCCCACTATCGTGCTAAAATTCCCAATAAATCTTCGATAAAATGTGGCCAATCCGTGAAAGCTTCTAACATCTCTGATGTTCTTAGGTTCAGGCCACTCATTGATTGCTCGCACTTTTTCAGGGTCAGCGGATATGCCTTGGGAAGAAATGATGAATCCAAGAAAAGTGACATGATCAGTGAGGAACATACATTTCTTAGGATTAGCATATAACTGTTCCTTTCTCAAGATCTCGCAAGCTTGTTTCAGATGACTTAAATGTTGTTCCACAAAGTTACTATAGATCAGAATATCATCAAAGTAGACCACAGCAAATTTTCCTAAAAAAGGTTTGAGGACTTGGGTCATCACTCTCATGAACGTACTGGGTGCGTTGCTAAGGTCAAACGGCATAACAGTCCACTCGAATAGCCCATCTTTGGTCTTGAAAGCAGTTTTCCATTCGTCCCCCGGACGAATTCTGATTTGATGGTATCCACTTTTCAGATCAATTTTGGAAAATAGGGTGGCTCCAGTCATCATTTCCAGCATGCCATCTAATCGAGGGATGGGGAAACGATACTTGACTGTGATTTTGTTGATGGCTCGGCTGTCGACGCACATCCTCCATGACCCATCCTTCTTGGGAGTAAGAAGGGCAGGGACAGCGCACAGATTAAGACTCTCCTTAATAAAACCGCGTTGTAATAAATCATCGACTTGTTTCTTGAGTTCAGCGTGCTCAGTAGGGTTCATACGGTAGTGGGGTAAGTTGGGTAAGGAGGCTCCGGGTACTAAATCAATAACGTGTTGAATGTCTCTTAGAGGTGGTAATTGGTGGGGTAAGTCTTCCGGGAAAACATCAATAAAAGTTTCCAGAAGGGGCTTCACTTCGTCAGGGATAGGCTCTTCCTGGTTTGGGCTCACTTCCCGAGCTACCAAGGCGTAAAGGGGAGATCCGGACTCTAATTCCGAATCCAAATCTTTAGCAGTCAAAAGGTTTAAGCCTGTGTTGGGTTTAAGGGAATTGGGTTTAACATCTTCCTTGGTAGACTTAGGCTGGGTGGGAAGGAGTTTAATCTTTTTGCCTTCGTGTTTAATTACGTAGGTGTTTGATCGCCCAAAAATGTGTACATCGTTATCAAACAACCAAGGGTGGCCGAGGATGATTTAGCCAACGTCCATGGTCAACACATCACACCATATCTTCTCTTTGTAACCCACAAATTCAATAGGAACGAGACTCTTATCTTTAACTTCTAAGGTAGTTGAGTTGATCCAGGCGACCTTATAGGGGTTTGGGTGTGGTGTGGTTTTTAAGTGGAGCCTAGAAATCATGGCCGAAGACACAGCATTAATACAGCTTCCACTATCAATTATGACTTTGCAATTCTTATCTCCTATCTTGGTGAAAGTGTAGAAGATTGCAGTTCTTCGCCAGTCGTCACTTAACTTAGGTTCCGAAAAAGCACACCTAATGACTTGTAAGTCTAAGTGATCCATCTTTTGGAGGCAGTGGATTACGGCCATATCTTCTTCGCAGAAAAACTCATCGTCATCATCAATGTGATGAACTAGTTCAGTGTCCGGTTCATCCTCTTCTTCAGTGACTTCCTCAATAATGGTGACTTTGAACAGGCTAGAACATTGGGAGGCAATGTGCCCATACCCATGACATCGAAAACACTTGGTGCCCACAGGGGTCTTGGGTGCTTCCCGTTCTGGTGTCTTACCTTTGTAGTCAGGGCGAAGTTGGGGTTGGCCAGGGGTGGGTCGCGTCGTCGTAGGTCCAGTGGATTTACTGAAAGAATGACCAGTGGAGGATTTGAAGGGGTTGGGACGGGGGTCTTGGTTCCTTGAATGGGCATGGCTCTTAGATTCTTCTAAATCTAGCACAAGACTACAGGCAGCTTCTAAAGTGCTCACTCCTCTGGCAAAAAGCTCATTCCGAAGATCTTCTCTTAATCCGGCTCTAAACATAGAGAGAAGTTGTGCAGGGGTAGTAGTCTCTTCACCATTACAACGGATCACAAAATCATCGAAAGCGGCAATGTAATCTTTCACAGGTTTACTACCCTGAGTTAACCTATTCCATCTGTCCAAAAGCCTAGCGTAATAGGAGGGTGGGAGGTATTTGTTTTTGAGTTCTTGCTTCATAGTCCTCCAGTCGATAATTAGGTACTCTCCTCGGGTCTCCCGCATGTGTTCTAAGTTATTCCAGTATTGGTTGGCTCTCCCAGTTAACTTTATTTCAGCAAATCAAACCTTTCTTTCTTCCGAAATATTATACCACTTAAAATAACTATCCATACCATTGATCCAATCTAGGAAGACTTGGGGTTCTAACATGCTATCGAAAGAGGGGGCATCTATGCGGATGTTCTTAAGCAGTTGGGTATCGTTGTCTCTCCAAGGAATATCACGTCCTAAAGGTTCCTGATTGGGTCGATGATTAGGACGGTAGTTGTCTCTAGGAGGGCCATAACATTTATGGTATCATCCCCATAAGGAGATTGGGGTCTAGAGGGGGTGTAGATCGCCGGTTGTCCTATTCGCTCAATGTTATCTAATCGTTCTCCAGTTTGGCGTCTAAAGTCCGCTAGGTCAGTTTGAGTGTTCTTAATTTGCTGAGTTACCGTTCCCAATTGGCCAACAATGAGGTCTAGAGTCGCATGAATTTGTTCCGGATCCATGGGTGAAAGTTAGGGAATACTATGGCACGTAACAGAGAAAAGGGCAGCACCTAAACACTAGGTTAAGATGCTCCAAACGCCTTTAAATGAAGCCGCAAAGATTAAGACAACAAACTACAGCAGTGATCTAAGTTGTCTAAGGGTTTAGGAAGGTTTCTAGAGTGAGGACAGCAACTTAGACACTAGTTTAGGCTCTCCTAAAGGCCACAATTGGTGCAGGAATAGTGTGGACAGCAAGCTATACTAGTGGTGTGAGTAGCCTAATGACTTAAGAGAGTCGTAGATTTGAGGACAGCACTAAAACACCAAAAAACTAATCTAGAGTTCACTAAATGAGTGCAGGAAATGCGTGGACAGCAAGCATAACAGCTAATTAAAACAAATTAAATGATGATATGCATGCAATAATGAAGACTAAGGTTAGGCAATACCCTAGGATGACTTCTAGTACATGTTATGTATGCCTACCATGCTCTAATACCAAGATGATGTAAAACCATGCAAGGAGCACATAAAGAATTGAATTTGTAATTGATAAAATATTCCAAATTATGAGCTTATTATGATAACGTTCAAGGTGATTAAAGAATCTTAGTTTTCCACTTGCTTAGGCGAAGGAGTATAAATAGAATGACCAAATCTTGTAGATAAAACAAAGGTAGAAGTAATGCTAATTGCTCTTAATCATCAATCCAAGAGTTAATAATGAGAGTTTTCACCTTGAGGAATTATTCACTCGGCTAGACTAAGCTCGGGTGGGAGAAGATGTTCCACACTAGAATCAAGATCGCCATGAGGAAGACGGTGCCGAAGATCTTTGCCAACGGAAAAGTAGCCGGAGGTGGTGGTAGATGACCGACGATCGTCCAAGGGTCCGAACGGATGTACGCTTCAAGTGACAATGCCAATTGGTAGATGATGCGATTAACGTAGTCTTCAACGGTCTCTTCGTTTCCAAAGTGCAATTCAAAGAAAGGTGACTCAAGGATGATCACCCTACCTTGTTCATCCACGACAAAACCATGATCATGGTCGGGATCCGCCATGCGAGAACATTGGGAGTTCGTAGAGGAGATGTAGTGGAAGAATCTCCGGGTAGAGAGGAGGAATAGGGTGAGCAGCGGCTTGATGAGGGAGAGGATAGAGAGGGCGGCTAGGGTTAGAGGAGGGAAGGGGTTTAGGAGAAATCTGAAATTAATTTCAGAATTTCTCCTTAGGGAAAAGAGAGGGAGATAATTTGAATTTCATATTATCCCACTAAGGTAAGGGGGGCGGTTAGGAAGGGATTTAAGGGGAATTTAATAGGTGATGAGGAATTAATTGGAGAGAGAGGGGAGGGCAAAGGGTGGCCAGCCATGTAGAGGTGGGGAAGGGAGGGGATTTAATTAGGGAGGTGGGCCCCAAGCTTGATTATTTGATTTAAATCAAATCTTGTCTTTATTTCAGATTTTATTTAAAAGGGGAAGTTTCCTAATTTAAGTCCAAATATTAAGAAAGTATTTGAATTACAATATTTAATTGAAATTCAATTTAGAAACTTTCCTAATTAATTAGAACTTATTTTAGGAAGGTAATGAAAGCCCTTTGGAATTTGAATTTCAAATTGGGGGGCTCTCATGGGGGCGGGTGGGATTGGAGAAGGAGAGGGGGAAGGGATGCGGATGGGGGACTTGGCCGCTGGCCTTGGAGAGGAGGCCGGCGGGTTGGGTAGCAGGGGGAGGCCGGCAGATGGCACCTGTAGGGTGGGGCGTCGGCTAGGGAGTTGGGGAATGGTGTGGGGAATTAGGGAGGTAGTGAGGGTAGGGGAGAGGGAAGAAAGTTGAAGAACCGCGAACCTTGGACTCCTCCTAAAGTTGCCGGGTGTTGCTTTGCCCACCTAGGGCTTCTCCTCACATGAACTCACAAAGAGATCAAAACACAAAATCTGAAATTGTATTCATAAACATTCATCATCTCATACAATGCAAGGGGCCTCATATAAATAGGCCAAAAGAAAGAAAATAAAAGACTAAAGTGCCCTCGGGCTACAACATAGACTCAACTTCTAGTAGGGATACAATAGGAAAACTCAAAGCAAAATACATGAATAGAAAATACATCAAAAATATAAACTCTAAATCGTGACCATCGATCTACGATTCTTCCGACGGTACACCTGTCGGAATCTCTGGTCGATGTCCCCATCAATTTACTATTAGTCATTACTATTCTACTAAAAATGATTTAACTGACATGATACCATGTTTAGGAAAGTAAAATACTTTTAGACCCTGTTTGGCAAAGCTTGAAAATTAGCTGATTATGCTTTTTAGACAGCAGAATCGATTTTACAACTATCACTTACATAAAATTGCCCTTCTGACCTTAAGATACCAGCAATATCCTCAAATATTTTCCTTAAATACCTCCTTCCTTATTAATTATCATCTGAGATACTCTTATAATGGATGGACTTAATAAAACTCTTTTCCATCAAAACAATTGCCTACCATTATTACATAAATTCTGTTATAATTAATTATTAGTATTAGAAGTTGAATTACTTCATATGGGCATAATTATTAATTAATAATCTTACAGAAATCGGCAATAAAAAACATATTGCATCGTTAAAAAAATGCGGCTATTTATTTGTTACTTATAATCATATCTACTTTAGTCATTTAATCAGTTCTTATTACTCTAACAACTGTTTATATCAAACAAGATAATCTATCATAACATTTTAGATAAAATAATCATGTTGTATTTAAATGCAAAATGCATCTAGTAACAAAACAGCAAAGCACATCACAACATTGTCAAACTGAACCATAGTTCATCCAAATAAAGTCCTTGCATTCCCTACTCATCTAGAAGTTGTTGATACCACATCTCTCCACTCCAAACAGTCAAGGATATTTCTGGCAAGAAGTTTATAGTTTACAATCAAGCACCACATCTTGAAGCAACCATGAATATTCAGGTCCGAGCATACCTCAACTTCCCAACATATGCGCCACTGCCTTTTGACATGTCATCAGCATTTACTGAGATTAGATAGTCAGTGCAGGTAGCACGGCGACATTTGCGTGCAGCAAGTAGAAATTTGCCATCATCTGTTAAAGCTGGCAATAGTATAGAAACTCCATATTAAAAGGATATATATGCAAATAATAACCTAAGGTCAAAGTTATAAATGGGAACATGCAAAGAAAAATGCAGAGTAGTGCCGAAGGAATAAAAACAATACAATAAGCATAATCAGACTACAAAAGTGTTCATAAATCTATAAAGCAAGGTAAAAACAAGTGATGAAGCTATTTTGGGCAAGACAAAAGCTTCTTCAAATTTTCATGTGCATGGACGGTGACAAGCCATGTGAGCTTCTACAAACAAATAAATTACAGAATAGAGTTCTATAATATAACATTTTGTATATTAAAATAGAAGATCATATAACGTGCTAGTGCTAAGCTACATGAGTCACAAAATTGATAATGTTCATCAACCTAAAATAATTCTCAAAGTCAGCTTGGGACTTTTCCTAACTGGGGTGCTGCAGTTGCCACTACCACACCACAATGGGCAACATTTAATTCACTGTGTTGGGTCTCTTCTTTATAATTCTGTTCATGTTCTTCCAATGTTGCAGACTACAAGGTCCCTGAAAATTTGGTGACCACAATGATGACCAGACCAAAAGTGTTCCTTCAACGCTCACATTCATCAAAATGAGGATGTTCTTATTCCTTTATGGTAGAATTACAGAGTAAAGAAAAGAAACATCTCTTACTCCTATGATTCTGTATTCTCATCATTTTCAATTGACAATTCAGACGTTCTACCTGATGATTCTTTCATAAACCAAGTAATGCAAAAGTTGATGATGACAGTAAAAAAAAAAAATATATTCCACATAATAACAGGTGTTAACCATTAAAAAAGGGCACATAAAATTGAAATTGTCAGTACAAATGGTTAACCGTACATGTAGATAAATGTACCTCAATTGTTTACTGTAATAAAAAACTGAGCATCTAGATATAGGCCTAGTGTAACATGCACGCACCTATGATTTCTTAAAGAATGTTTAGGATCATAAAACACAATATCAATGATACCCATTCTGTATTATTCAATCCAGATGCATCATCAAAGTTCAAAACAAAATTAAAAATGCTTAAAAACTGCCATCAAGAATAAGCAAACCATGTCATATAATTTCCCCTGAAAACTTAGTAAATAGACATTAACCACCTATTTAATCCATAACACCAATCATTATAAACACATAAAGCTAAGTTCACTGAAGAAAGAATACCCTTTTCTTCAGGACAAATAGGATAACAGATGTATGAATTTAAAAGTGTTAAGACTTACCTTCAGTGAGGCTGAAGTAAAGATAGAATGTCTGAGTAGCTTGATTCCTCTTTATAAAGCACTGGAGTGGAAAATCTCTTGGACCAGGCTGCAAAACTAGCTAAAACTCTGAGAAAAGGCACAGTGATATGGAAATACAAAGAAGCTGAGTACATTGTTTTTTCTAAAACTACATTCCAATACAGATAGACACACAATCCATGTCAATATCAAACCCAAGACTCTTGTAAACATCTATCTAATGTGAATAATACCAAATACTAAAGCTTTTTTCTGCAATAATTACAAGGGTAAGTCCAATTGAGTGGAGATCCACAAACATTTGCAAGCAATTCAACAAACTACCTCTCAATCTTAGTCTAATCCACTAATCTGTGAAATAGTAAAATATGAAACATATAGGAGAGAAAATTACATCCTCATTTCATCATAGCTCTAAAAGTTACCATAAACTCTGTTAGGTAAAACAAAGACAGATCCTATTAACGTCATTGAGCTCTACTTGGGCTGTAAATAACATATTATCTTCCAAAAAGCTTTAATCATGAAACCACGTGACTAATAAATCACCTGTTAAAGCAAGAAAAATCACCTTAGATTTATTTTTCTTCCTCTGGCAAAATCAAATTCTATATCATATACATCATTTTTATGAAATCTAATACAGAATAGGTCAGCCAGCCAAAAAGGCAAAAGAAGAATTTCGTGCGCATAACACAAGGTACAGACATTGGAAAAAAAAAAAGAATATCAGAAACTAATATAAGCGAGTCAGGGGCTCAGTAATTCGACCTGTTTCACAGATATCGGGAAAGTTAGCTTCCCTGAGACCTCTGGAGTCTTGACGATCTCCTTCATGATCTCTCTCCAGCTCCTGCACACCCCAGCACAGGAAACAACGTCCTTTCTATGCGGCCACAAGGCCTGAGCCTCCTCAATCCGCGTCAGAACATCTCGCAAGAGTTCCGGAGGCAAATTAGCCCAGCAGCTCTGCTTCAGTGCCTCGATCGGTGACGGTCTCAACCCATCACGCAACACCCTGTGCGAACCCGATCTCAGCCCGTAACCCCGCTTGACCTCAAACCCCTTCCTCGATATACTCCCGATCTCCTCTCGCATGTCCTGAATGATGCTCCGGAACGACATCTAATCCCACCAAACAAAGGCAAAACTCAACGAAGCCTACCAGACCACACTATTTCTTCAAATACAGCAGAATTCGCGCAGAACATTCAAATTTCCCAATCAGTACAAAGATTTAAAGGCGTTAACTTGACATTAATCTGGCTGTTCCTTGTAAGTCTCAACAAATCTCCCCAAAAAAGGAGTGGATAAGGAAGAAGATGGTTCAGAGGCAAAATTATCGGATCGGCACCTTTTAAACACCAAGTTGGAGGAAAATTAAATCGTGCCGAGGAGGAGGAAGTGGAGATCTTTGTTGGAGGTGACGAGAGGAATGGACCTCAGAGCACATTGGACGATTTTGGTCAAGGATTAGGGAAAGAGAGAAGAATTAGCAATTGGAGCCATACTTTACTATTACGGCCCGCTGCTTATAGAATTACGCTTTGGTTTTGTATGTTTGTAGATTCCCTTTGTCATATTTTCATATATATATATATATATATATAAAAGATGAAAAATAAGTAAAAAATAATATAATTTAATTTGATATAAAACTTTAGTTAGAAGAATTGGTTAATGAATTAGGATAATAAGAAATAATCCTCATAAAATATATTAATATAAAAAATTTATAAATAGGCAAATTAGGTGTTAGAGAATATTGAAAAGTATAGCATATTAGAAAGGAGAGTGACTTATTGTATAAAAAAAATTTAGTAAAGTAAAATTTTTTTTTTTGTTTTTTCCTATCTTCGAAGCAAACAACATATATTAAAACAAATAATGTTAAACTGATAGGAATAGGAACAGAATATCATATTTTATTTTGATATTTTCAAAGCAATATTCTCAACTATCGACATTTGTAGCAAGAGAATTCTAACGAGTTTTGTTTTTATCTTAAAACAAAATTTTTAACTACACAAATTCTTTGAATAATAAGATTGCTTCACAATACAAGTTTATCAAACAAAGGAATGATTTGCTAAATACCTTAAGTGATTTATATAACATGCAATATCAAATATCTTAATTAATTTCTAAATAAAGTAGCATACATATTACGATGTTTGACATCACACAATCAATATAATATAAGCAATAAAGTAGTGCAAGTAAGATGATGGTGCAAAAAAGAAAAAAAGCTCAAATCAAATTTGTTTTGGTTCGATATGAATGCCAATGTGCATATTTCGAGTCATTCTCTCAAGATTTTCATTACTCCCTTATTTAGCTGCCACATGGCTAAGAAGCTTCTCTCTTTCCGAAGCAAAGAAAAATCCTACTCCTTATCTTCTACTTCAAGCAAGAAGACTGATACTATGGCCCACCAGCTAGTCAAAACAAGTTTATAAGAGTTTTAGATATCCAAGATCTCACAAATACAAAACTAAGGCTTCATTTGTGACATCTTTCTTACTACTTTCTAAAGTAGTTATTTAGTACAAAAATTTCTTGAACTAGAGTTATCTACAACCATTCTCTATTTATGAGATCGGGATCTACGAGGATGCTGCATACTACGTACCCAAAGGGTCCACCACCTGTTATTAGGTAGAGATTAATTTTAAAGAGGAGAAAGTAGAAAGTCAAGGTTCAAAAGCAATTCAAAAGTTAAAAGTACAAAAAGTCAAGAATAAAAAAAGAAAAAATTTAGTAGCGAAGACGACGTCGAGCGTGTGGTCTTTAGGCCTCCAAATAGTTTACCTCAAAGAGGTGGGAGGATGGCCCAAAGAGCACACGGTCGAGGCTTCCCTTCAGCTGAAAAAGAAAATCCCCCAATGTACATCGAACTTGAGTCAAGTTCTGATGAAGAATAAAAAAAGTGGGTTGCTAGAATTGCTTTTGACTATCAAAAAATAAATCCTCCTCCGTAATTTGATCTAACCCTAGAATCAGATAGTGACCAAGAGGATAAAAATTCAAAAATTCAAAGTGACAAGCCTAAATTGAGTCTATATGAAAAGCTTAAAAAAGCAGTTGAATCTTTAACCTTAACCCCACTATCGGCCGACAGCGTCTCAGGGTTAATAATTAAGGATGCCCCTAATTTAGATGGAGAAGTAAGGAAAGTCCAGAGGTTCTTCCATGGCTCCTCCTCCTTAAGGAATGAAGATGATGTAATTCTTGAGAGGTAGATTTTAATGAATTAATGGAATTACTCTGGCTACTTTCCTATTTGTGTCAAAACTCTTATCTCTAAAGGTCTCACTCTGAGTCGATGGACTAGGGTGAAAGTTTGATGTGCGCCAAGAGGGGGGGGGTGAATTAGTATTTTAAAAATGAATCATAAATAAGAGTTCTAGTTTTTATGAATTTTTCAAAATAATAACTTAACTAGTTAAATGCGAAAGCTGATGATTTATTCATAATTACGATAGTGGTGATACAATTTCAAATCTCATAATAAAAACTAAAATCATCTTTTTCACCAAGTGGTTAACATAGTAAATAAATGCACGAAAAATAAAATGCGGGAAAAAATAAAAAAAAACACACCAGAAATTTTTATAGTGGTTCGGTCACTTGACCTACGTCCACTCCTCGGAGTCCCCCACTCCGAGAGTTGTACTACTAAAAGTTGACTCTCCTTCTGCTCCCACAGAAAGGCGGAGAAGCCTTTACAAGACTCACTTTCACCTTCCCTGGTGTGGCGGAGTGCTAGACGTTATGTCACCCTCCTGGTGATGGCAGCGAACCTTCTCCTTTTTCTCCCTCCTGGAGAAAGCAGAGTACCTCGAGGACCTGACCTTGAAGCCTCTCTCCCTAGAGAGCTTCCAGAAGACTCACCAAGTCCACAGGAGGAGCAAGCGTGCAGCTAGCTTAGAGCAACCATATGATCCCCTCACACTCCTCCCTCACTCTCAAGCTCACCTTCTCCTTCCTCTCATAAACCCTGGATCTCTTTAAAAGCTCCCTCTCAAGAGTTCCTTCCTCTATCAACGCTCCTCTTCACACACTCATTCTAAAGAATAATAATTCAATTAAGATGATGCTATTCATATAGTACGATCCAATATCATACAGTATGATCAGTTTAAAATCAGTTCCGTCCAGTACGAAGGCAAACAAACAATTCACAAATTTTACGAACATAATATAGTACAATCAAGATATCGTACTAGACGATCATTTTATTTTCAATTGTTCCTACGTGACGACCTATGGGATGATCGAATTCGTCTATGTACATCATCCCGCACTGTACACTTCGTACAGTACGAAATAGTTGAATTTAGATCATCGTTCTGTATGATATAAATATCATCTGGGATGAATAGTTTAAAAAATTATGATTTCGTCTGGTACGATCGATGAGATGACCAAAATCATCTCTGTACATCGTACAATATGATTCATATCGTACAGTATGAATTATAGTAATTTAGAAACCAAGATTTAATTGCCTAATTACGAGGGATAATTTTGGTAAGATTTCAAATGATAGTACAGTACGATTAGAATCATATAATATGATTAGTTCAAAAAATCAAATTTAAAATCTTACCTAAACTATGAGGCAGCTAGGGTTTTCAGGTTGAAATAAATCATACAATATGATCAGTTCACAAACTAATCAGTCAGAATTAGCTGTTAAGCTAGAGTTTTAATGACATATCATATAGTATGATTAAAAATCGTACAATACAATTTTCTTTTAAAAAAATTTTAACTTAAAAAAGAAACTCTCTTCTTGTGTGTGTGTGCATGGTCACCCCATTTGCATACACTCTTTAGTGGTAGACTCAACAAATAAAAATTAAAGAAAATAAAATATAAATTCTTTTACATCCTATTCTACCCAGTCTTGAGTCTCCAGTAGTCTTGAGCGGTGTGTATCTTACCTGAAATGTTAATACTCACAGAAAAAAATAAATATTTATATTTTTAAGGAAGAATATATTAATTCAGTCAATAATATTTGTCATCATCAAAATCAAGTGCTAGGGATCCTGGATTACAACAATCTCCCCCTTTTTGATGATGTCAAATAATGTTATCTGATAGGCAAGATAAATGTCATTTCTTCCTTAGCTCCCCCTCATTAGATAATGGATTTTAAAAGACGAGAGAATTTTTAAAAAATGTTTTTTAATTTTATAATTTTAAATAGAAATAAAACATAACAAGATTAATAAAAATATAATAAAAATAACATATAACATAGAACTTAAGAACATAACATTGAACTTCTCCCCCTTTTGATAGCACCAAAAAGAGGAGTACACTTAACCAAGCAAAAGCAATACAACCGGTACAAGAAAAAATAGTACAAGAGAAAGAACTACATAACAAAAATAAGCAAAAGCAATTAGTAGTCGGGATCCTGATCAGGTGGTGGTTGTGGTGGAGGTTGCTGAAAGTGCTGATGGATGGATGCAAAATATTGATCTATCGAGGCGAATCATTCGCCAAACCATTGAATATCATCTTCATACTGGCAATGTTGTTGGTCAATGTGGTGACCCAACCGAGTTTCCAGTCGATCAAGCTGCTGAATAATATCATCCTGAGGATAGGCAGGTCCAAGTTGTGGTGGAGGTCCTTTCACAGGAGTAGCTTCCTCTTCTTCATTAAAATTGTGATCAGTGTGCGCGTGCCCCCGATGGAAAAGAATACAGAAGGAGGCATCCATATAAAAGATAGGAAGATTATCCAGTGGAATAGGATAGTTGAGTTGATATTTGGTGTCAAGGATGTGTCCTATGATATGTCCTAAGGCAATATTTTGTTTTCGTCGGGCACTGGGATATCGAAGAGTAGACAAGTTATAAATGTAATCCAAGATCATTTGGGCTTCATCAAATTTGGTGGCTGACATGATTAAGTAAGTGACTACAAATAGAAGTGATGTAATGTGGATGCGATCTCCAACTTTTTGTATAATGGATGTTCGACGAATGTGTGAGATAATGCGGGCATTTTGAGTTAGATATTGGACAAGTGGTAGGTGTTGGTTTGTGGGGATATTTCTAAGCAGCATGTTAACTGAAGTCCAATCAAAGTTATTGGCGAGTAGAGATGTGGGATGAGGTCTGTCGGTAGAGAGTCTAATATGTTCAGCCAGATTAGCTTTAACGATTTTCATATTTTGTTTGCAAACAAAAGAAGTCAAGGTTGTGCATTCAAAATTTATCCTAAGATTAACTAAGAATTTATAGAGGAGTTCAGAGTGAAAAGGGAAAGCTAGGGTCAGAAGAAACTGGAGAGTGGTGGTGGCAAAAAGATTCATAACCTCAAAATTTAATGCGACTTGGTTAAGCATGCATCACGGAGTGATCTTTGCCGCTTTGAACTTGGTGTAGGCTTTTTCATCGGCGGCGAAGAGAAAACGATCATCAAACCGACGAGAGGAGGAAGAGCTCCCCTCGATCAGTCTACCATGTTTGCTTCCACCGGGCATTGGACAAAAAGTGGAGGGAATGAGAGATTTAGAGAAGTTGAGAATGAGTTGAGCCAAAGAAACCCTCTAATTTATAGATTTTCTGGCTGATCGTACAGTGCGATAGTGATTCGTACAATATAATCAGGTGAATTAACTCGTTGGACGACTTATCAAAAAAAGCAGTCAAATCATATAGTACGATCAGGATCGTACTGGATGATACAAAGAGAGAGGTCATTTGTCCCGAGGAGTCGTCAATATAACCTTTGAAAAAAGTTATCATACAGTACGAACAGGTGTTCGTACAATATGAATAGCAATAATGATCGTACCGACCGAGTTTAAATTCATCCCAATCTATTTTGACACGTGGATCGTACAATACGAGTGGTGGTTCGTATAATACGATGTTAAATAATGTGTATCGTACAGTACGAGTGGTAGTTTCATACAGTATGATGTATACACTAATAAGCATATCTAAACTGTTGATGGAATTAAAGGCTGTGATTTGTGTATTACTAATGATCGTACAGTACGATAATATATCGTGCAGTATGATATTCACAAAAATTCAAGGTTTTGATGTCACTAAGATGAGTGTGAGAAGATTAGGAAACTCCTTTTTTAATTATTTTATTTTTTTATTTTTTAAATTAAAAAACACATAAAAAGAAGTACAAACACATGATTTTTTTTAATTAAGCATGAATATCTATTACACCCAATTTTATCCTCAAGGTGCTAAAGGTGTCATAAGCTAGTGGTTTTGTGAATATGTCAGCCAGTTGATTTCCAGTAGTAATATGGTGCAGTTCAATATCTCCCTTAGTTACATGATCTCTTATGAAGTGATGCCTAATATCTATATACTTTGTTCGTGAGTGCTGAATTAGATTTTTAGATATGCAAATTGCACTAGTGTTGTCGTATATTATTGGAATGGTTCCTACAGGTAGTCCAAGATCTAAAAGTTATTATTTTAACTATAAAACTTGAGCAACACAGCTTCCTACTGCTATATATTCTGCTTCAGCCTTTGAAAGGGCTACCAAATTATGTTTTCTATTGGACCATGAAACTAAGGATTGTCCTATGAATGGATAGGTACCAGAGGTGTTTTTTCTATCTACCATACATCTTGCAAAATCAGAATCGGAATACCCTAAGATTTTAAATGTAGCGTTGTATCTATGATACCAAATTCCTAAGTTCGGGGAGCCTAGTAGATATCTAAGGATTCTCATGACAACAGTCATGTGGGATTCTTTTGGGTTAGCTTGAAATCAAGCGCAGAGACATACACTAAATATTATATCCAAACTGCTAGCAGTTAAATAGAGAAGTGATCCAATTATTCCCCTATACGTCTTCTGGTCTACTGACTTTCCATTTGGATCTTTTTCTAATTGAATGGCAGAACTCATGGGAGTATTCATGGCCTTAGCATTGTCCATTTTATACTTTTTTAGAATATTCTTGATGTACTTAGATTGGCTAAGGAATGTTTTATCTTCAATCTGTTTTATACTAAATCCAAGGAAGTAATTAAGTTCTCCTATCATACTCATTTCGAACTCGTCACTCATTATTTTTGAAAATTCATCGTATAAGATTTTCTCTGAAGATCCAAATAAGATGTCATCTATATAAATCTAAACAATGAGTATCTCATCTCCTACCTTTTTTAAGAAGAGGGTGGTGTCCACACTACCCTTAACAAAGCCTCTATCTAGTAGGAATGTGCTAAGTCTTTTATACCAGGTTCTGGGTGCTTGCTTTAACCCATATAGTGCCTTTTTCAATTTAAACACATGATTTAAAAATTGTGAGTTTTCAAATCCAGGAGGTTGTTCAATATAAACATCTTCTTTGATTACCCCATTTAGGAAAGCACTCTTAACATCCATTTGATATAATTTGAAACCCTTAAAGTAAGCAAATGCTAAGAGTACCCTTATGGCTTCTAGTCTAACTACTAGGGCAAAGGTTTCCTCAAAATTTATTCTCTTAATTTGGTTATACCCCTTAGCTACTAATCTGGTCTTATTTCTCACTACTATTTCAGAGTCATTCATCTTATTTTTAAAGACCCACTTCGTTCCAACCACACTTTGTTCCTTAGGTCTCTTCACTAATTCCCACACATCATTTCTAACAAATTGATTTAGCTCTTCTTGCATTACTAGGATCCAAAATTTATCTCCTAAGGCTTGATCTATATTGGTGGTTTCAATCATAGAGATAAATATAGAATGACTAACTCATTCCTAAGTCCATGCTTAGTTTTTACACCTTCTAATGGGTCTCCTAGGATTAATTCTCTAGGATGAATAGAAGAATATCTCTAATCTTTAAGCAATTGCTTCTGAGGTTCTACTCTATTTTTTATGGCAATGGTTTCTACCCCATGAATTACCTCGACTTCTTCTTCTTCAGGATTAGGTTTAGAGGTCTTATCTGATTCATCAAATACAATATGTGTAGACTCTTCTACTATAAGAGTCCTCTTATTAAAGATTCTATAGGCTTTACCTACTGATGAATAGCCTAAGAATGCGCCTTCACCAGATTTAGGATCAAATTTTTCTAAGGGTGGCTTACCATTAATTAAGATAAAGCATTTGCATCCAAAAACATGTAAGTGGGAAAGATTATATATCCTACCCTTAAGCAGTTCATAGGGTGTCTTATTAAGTTTAGGTCTAACATTTACCTTATTTAGAACATAACAAGCAGTATTTACTGCTTCTATCCAAAAATATCTAGGAAAAGTGTACTCAGCTAATATTGCCCTAGTAGCTTCAACTAAGGTTCTATTCTTTCTCTCATCTATTCCATTTTGCTGAGGGGTCCTAAGGGCAGAGAAGTTATATTCTATTCCTATCTCTTGACAAAATGATTCAAACTTATCATTCTCAAATTCTCCATCGTGATCACTATGGATTGTTAAGAGTTCACATCCTAATTTCCTTTGAATCCAACTGGAGAAGATTCTAAACTCTTCAAATGACTCATTCTTTTGTGCTAAAAATTTTACCCAATTAAACCTAGAGTAGTCATCCACTATTACAAATCCATAAGATTTTCCTCCTAGGCTAGCTATACTAATAGGTCCAAATAGGTCCATATGAAGAATTTTTAGGGGCCTAATGGTGTTGATATCCTTGATTGAATGAAATGATGATTTTACTTATTTTTCTACTTTGGCAGGTGTTGACCTCATTTTTATATGAGGTCATTAGGACCCAACCCAGACTCCAGGTGAATCCAGACCCTAGGATTTGCCCAGACTCTAGATCAATTCAGACATTAGGATATACCTAGACCTTAGATCTATCTATATCCTAAATCAATCCTGACTCTATATATATTCAAGTTCCAGATCAACCCAGACCTTAAGTCAACCTATTCAAAACTCAAATTAATCCAGATCTCAAGATAATTTTAGCCTCTGATTAATCTAGATCTTAGTTCAAGCTAGATTTAATCTCTAGACCTATCCAGGACCTTAGGAGCTATTTTAGACACTAGGATCCTTATAAAATTTAGACCTTATGATCTACTTAGGTCCTAGGATTATTCTAGAGCCTAGACCTTAGGATTTCTAGACTTTAGGATCCTTCCAGAGTTTAGACCCTAAGACCATCCTAGACCCTAGGATTCTTTTAGAATTCAGGTCCTAAGAATTCCTGGACCTTGGGATCCTTCTAAATTCTAATCCCTAGGAACAATTCAAATCCTGGATCAATCTAGACCTCAAATCTAGATTAAACTTTGAATCAATCTCGAATCCAACTTTAGTCCTATCTAATCATTTATGATCATTCAAATGATTATAGATGTGTTGGATAATTCAATCCCAATAAACTCTACAGTTAAAACCTCAATCAGATATGTATCCTTCAATTAATCAAACTTTCACTCAACTTCAATTATATTCAACTACACCTCAATTCAACCTTCAATTAAGTTTCAAATATTTAACCTTTAACCTGCAATCAAGTTAGATCAATCAAAATTTCAGTTGATCTTCAATCATTCAATGTCCTATAAGACTTCAATCACACCTTCAATCAAATCCTAAATGACTTTTGATTGGTCAAATCAAGTCAAATCAAACCTATTCCTTACATACACTCAAATGAAGCTCTTCAATCATTAAGACCATTTTAAAGCATGACTCAAATACTCCCAGACACATTTCAAGTCAATCTATAGTGGTTTTGACTTGCTCAATCCACTATGGGTGGTCAAACCCCCATATACCTTTGACCCTTTTATTCAAGTACCCATACCATAACTCTGACTCGTTATTCTTCATCCATTTAACCTTCAAATGGCTTTCATAAGATAACCTAGCCATTTTGACTAAGTTTGACTAGTCAAACTAGTCAAAATGACTAAGTTTTCTTTGAATAATCGAGTTCACCTTCAAGCATTGAATCCACCATTTCAAACATATTTCAAATCATTCTAAAGCTTCCCTATCAGTCCTTGGACTTCAACTCAGTAGGCATTGACCCCTTTGACCAGTCAAAGGGTCAACAATAATCAAAATAAGCTCTAATGGTCAACCCGGCCCATCAAGCTTTGTCTAGTTTGATCTAATCCTATCTAGTCCATGGGATCAATTCCAGAACCTTCCAGGGTTGTAACCCGACCTCCTTAGTAGCTAGCATACCCCCTAGCTCAACCCAAATCGCCTCTAGTGGTCCCCTCCATGTGAGAATGTCCCCTAGTCATTTTCACCTGAGGCAGTGCGCCTCTTTGCTCCCTAATGGCCTAGGACAGCTGTTGGGCATCTAAGAATTCTCCCTAATCAATCCCCACCATCACTTTTGGCTCTAACAGTCGAATAAGGGCAATAGGCATGAAAATGATATAGAGGACATGCTCTTCGATTCTAGGAAGATTTCAAAAGTTTTATCTTTTTATTTTGTCTTCTAGAGCTTCTCTCAACTTCCCACCACCATTTTCCCGGTGTTTGGAGCTCATCGACGGCGAGAAAAGTCAAGGACTGAAACCACAATCCATCCCAAATGTTCAAACTCCAGGTAGAATCTTTAATCAACGGTTGCGATCAGGTCAGATCCATAGTTGCTTTTATCTGCTTTAAACCTCAGGTTAGCCAGATCATGGCCATTCGTTCAAACTGCGGGCGCTATCACAACCGTCCGATCCTTCTGGATCAGGTTTGACCGCGGGATTAATCTAAACCCTCGGATCTGTGCTGTCGTAGATCCGATGGCATAGATTTCTGCTAACTCATTTAAGTGAGTGGGACCACTTGATCGCCGCCACTTGCATGGACTAGCGTATGATTGACACGTGTAAAGCACCGCCGCCGCCGGTTGACTAGATTATTTAGACCCAAAATAAATTCAGAAAATATCCTGAATTTGAAAAATTCATAAGAATTTCATTTCTTATCTTTTTTTTATGTTCTTAGGCTCGTTTTGTTCATGTTTTAATATACTTTATTTCAAAATTAAAATGAAATTATTTTGACTAATATTTTATTAAATATTTCAAAAATTCAAAAAATCATATTTTAATTTTAAATAAAACTATATAAGTTATTTTAACTTAAAATTTGGCAGAGGTATAATAGGATCCATTTCTGATCTTCCCTTATTTTTTTTCAGGCTCATTTAATGCATATCTTTCATATATTTGAATTTACAAAAGTCTAGGTCATGATTTGACCAAGATTTTTAAAAATTCATATATAATTCATTTCAATTCCAATTAATTCATATCAGAGTTCTATGGAATCAGTGAAAGAGCCTCTTCCATTTAAAAATAACTTCAAGATATGATTATGTTCAATTTGAGAAAATGTAACCTTTGATAATGTATGTATTATTCTCAAAATGAATATAATTAAGGCTCTAAATGGATGAAGACTCATTTGGGGATACCTCTTATATCTTCTAATAATCTTAATTCATCTTGAGGTGTATTTTTCTTTATATTTGAAGTTATAAATTCATAGGTTATCATGTGACCTATGATTTTATTAAATCAAGTATAATCAATCCATAGAACATTAGGACATTTTTATTGTTCATGATTGCTTTGTGATGTGATTGTAACTAATGTCCAAGGGTTAGAAGAACCTGATTTTAGTCCTATGCAACCTAGCGACACTTAGGAACAAAAATTAGGATTCTGTCTTAGTCAACTTAGTCAATCTAGGATGAACTACATTTATCCCTTTTAAGGTGAAACTCAAACATAGAAAATTTATGCCATATACCATATACTCAAATTTATCTTGATTGGACATTAATCAACCTTCAAATAAATGTTTAAATTCATTAGTTCTTCATTAAGGGCTTAATGTCAATAATTTCCTAAAAGTCAAATAAAATCCTTGAAAATATAAAATCAGCTCCATTTAATCCTAATCAATTCTAAATCAAATATACACTCATTCAAAATAAAAATTCAAATCTAACTTCATTAAACTTCAATTAATCCTTAATCATCCTTAATTAAGCTTTAATTAAATAAATCATAATACTTCAAATAAAATTTATTAAAATTTAAATTTAACTCTAATCAATCCTAAATCAAATACATAATCATTTAAAAAAAATCAACCAAAATTTTAATTTCAAATCCTATCAAATTTTAATCAATTCCTGAAAATACCGTTAATTCAACTTTAATTAATTAAATACTTAAAAATTCTTTATAATTAAAATAAATTTCAAATAATATCAAAAATATTAAATAAATTCAATTAAAATCAAATAAGAATAAAAAATATATAAAATTCAACTTTTCTAATAAAAAATTCATTTAATAATCCATTCATTAAATAATCTCATTAATAATTAATTTATTATAATAAGTAGGATACACCTCCTATTGAGTTGAAATTTAAACCATTCAAACATAGTGACACATACATCCCTAAAAAAATTTTTCACTTATTTTTTTGAAGTCATTAAGCCCTTTAATTAATTTAATCAAAATTAAACCTTAAAACCTTCCAGAAAATTTAATAAATAAAATTTAAATCCAAAAATTACACATAATACCTCAAACTGACCATAATTCAGCCCTTAATCAATGAAAATTAAAACCACTTTAATTTGATATCAATTTTAAGAATAATTTAATTTTAAGTGAAATTGAATATTTAATTAATTAATTTAATTAATTAGAAATAATAAAAAATTCCAAAAAATTCTCAAATACTTGATAATCCCTCGTTAGATCATTTTTGATCTTTAGAGGTGATTTCAAGAAGTTTGAAATCAATTTGGATTCAGATTATCAAAAGCCTCCTAATTAAGTTAATTAAATAATTCAATTAATTCATCAAACTTTAAAAAATCATAACTAATTCAAGAAAACTCCAAATTGAGTAAACTCAAAGGCATTAAACTCATATTATGGTCTAATATTTATCAAAAATATGAAATTTCTAGAAATCAATCAAATTTGAAAAAGTCAACTTTTGGTCAACTTCAACTCAAATTCAAGTCAATACTTCAAATCTTTATAATAAAATATAAAAAAATCCAAATTTAGCATACTTATAGTCTAAGTGATTGTATTAAGGTCTAATATTTAAATAAAATACTAACTTTTTAGAATTAAAGTTTAATCAAAAAGTGAACTTTTGACCCCTTAATTAATGATTAAAATAATCCAGAAAATTCTAAAATTTGATAATTGAATTTAAATTCTAGAAAATATCAAGTTAATATTTAAAACACTCAAAAAACCCCCTAATACATAACAACCACTCATGAAATGAAGTTTTTAGGCTGGACTACTCTGGATTGCGGGGATACGTGTCCTAAGGAGGCTTTGTTCCTCGAGCCAGGTGGCACAACGCTACGAATGGATTCAAAGGAGTATAAAACTTTCATTCTAATTGATTAATAACTATTTAACTAAATTTAAAATTCTTAATTCAAATACATTAACCTAGTTTATAGGCTGGACTACTCCAGGCTGCGGGGCTGCGTATCCTAAGGAGGCTTTGTTCCTCGAGCTTAGTGGCATAACGCCATGAATCAGTTAATGGCAAATTTAAATAAATTCAAATTTTAAAATAAGCAACCAATCAACTTTATTAAAATTTAATTAACTTTTAAACTTAATCAAATCAAATCTACTTAATTATACAGGGTACCACTAGGTAACCTAGGCCTACAAAACTTTTAAATTAGCCCCAAGGAATGTAAAATAAACTTCACGGCCTCGGTGAGCAACAAAGGTGATATCCATTCAACACTTTGAAATATATCCTAAAATTTTAAATTATTAATATTTAAACTTTAACTAAAAATTTCGTTAAGCCTTTCAACCAACCAGAACATCGAACAACTTTAACTAATTGCCCTACTTAGGACATATCCAAACCACAAAATCTACCTCACACACTTTAGATGATTTTCTAGGACACCACTTCTAGATCCAAGCTAGGCTGGTATTTACTTTTCTGCTACTTGCGTGTGCCGGATTTTCCGTGGTTTTCATTGCATGTTGGTTGTTAGATTTAAGTAATTGTTTGATTATTTATTTACTTCGTGTAATCTATGTTTTGATTTGATTGTATGTTAGATCTACCCCTAGGTTAGGGATGATTTGTACTAATTCAATCTTATGCAGGTGGCCATGCTCATATAGGGCAATTAAATAAAAGGGGATAATTAAATAATCAAGCTTTAAAATTAACATTATTTTCTGCAGGTGCTCCAAAAATTGCTTAAGTCCCCCTTTAAAATTAAAAGAGCATGAATAAGAGTGGCTATGATTTGAGTATTTAAATTTTTATTAATATTAACTATTTAAGATGTTTTAAATTATAACTGCTTAGGATAACCCTGCAGGTGTCTTGAGTTTAGATTTTTAATTTCAGTTAATACAATTTAAAATTGAGTTGTAATATTTAAAGTGCTTTGAGAATGAGATGTTTAAGTATCCAATTTGAAATCCAAAGAGGAAGAGACATCCATTAGGAGAGAGTTTCTATCCATTTGGAGATCTAAATTAGGATGATCTTTCAAATATCCAAAGAGAAAAGATAACACCCCTCTCGAGGGGGAGTTTCTTTTTATTTGGATATCCGGACCTGACAATCCAAGGAGCTCGTAGAAGGACGAAGAAGTGAAGAATGAGAAGAATCCCAATTCTCAAAATCACTTGAGTCTCAGGAGTAGAGTTCGGGTTGTAGTCAGTGGTGCCCGACCACTTTACTTTTCCTGCAGATCCTGGGTTGTATAATTAAAAGGTACTTGCCTATGAACTTTCATTTTGAGTTTTAATTTAATTGATTTATTTATTTAATTAATTTGATTGATGTGTTGATTATGATATTTAGATTGCATGCTTTTAATAGTTTTTTAGCGCTTATTGCATGTCGATTTTGATTTAGCATGGAACCCGATCAGAGTCTCGTGAGGGTACGAATAAAATTATTTCTACTTAAATAAAATTAAAATATTTAAACTCATATAGTAACTCTAACATTTTAAGAAGTAAGCCTGGGATCGCCAGGAGTTTTTCATATGTATATTTATTGCACCTTCGCTCCTTTTGTTAGGCACCTCCCCGCCTGTGGGTTCTGGCAGACCACCTGGCCTATGAGGGTACAATTCTGTCAAGGGGATCTGTGCAATCTTTAGGATAAAACTTATTTTTTAAGCTTGATTTTAAAACTTTTTTATTCTAATTTAAGCATTTAATCGAGTCAACTAGCATGCACCATATTAGAAACTCATTTAAAAGTATCTAAAATTTAATGCATTTCTAGCTTAGGCATTTTACCCAACATAAGTAAAGGGGTCAATTAGGAATCTGCTCTAGATGTCAAACCCAGCTTCTTAAACTCAATCTTAAACAACGTCCCTATGACTCTATATTAAAAGACCTGACTCATGGTTTTGAAGCATTTAGGTGATTTAGCTGGCTCCCCAGTCCAGGCTGGGGTAAGTCTAGATCCTGCATTGTATTAGCTAGGTTCTGGGTCTCTGATTTTTAGTACCCAATTTTAAACTTAGGATCTGAGGTAGATTCTTAATCTTAAGATCTCAATCTCTAGGATTTGAATCCCATTTTCTAATAAAATCAATCATTCAAATCTAAAATCTCTTTCAATCAAATTCAAGCCTAACACTCAGGATAGACTGGGGAACTTTTGAATTATTTTTAGAATCCCAGGTGCCTCCTACTTCTCTTCATTTGACTCCAGAAATAACTGTTCAATCTTGAACCAATCCGTATTAAAATTTCCAATCCTTACCTCCCTTGATATCAAGCTTTGAATTCCAAAATAAAATTCGTATTGTGATTTTAATCGAGAGTATTCGTAGGAAAATTTTTGATTTCCTACGATATAATTAACTATGAGGGCTTGCGCTCATAGGAGATTTAGAAACCTAGATCAAATTTTTAAAAAATCAAGCTTTTTTAAAACTTTAATTAATTATCTTTAGAAAATTCAAACCTGATGATTATTATCGTCATATTCAAACTATCGATAGTGATTGATATCTTTTTTCCTTGGATAGATATGTCAATTACAATCATAATTTTGATTATGAAATTAATGATCCATCTATTCAGATTATCATAGTCAAATATTGGATTAAACATCATTTTGATCCTTCAGGATTATATATTATTTATCCTTGAGTTTGATTACGATAATCAGGATAAATTCAAAGTTTTGAAATCTGAACCTATTAGGGAATGATATGTTCACCTCCCAAGGTGATTTATCATTCATAATGATGTGTTCGATTTTAAAATTAAAACTTCCAGAAATCAAATATTTTCTAAAGCAAATTAAATCTTTTTCAAAACTAAATATATATAAACTTTTTCAATCAAACAATAGGCATCACATAGGTGGTCCTTAGTGAAGTCTAACTTAGGTATGCCTCTAACTAGGTCTTTCTGAGTGATATTCCTAAGTATTTTCATGCTAGCAAGGCATAGTCTCCTATGCCATAGTCAAGAGTCATCGGCTATTATTTTCAAACATAAAGGGTTTGAGTTTTCAATGCAATTTAGATCTAACATATATATATATATATATATATTGTTTATCCATTTTTCTTCTAACATAAGTTTATCATTTAAGCTAATCATGCATTTGTTAGAAAGAAACTTTATGCCAAAACTCATGTCACATAGTTGACTAATACTTAAAAGATTATGCTTTAAACCATTAACTAAAAGAATATTTTTAATTACAAAATTTTTAGAATTTTTAATGATACTTGAGCCCACCACTTTCCTAGTGGTGTTGTCTCCTAAAGTCACATTGCCTCCTAACCTGACTTCCAGTGTCATGAACTGCTTCACATCTAAAGTCATATGTCTCGAGCAGCCACTGTCCAGGTACCACATGCTCTCACTAGGTCTTTTGTGAGAGCATCCTTACAATGTCAATCAAAGATTAGTTTTGGGAACCTAAGTGAGTTTGAGTTCCTCTTTATGCTTGAATGAATGAGATGTATGCATGTTATATTGTGATGAATGCAGCTTAGGTCTCCACACTAGATGTGTCCTATAGTGAATTGTGCAAGTGCGGGCTATATGACCTAGTATGCCACAAGAGTAACACCTAACACCGAAAAATGGGTTCACTTGTTATGATTTGTGCAAATCTGTTCATTCAAGTGAATTCTGATACAAGTTATTTTTGATGATTATAAAAGTCTATTATTTATTTTATTCTTCTCCTAATAAATATTAGAATTTCTTTTTGTATGTACTAACATATTTTTTAGAAAATTCACACTCCAGACTGTTGAAGACTTCATGTTCATTTGCTAATATTTATTGTGAGTGAAGTCTATATTTTTTTATTTTATTTTTATTTTATTGAGTCTGAGAGAGTGAGATTGTAAGTTGGATAACTGTGCACACACACAATGGGGGAGTGGAAAATTTATTTTTTAAAACTGATCATACAGTATGACATCTGATTGTACGAGATGATCTGTATTTATTTGTCCTCAACAATGAACCTGCCTGTGTGAAAAATTTTTTATATCCATTTTGTACAGTACGAAATGGACTTCGTACATAAGGATTTCAGGGACGAACTGCTCTGAATGGTTCGTACGACCATTCATACGGGACAAATAGCCGGTACGAACGACTCTAACTTAATTTTCTTAAGGTTTGTACTGGATCGTACGGGATGAACAGCCGGTACGAACGGCTCTGACTTGATTTTATTAAGGTTCGTACTGGATCATACGGGATGAATCGTTCACTTTTGAACTATTCATACAATATGAAATAGGATTCGTACAGAAGGTTATGCAGTACGAATGGCTCTGAATTAGGTTCGTACTGGATCGTACGGGACGAATTGTTCATTTTTTGAACTATTCGTACAGTATGAAATACGGTTCGTATAGAAGGTTATGCAGTACAAACGGCTCTGAATTAGGTTTGTATGGGATCGTACGGGACGAATCGTTCATTTTTTAAACTATTCATACAGTATGAAATAAGGTTCGTACAAAAGGTTATGCAGTACGAACGGCTCTGAATTAGGTTCGTACTGGATCGTACGGGACGAATCATTCAATTTTTGAACTATTTGTACAGTATAATATGCGATCGTACAGGATGATCGACACACGTGAAACTTGAAATATTCAGTTTTTGGACAATTTTTCTTGTCCTAAGTACTTAAGGGTCTTAAAACTGACTTGAAAAAAGATCCTTCTATGAAAATTTTTCTTGAGAGTGAAAATTGTGAGGGGATTCTCAAGGTTATACAATAGTGAGAATCTTAATGGTTATACTTCAAGCATCTTTCTAATCTCCTTAGAGGCTCTTGTATGAGAATTATTCGAGAGGTTTCTGGTTCTCTGCCATCACTTGGAGGGTGAAAAGGATGATTGGTTCTCTACCGACACCAGGAGGGTGTGAAAGGACGAGTTGGTTCTCTGCCTTCACCAGGAGGGTGAAAAAGGACATCAGTTCTCGGCCGCACCAGGATTTGGTAGAAGAGAGTTTGTAAAGGCTTCTTCGCGTTGCTGCGGGGGCTAAAAGAGAGTCACTTTGATATAGTGCAATACCTAGAGAAGGAGTCTCTAGGGAGTGGATGTAGGTCCTGTTTGACCGAACCACTATAAAATCTGGTGTTCTCTATTCTATTTTTATTTTACTTACTGCACTACATTTTATTTTTCTGTGGTTGAAAAGCATCAAAAATTTACTATGTTCGTACAGTACGAATTATGATCATACAGTACGATTTTCTTTATATTGTGTTAAAGAATTTTCTAAAATTCTAAGAGAATTTTAAAAGTACCAATTCACCCCCCTCTTCGTTAGCCTAGGGACATAATTAATAGGTCTAATAACTTATTCGCTCTTTCAAGTGGTATCAGAGCCTATTTCAAAAATCACTGTTGAGATTATTTCTTGAAATTTGATCATAGCTAATTTTGGAAATCGAAATACATTAGAAGGTTACTCGATCACTAGACCACCTTTGTTTGATAATATTCCGTTTGATTTTTGGAAAACTCGCATTTTTACTTTTATATAATCTCTTGATTATCGCATGTGGATGCTAGTTCAGGATGGTTACACTGCACCTACTAGACTTATAGATGACATAAGAGTTGAAACACCATTTATTGATTAGACTTTAGAAGAAAGGGAATTAGCACAACTAAATACAAAATGCTTAAATAGCTTTTTCTGTCCTCTTAAATCTGAAGATTATATGCGTGTTTCTACTTGTAAATCCGAAAAGGAAATATGTGATAGACTTTGCATTACATATGAAGGTATAAATAAAGTGAAGCAAATAAGGTTGAACATTCTTTTGCATGATTATGAACTCTTTCGCATGAAACTGAATGAATCAATCTCAGGCATGTATACACATTTTATATATATAGCCACTTCATTGCATGCCTTAGGTAGGGAATTAACGAATGAGAAAAAAGTAAATAAAATACTTCGTTTCTTACCTACTACTTATGATGCAAAGATTATTACGATAACTGAATCGAAAGATTTAAATGTCTATTATATTGATAATCTTCTTGGATCACTAATTACTTATGAGCAATCTGTGCCTCAAAGACAGATTGATGCAGGAGATAAATAGAAGGAGAAGAACATAGCTTTGAAGGTGGAAGTTCAGACAATGATCAGTCACTACCTGAGGATGAAGAGGACATTGCCTTGA
Source organism: Dendrobium chrysotoxum (assembly GCA_019925795.1). NCBI lineage: Eukaryota > Viridiplantae > Streptophyta > Magnoliopsida > Asparagales > Orchidaceae > Dendrobium > Dendrobium chrysotoxum. The sequence goes on from CM034297.1 coordinate 11,092,161, forward strand.
TGATAAGGCAATTTAGAAGTTTCCTAAAGAGGAAGCAGAGAAGATGCAAATAGTGGAACAAATGTAAGTTCCATAAAAATGTTAAGGCTTCTAACGATGTTATTTGCTATGAATGCATGAAGCCAGGTCATATAAAGACTGATTGCCCCAATCTCAAGGCAAATCCTAACAAGGAGAAGGACGAGGAGAAACCAAAGGAAAAAGGGATAAAAAGAGACTTCAACGAGCTTTTTGGGCGGACTCAGCTTCAGATTCATCAAAAACAGCACCTGAAGAGGAAGTCACAAATTTGTGCTTGATGGCTGACAATCTTGATCATTCTGATCAAGATGAGGTATGTGATTTAAGTTATGAAGAATTATTTGAAGTTTCTGAACGCATTCATTCAGCATATAGGAAACTAAAGAAATTGCATGCAAAATTGAATATGGATTATCTAGAGCTATAAAAAGAATATAAAATCCTTAGGAAAGATCATGCATTAATTGATAGTAACCACATGACTTTGTTGGATGAATTTGATGATTTAAACAATCAGCATAAACTTTTAAAATCATCACACATTGAACTTGAAAATGATTTCAAAACATTTATGAATAAATCGGATAGTAGAGAGCATAACTTGAAGATTGAAAATTTAATTTTAGAAAGTGTTAATGCATATCTTGAAGTTCAGTTAAAAACACTTAAAGAAAATAGGAAATCACATAAACTTGAAGATTTTCACAAATCCTACTATAAGACCACTGTTTCAAAGTCTAAGAAAAAATCTTTCAGGACAAATAGATTGGTGAATCCTTTTCCTAGAATAAAGTATTTTTCTTGTAGTATAATAAAACATATTTCTCACACCTGTACTATTCATCGTAAAACACATCTAGTGTAGAGACCTAAGATGCATAAATCACAACATATCATACATGCATCTATTTTAAAATTATCTAGAGGTAAACCCAAACTTGTTTAGGTTCCCAAGTCTAACATTTGATATTTTTATAGGAACGCTCTCACATAAGATCTCGTGAGAGTATTTGATACCTAGGCAGTGGTTGTTCTAAACATATGACTGGAGATGTAAATTAATTTATAGCACTGGAAGCCAGGAATGGAGGCAATGTTACACTTGGAGAAAATACTATCAAGAGAGTGGTAGGTACAGGTATAATTAGAAATTTTAGAAATTTTGTGATTGAAAATATTCTGTTGGTTGAAGGCTTAAAACACAATCTGTTGAGCATAAGTTAATTGTGTGACAAAGGTTATCATATAAAATTCTTGCCTACTAGTTATATTATTAGTCAAAATGGAACTATTGTGTTAAATGGTGATAGAGTGAATAATGTTTACATGCTAGATTTGATTTTTGTAAAACCTTTTACTACTCTTTGTTTGAAAACTGTATCTGGTGAATCATGATTATGGCATAGAAGGCTGTGTCATGCTAGTATGAGAAATCTTAAGAAAATCATCCAAAAGGAGCTAGTTAGAGGTGTACCCAAATCAGACTTTACTAAAGACCATTTGTGTGATGCATGTCAATTAGGAAAACAAGTCAGATCCTCTTTCAGTTCAATCAAGGAAATTAGGACTAGCAAGCCCTTATAAATTCTTCACATGGATCTATTTGGACCTGTTAGTACCTTAAGTTTAGGAGAAAAAAGATTTGGGTATGTAATTGTGGATGATTATTCTAGGTTCACCTAGATTAGATTTTTGAATCATAAGAGTGAATCATTTGAAGAGTTTAGAAATTTTGCCACTTGGATTCAGAAAAAATTTGGTTTTGAAATTGTAACTATCCAAAATGATCATGGGGAGAATTTGAAAATAAATTGTTTGATGATTTTTACAAATCTCATGGGATTGAACACAACTTCTCAGCTTTTAGGACACCTCAATATAATTGAGTTGTAGAAAGAAAGAACAGGACATTAATTAAAATTGCTAGAGCCATGTTGGCATAATATTCACTTCCCAAATATTTTTGGGTAGAAGTAGTTAGCACAGCATGCTATGTGTTGAATAATGTGTACATTAGATCTAAAGTAAATAAGACACCCTATAAACTTCTTAAAGGTAGAAGTCCCAACCTCTCACATCTATATATTTTTGGATGTAAAGTATTCATTCATAATAATGACAAACTCTCTTAGGAAAATTTGATCCCAAATCTAATGAAAAAATCTTTCTAGGTTATTCAAGTGTTAGAAAATCCTATAGAGTTTTTAATAAAAGAACATTGGTAATTGAGGAGATCACTCATGTTATTTTTGATGAATCTTATAATAGTGAAGGGTCTAAATTGGATGAAGATGAGGTTGAGGAGGTAACCCAAAAATTTGAAAATTAAAAGGTTGAAGAAAAGGTTGAAAAGGAAGAAGAAAACTAATTGCCTAAAGAATGAAAATTTATTAGAAGTCATCCTAAAGAGTTGATTTTAGGAGAACCAAGTGAAGGAGTTAGGACTAGGCATGGTTTGAGAAAAGAAGTAAATCATTCAGCTTTTATTTTAATGATTGAACCTACTAATATAGATCAAGCACTTTTGGATGAATTTTGGATTTTGGCCATGCTAGAAGAATTAAATCAATTTAAAAGAAATGATATTTGGGAGCTAATTGAAAGACCAAAAGATTAAATTGTAGTTGAGACTAAGTGGGTGTTCAAAAACAAAATGAATGATTCAGGAGTTGTTATAAGAAATAAGGCTAGATTGGTAGCTAAAGGGTATAATCAAATAGAAGGGATTAATTTTGAGGAGACATTTGCCCATGTAGTAAGACTTGAAGCAATTAGGGTGTTACTAGCATTTGCCTATTTTAAAGATTTTAAATTATATCAAATGGATGTTAAAAGTACTTTTTTGAATGGGGTGATAGAAGAGGATGCTTATGTTAAGCAACCTCCAGATTTTAAAAAATCTAAATTTCCTAATCATGTTTTTAAATTAAAAAAGATATTATATGGACTAAAATAGGCATCTCGAGCTTGATATGAGAGGTTAAGCACTTTTTTATTAAAAGGATTATTTGTTAAAGGAAGTGTGGACACCACTCTATTTTTGAAAAAAATTAGAAATGAAATACTCATTGTACAAATATATGTGGATGACATCATTTTTGGATCAACTGATAAAAATCTATGTGATAAATTTTCAAAAATAATGAGTAGTGAATTTGAGATGAGTTTAATGAGTGACTTGAGTTATTTTCTTAGTTTTAGCATAAAGCAAAATGAGGAAGGAATATATTCTATGTCAATTTAAGTATGTTAAGGATATTCTCAAAAAGTATGAAATGGATAATGCTAAACCGATAACTACACCCATGAATTCCTCAGTAGTATTAGATAAGGATCTTAAGGAAAAATCTATTGATCAAAAGAAGTTTAGAGAGGAATAATTGGATCAGTACTTTATTTGACAGCTAGCTGACCATACATTATATTTATGGTTTGCTTATGTGCTAGATTTCAATCTGATCCAAAGGAATCACATTTGACAGCAGTGAAAAGAATATTGAGATATCTTTTAGGAACTCAAAATTTAGGGATTTGGTATCCTAAGAATAGTTCTTCTTTTGAAATAATTGGATACTCAAATTTTGATTTTGCAGGCTGTAGGGTTGATCGGAAGAGTACTTCTGGGACTTATCAATTCATTAGAAATTCTTTAGTATCTTGGTCCAGTAGAAAATAAAGTTCAGTAACACATTCTACAGTTGAAGCAGAATATATTGCCTTAGGGAGTTGCGTTGCATATGTGCTTTCGTTGAAACAATAAATGGTTGACTTAGGATTTTCTATTGGTATGATTCCAATCTTTTGTGATAACACTAGTGTCATTTGCATCTCAAAGAATCTTATTCAACATTCTAGAATAAAGCATATTGATATAAGGCATCATTTTATAAGAGATTATGTAGCATAAAGGGAAATTGAACTATAGCATGTCGCTACTAAAGATCAACTTGCAGATATTTTCACAAAACCCTTAGATTTTAACACTTTTAGCATGTAAGGACAAGACTAGGTGTGATTGATCTTAATGCTTGATTAAAAATTCTACAAATTTATTTTGTATGTGTTTGTTAGTTTATTTGTTTCTAATTTATTGTGTTTTGTGGTTATCTTATGTGTCTTCTTTAAAAAATTGAAAATTTTATCTTGTGTTGGTCTTTATTTTAGTGTTAAAAACCTGTAGAGTTTGAGTGACGATACTGTATGTTCTTTGTCTGTTCGTACTGTATGATGACATCATCGTACTGTACGTTTGTAGAAGATTCATCTGTACGAATGGGGTAGGTTCATGGTTAGTGTCAGTTATTATTGTTAATTGTCCCGGATGAACGCATCTTCGTCTGTACGATCCATGTGTCAATTTGGATAAGGACGAACCTAATCGTCGTCTGAACGATTCTTTAATATCCTGATCATCCCGGACAAACACGTCATCGTTTGTACGATCAAGAAGTTAAAAAGCCTGTAGAAAGGCCACATCGGGACGAGCAGTTTACAAAAAGCTATTTCATTTCTGACCATTTCCATTCGTCCCGTATGAAATTTGATTCATCCTGGATGAAATTCATTTCGTCCCGTACAAAATTTTTTCATACAGTACGATTGATTGCTTTTCTATATAAAGGAGGGTCATTTTCTTTCATTTCACTTTCATTTTTAAACCCTTTAGAGCATTGAAAAGAGATGTCAGGAAGTGGAAAAAGAGCCCGTCAATCTAGAGGATCATCATTTAGGAGGGATTGGGATGATAACTTCTTAAGAACTCAAAATGAGGAAGCATATTATAGGTATGCCGCATCTAAAGTTAAACCTTCCCGCATTCTACTGCAAGAAAAACTTCACTTTGCAGTAATGCCACTATTTGACTCTACCCAGTTTTCTTTTCTTCTCACTCTGATCTTTGCATACAACAAAGATCTTTTTCATGTGTTTTTGGCCAACATGACTTTTAATCAAGACCATACTAGAATCTCTTCCTATATCCTAAAATAAAGAGTTGAAATAACCAAGGAGGACCTAGGAGAATATTTTCATCTAAAAACTCTGGGAATACAGGTACATACTCTAACTTCTCGATCTGACTATGATCGGTCCAAAGTCAATCAAGTCATTAGAAATATAAGCCAACCTACTCACTATCATCGAGTTGACTTCTTGAACCAAAATGCTCGAATAATCTAACATGTTCGTAGGACCTCCATCATTCCTAAGGCCGGAGATAGAGTAAACATGACCCCTCTTCTTTCTACTATCACTTACTTGATTATGACTGGCCAACTCATTGATGAAGCCCAATTAATTTTGGACTATCTATATTTTCTCACCGATATTGGCCATCCTAGTGTAAAGAGAAAGAAGAGCATTACCCTTGGTCATGTGATTTATTTTATCCTTGAAAAGAAGTACAGTATGATCCACCCTGATGGACCATCTGAACTGCCACTTTATTTCACCGATGCTTCTTTTCGGGCACTATTTGGGAGAGATGGAAATGGAGATAGTTCTGAGGATGAACCCGAACCTACACTAGCTCCTGCACCTGCACCTAGACCCAACCAAGACCTCTATCAGGATATGGTCCAGCATTTTGATAAGCTTTATCAAAGGTTTGACAATGTGGAGGCACATTTGAAGCGGCAGGACGATCGATATAATGAGGATAGGGTATGGATTCGAGATCAGTTCGAATCAGTAAACACTAACATTGTAACCATCAATAGCTACTTTACTATATTTGCTGCTCCTCCACCTCCGCCAGATCAGGGTCCCCTAGACTATTAAAGATGTTTTTTTTGTTGTTTGACTTGGTTATTACTTTGCTGTTCTATGAGTTGTTGATTGTTGTGATTGTAGTTCTTGTTATTTTTCTTTGATCGTTGTATGGATGTTTGGCAAGCTTACACTTATGAGATTGTGGTTGATTGTAAAAGCTTGTTATTTTATATGTTTGAATCAACATAAAATAAAGAAGTTTAGTTTTTATGCATATTATTCTATGATAGTGATTATGATTGGAAATTAACTAATCTTAAACACTCGACTGTAGTTGATTAAGTTTTTAAAATGTTAATTGAGTTTATATTACAATAAAAATTTCAATGCATAATTTAACTTCTCAAAATATTTAAATTTCATTATAATTTGGTGTAGATTAGAAGATCTTACATTATATTATTTTAGACATGTATTACTTAGCCTAAATTCTTGTATATTTGATGTCTTAATATTACTCTTAATTTCTACATCAAAGTGTTCATCATTGAAATTGTGACAAATGGATGGTGTTGTTGGAAAGAATTTTATTTAATGATAATAAAAAGAGTAAAGTTTGAAAAGATGCACAAAGTGTGCCATACAATAAAAGATGTGCAATGTCGCCAAAATTAAAAAGAGGCACAAAATTAGTCCAAATATTGACTAAGAGCACAAAATGTGCCCCTTCATTTGAAAAGATGCGCAATGTCGCCAACTGTTCTTTCCTTTAACATTTTCTCTAAGTTCACTAATCAATGATCGTCACTTTTGACTTAGAGATTTGGTAATTTTATTTCATCATTTGTACAATAGTTATGATTACTTAATGTGTCTATTACATTACTGCCATAAATCAACTTTTCTTCTCCTTATTATACTCTTCGATCTAAACCATTTTGAGTTTTTATTTTTCACATTTGATTGTAATATTGTAGTTAATCTTCATTTAACATTATTTAAATCCTCAACTCCTTTGAGTGTCTTCCCTTTTTGTTGTTGTCAAAAGGGGGAGTTTTGTATTATTTGACTTGCTTGTTGCATGTTTTGTATTGTTGCATGTTAGTCTAGTTGCATATTTATGATGTCATATTATGTGTGGTATTTTTATTATTTTGCATGTGTATGTACATGTTATGTGTATGTGCTTGTAGTTGTATGTGCGTGTCTTATTTGTTCTTGTCCACCTCTTCCCTTTACGTATTAGATCATCTAACCTCCTCTTATCTCATGTTTAAGATAGGTCATTTCTTTAAGGGGAGCTTAGGAGATCATTTATCTAGGGGGAGCGTACATTTAGTGGAAGCTAGGAGAAATGTGAATTTATTTGTTAAATCAAATAATAAATGTTTTGCTATCATCAAAAAGGGGGAGATTATTATGATTTGTGCAAATCTATTCGTTCAAGTGAATTCTGATACAAGTTATTTTTGATGATTATAAAAGCCTATTATTTATTTTATTCTTCTCCTAATAAATATTGAAATTTCTTTTTGTATGTACTAATATATTTTTTAAGAAATTCACACTCTAGACTGCTGAAGACTTCAAGTTCATTTGCTAATGTTTATTGTGAGTAAAGTCTGTGTTTTTTTATTTATTAAGTCTGAGAGAGTGAGATTGTAAGTTGGATAACTGTGTACACACATAATGGGGGAGTGGAAAACTTATTTTTTAAAACTGATCGTACAGTACGACATCTGATCGTATGAGTTGATCTGTATTTGCTTGTCCTCTACAATGAACCTGCCTTCCTGGAAATTTTTTTAATTCCAGTTCGTACAGTACGAAATAGACTTCATACATAAGGATTTCAGGGACGAATTGCTCTGAATGGTTTGTACGACCGTTCGTACGGGACAAACAGCCGGTACGAATGGCTCTGACTTTATTTTCTTAAGGTTCGTACTGGATCATATCGGACGAATAGCTGGTACGAATGGCATCTGACTTGATTTTCTTTGCCGCACTGGGATTTTTCTTGTCATAAGTACTTAAGGGTCTTAAAACTGACTTGAAAAAAGATTCTTCTGCAAAAATTTTCTTGAGAGTGAAAGGGAGAGTGATTGAGAGAGTGTTTGAGAGAAAGTGTTGAGAGATTCTTGAAGAGAAAATTATGAGGGGATTCACAAGGTTATCCAATAGTGAGAATCTCAGTGTTTGTACTTCAAGCATCTTCCTAATCTCCTTAGAGGCTCTTGCAAGAGAATTATTCGAGAGGTTTTCGGTTCTCCTCATGGGTGTAAAAGGACGAGTTAGTTCTCTACCTTCACGAGGAGGGTAAAAAAGGACGTCGGTTCTTTGCTGCACCGGGATTTGGTGGAAGAGAGTTTGTAAAGGCTTCTCCGCCTTACTGTGGGGGCTAAAGGAGAGTCACTTTGATATAGTGCAATACCTAGAGAAGGAGTCTCTAGGGAGTGGATGTAGGTCGTGTTTGACCGAACCACTATAAAATATGGTGTTCTCTATTCTATTTTTATTTTACTTACTTTTTCTTACTCCACTGCATTTTATTTTTCTGTGGTTGAAAAGCATAAAAATTTTACTCTATTCGTATAGTACGAATTGTGATCGTACAGTACAATTTGCTTTGTATTGTGTTAAAGAATTTTTTAAAATTCCAAGAGAATTTTAAAAGTACTAATTCACCCCTCCCCTCATGGTTAGCCTAGGAATGTAATTAATAGGTCTAACAAGCTATTCGCTCTTTCATCACTAACCTGTGTGAGCAATGGTGCCTCTTCCTAGGTTTGTGTGATGTATGTAATATTGAGGGGTTGTACCATTGGACAAGTGAGGGTATTAGTTTATTATTTTCTAATACTATTACCTTTGATTTTAAGTATTCATTTGCACTTTCGTAGCTTGATACTTCTAATTTCAATACATGCTCATTGCTATCTAATTGACATGCAAGTTCTTCTACTTCCTTAAATGCATTTTCTAGTTCAACATGTGATAATTTCAAGGAATCATGTGCAATAGTTAATTCAACTTGCTTCTTATTTAATGTATCAAATTCATCAAGCAGGGACATGTGATCTCTATCCAAGTCTGAATGTTTTTTAATTAAACTAGCATGCTCTTTTTATAAAGTATTAAAATCAATTTTAAGACTAGCATGCATTTTCTTCAACTTTCTATACGAGTCATGAATCTTTTCAGAAATAACTAATAGTTCATCATAAGAGAGTTGACATACCTCATCTTGATCTAATTGATCAAGATTATCGTTAGTCATAAGACACAAATATGTTACCTCCTCCTCTGCTTCTCCTTTTGAAGATTCTGAAGCAGTGTCGGCCCAAAAAGCTTTTTGTGTCTTTATTTTGCCTTTCTTGTATTTTTACTTTTCCTCGCCCTTCTCTTTGGTTTGATGAGTCTTTACATAGGGCCAATCAGCTCGGAGATGACCTGGTTTCCTGCACTTAAAGCAAATTGTGTCAGATGCAACTTTAGTATTCTCTGAGTTTTTACCTTTGTTCCAGTTATTTTGATAATACCATTACTTTCTTTTCAAAAAATTCTTGAACTAACGAGTCGTCGAGGCTATGTCGTCATCTTCCTCCACTACAGATCTATCACTTTCTGAATTTTTCACTTTTAGAGCCACAGTTCGCTCCTTTTCTTCTGCATCATTTTACCTTTGACTCACTCCTTGCTTATAGACAATGGGCGACCCTAGAAAATTGTCAATTGAATAAATATTTAAACCTTTGGGCTTAGTTATTACAGTTATTTTTGCATCGTAAGAGCTAGGTAAATATCTCAATATTTTATTAACTTTTTTAGAATTAAATAACTCTTTTCCTAAAGCATGTAAGGATGTCACTATCTAGGTGAATCTAGTGTACATTTTAGATACAGTCTCGCTAGGTTTCATGCGAAAGAGTTCATAATCATGTAGTAGTATGTTTAGCCTAGACTGTTTAACCTCACTAGTTCCTTCATATGTGATACATAATTTATCCCAGATCTCCTTACCAGTACTACAAGTAGACACTCGCATATAATCTTCTGATTTCAATGCGCAAAAGAAATAATTCAAGCATTTTGTATTTAATTGTGCGAGTTTCCTATCCTCATTACTCCATTCATTAAATGATAAATCAGTTTTAACGCCATTTATGAGATGAAAAGGTGCAGAGTAACCTTCTTGAACGTAATAGTTTATAGATTGTAAAAATATAGACATGCGAATTTTCCAAAAGTTAAATGGTATATTATCAAATAAGGGTGGACGAGTTATTGAATAACCCTCCGCAGTGTTACGGTTACTAAACTGTGCCATGAATCGTATGTTTCTAAATTTTTTAAAACACTATTTTGAAACCTCTCCCTGATACCACTTAAAAGTTCGATGTGCACCAAGTGGGGGTGAATTAGTATTTTAAAAATAAATCCTAAACAAAAGTTCTAGTTTTTATAGATTTCTCAAAATAATAACTTAACTAGTCAAATGCGGAAGCTAATGATTCGTTCACAATTACGATAGTGGTGATACAATTTCAAATCTCATAATAAAAACTAAAATCATCTTTTTCACCAAGTAGTTAACATAGTAAATAAATGCACGAAAAATAAAATGCATGAAAAATTAAAAAAACACACCAGAAACTTTTATAGTGGTTCGGTCACTTGACCTACGTCCACTCCTCAGAGTCCCCCACTCCGAGAGTTGTACTACTAAAAGTTGACTCTCCTTCTGCTCCCACAGAAAGGCGGAGAAGCCTTTACAAGACTCACTTTCACATTCCCTGGTGTGGCGGAGTGCTAGACGCTATGTCACCCTCCTGGTGATGGCAGCGAACATTCTCCTTTTTCTCCGTCCTGGAGAAAATAGAGTACCTCGAGGACGTTGACCTTGAAGCCTCTCTCCCTAGAGAGCTTCCAGAAGACTCACCAAGGCCACAAGAGGAGCAAGCGTGCAGCTAGCTTAGAGCAACCATATGATCCCCTGACACTTCTTCTCCCTCACGCTCAAGCTCACCTTCTCCTTCCTGTCAGAAACCCTGGATCTCTTCAAAAGCTCCCTCTTAAGAGTTTCTTCCTCTATCAATGCTCCTCTTCACACACTCATTCTAAAGAATAATAAAAAACTTATTTTTAAATTAGGCTTTAGAAAACTCTAATGATTCAATTCAGATGATGATGTTCGTACAGTACGATTCAATATCATATAATACTATCAGTTCAAAATTAGTTTCATCCAGTACGAAGCCAGACGAATAGTTCACAAATTTTACAAACATCGTACAATATGATCAAGAGATCATACTGGATGATCGCTTTATTTTCAACTGTTCATACGTGATGACCTATGGGATGGCAAAATTCATCTCTATACATCATCCCGCATTGTACACTTCGTACAATACGAATAGTTTAATTCAGATCATCGCCCTCTAGGATATAAATATCGTCTGGGATAAATAGTTTAAAAAATCATAGTTTTGTCTGGTATGATCGATGGGATGACCAAAATCATCTCTCTACATCGTACAATAAGATTCATATCATACAGTACGAATAATAATAATTAAGAAATCAATATCTAATTGCCTGATTACTGGGGATAATTTTGGCAAGATTTCAAATGATCATACAGTATGATTAGAATCGTATAGTATAATTAGTTCAAAAAATCAAATTTAAAATCTTACTTAAACTATGCTGGCAGCTAGGGTTTTCAGGTTTAAATAAATCGTACAGTACGATCATGAACATACAGTACGATCAGTTCACAAACTAATCAGTAAGAATTAGCCATTAAGCCTGAGTTTTAATGGCATATCGTATAGTATAATTAAAAATCATACAGTATGATTTTCTTTTAAAAAAAATTTTTAACTTAAAAAAAACACTCCCCCTATGTGTGTGTGCATGATCACCCCATTTGCATACACTCTTTTGTGGCAGACTCAATAAATAAAAATTAAAAAAAAAATAAAATACAAATTCTTTTACATCATATTCTACCCAGTCTTGAGTCTGAACCAATAAGATTGGTTCGTATCTTACCTGAAATGTTAGTGCTCACTAACAAAAATAAATATTTATATTTTTCAAGGAAGAACATATTAATTCAGTCAATATTATTTGTTATCATCAAAATTAAGTGCTAGGGATCCTGAATTGCAACATAGGGGTCAAGATAGGTACCACAAAAGCATCTGGAATTCAAAAATTAATAAAAACTGGGTAGTGGTATCAACTTTGGTACTATTAGTTCATTTGATAATGATGAATATTATTTAATGATAACTACTCATCCTGAATCTAAGAATGTCCCTACGGAAGTCGTCGATTCCCTCGACAGACTTTATTTGAAGACTTCAGATGATTTTGATGAACTTCAAGTTCAGGATGCACCCCTCCTGAATTTGAAGAGAAAATTAAATCAATAGTTGATGAACTCATAGAAATCAACCTTGGAATAGAGGATGACCCTTGCCCCACCTTCATAAGTTCTTTTTTTGAGTGAGGATGAGTCTAGGGATCTATTTCAACTTCTATCCAAGTTTAAAGATTGCTTTTCCTGGACATACGATGTAATGCCAAGTTTGTCTGCCGATGTAGCAATCTATAAACTTGGAATCCGGCATGACGCCATTTCTATCAAGCATGCTCCATGACGCATGCGTCTGGAGATCGAACAATAAGTCATTTTTGAAGTTAGGAAGTTGACCAAGGCTAGATTTATTTGAGAGAAATAATATCTTTCTTGGGTAGCCAGCGTCATGCCTGTTCAAAAAAAATGGTCAAATCTTGGTCTATAATGACTATAGAGACCTGAATAAGGCATACCCCAAGGATAAATTTTCTTTGCCATTACTAGAACTTATGGTGGACATTGCCTTCTAGCACGTTGTTTTCTCTTTTATGGATGACTTATATGGTTATAACCAAATCAAGATGGCCCCAAAAGATGAGAGAAACACTACATTCAGAAGTGCTATAGGGATCTTTTGTTATAAAGTGATGTCTTTTAGCCTTAAAAATATCGGTGCAACCTACCAGCGAGCTATTACTCAAATCTTTGATGATCTAATCCATAATCAATTTGAGTGCTACATCAACGATTTGGTTGTCAAGAATAGAGTTAAAGAGGCTCATCTTTATGACTTAAAAATTATCTTCGAATGGTTGCGTCGTTACGACCTTAAGACGAATCCCTTGAAGTGCGCTTTTGGCGTCACATCAGAGAAATTTCTAAGTTTCGTAGTGAGGCACTGCGGAATTGAAATTGATCCTGCCAAAATTGAAGTTATCTTAAATATGTCGCCTCCCAAGAGCCTTACTCAACTAAGGTCTCTTCAGGGTAAGCTGATGTATATAAGAAGATTCATTTCTAACCTTTCTAGAAGATGTCAACGATTCTCTGTTAAAGGATGCCAAATTCATATGGGACAAGAAATGTCAATCTGCTTTCAAAAACATCAAATAATACCTGACAAATTTATCGGTTTTGGCAACCTCTGTTCTGGGACCTTTGATCCTTTACACTGCGGCCCTTGTCGAGTCTCACGGGGCCCTCCTAGCTCAAGTCAACGACGAAGGGAAAAAGAATTCCCTCTACTACCTAAGTTGGAGACTCCTTCCAATAGAAATTTGGTACCCTTTAATCGAGAAACACTGTCTTGTATTAGTCTTTGCAGCACAAAACTAAGGCATTACATGCTTTCTCATTAAGTCAGTTTGATTTCCAATATCAAACCCCTATAATATCTTATGAATTAGCCTACATTATCAAGACATTTAGCTCGTTAGTCTATGATATTGGTTCAATTTTAAATCACTTTCATTCCCCTGCATGCTGTGAAAGGGCAGGCCATTGCTGACTTCCTAGCGGCACACCCGCTGCTAGCAAAATCTCTTCTAAATGATGATTTACCTGACAAATAAATCATGAGTTTTAAGGAATCCAATACTCAAACCTGGAAAATATATTTTGATGGTGCAACGTCCTCCTGGTAAGGCAATACACTTCAATCTACTATTCCCAAAAAAGTTGGAGTCGGCCGAGTTTTCATAAGGATAAGGGAATGATGCACTTTTCCTACCACTTATCAGAGCCTTGCATGAATAACGAGGCTGAATACGAAGCTCTGATAACTGGCCTGGAACTTGCAATACTAATGGAGATTAAAGAGATTAAGATTTTTGGTGACTCTCAACTAGTAATCAATCAGATTGCACAGACCTATAAGGTTTTGAATCCTAAACTCCTAAAGTACCCCCAATACACCACACACTTACTCGGGCAAATTCCTGTTGTAACTATGTATAGGATTCCTCGTAGAAGTAATTCTTTGGTGGATACCCTGCTGCAACTATATATATATATATATATATATATATATATATATATATATATATATATATATATATATATATATATATATATATATATAAACTTTATTTTAAAATTATGTATATATTAAATCTTTGAGAGCTTTGAGTTGAGCCTTGGAATTTTAAGCATGGATTGAGCTTATATGAATAAAAATCATGGGGAAGGATTTGTGAATAGTTGTGTTCCAACTATTCACTAATCAAATTATTATCTATGTTAATTATCTTCAATCTTTGCATGCCTAGGATGCACACACTCGCACTTAGTTTAGGCTCTCCTAGATTTAGGAATTGGTTATGTTTGTGTGTATCTACATATGTGCGTTAAGGGTTAGTGACTTTGATTCAAACCTAAATAACCTAGTGACACCTTAAGGATAATAATTAAGGTTATATTTAGAGAGCTTAGATTAATTTTATTAATTAGGATATACTTCCTATTGATATGAGACTTTGAACATTCAAACTTAGTGATATCTCCAGCCCATAGAAAAATTTCCAGCAACTTTAAAAATCATTAAGCCACTTAATCAATTAAGTCAAAGTTAATCCCTTAATTAAGCCTTAAAACTTCTAAAATTCTAACAAATCAAACTTAAATCCAAAAATTATAAATAATACCTCAAATTGACGAGAATTCAAACCTTAACTCAATAAAATTAAAATTCCCTTGATTTGACATCAAATTAGCTTAATTTAATTTTAAATAAAAATTAATTTTTTTAATTAATTTAATTAATTAAAAATTCTAGAAAATTTTTAAGCACTTGGAAATCTCTCCTTATGTCATTCCTGACCTTTGGAGATGATTTCAAGGAGTTTAGAATTCATTTAAATTTAAATCATTAAAAGCTGCTTAATTAAATCAATTAAATAATTCAAATAAATATTCAAACTTTTAAAAATCATAACTAATTCTAAAAAATTCTAAATTGAGCTAACTCAAAGGCATTGGACTCCATTTGGGATCTAGTATTTATTAAAAATATCAAACCATCATAAATAATCCAAATTAAAAAAGTTAACAATCTGATTAATCTTAAGTCAAAATTTAAGCGAAAACTTTAAAAATTTATAACTAATTGTAAAAAAATTCAAATCCGATAAACTTATAGTCTAGTTACTCACCTTATGGTCTATTATTTGAGAAAAATATTAATTTTTCAGAAATCAATCTTAATAAAAAAGTCAACTTTTGACCCCTCAATTAAATGTGAAGGAGGTGACAAAATCAATAGTTCCTGCTATTGTGAAGGAGGTTATTGATGCTGCAGCAGCACTTCCAGGTGACGGGCTTACTGAGGTTGGGATTGCTTCTTGTCCCATGCCTGCTGTTCGAGAAGCTGTGGAAGGTTCTGTTGATGAAAGACTAGAGCAGCAACCGAAAGGTACATTGGAAGGAGGTTTGGAATCTTCTACATGTGAAAATACTTACAATAATAATAAATTTCAAGTTTTGAATAACATTATGGAGGAAGGGGAGATTAATGAAATAGTAGACCTTCTTAATCCTGCGGGTTTTATAGAAGGGATTATAATTTCTGAAGTTGGGAAGGCTGGACTTGTCCTGAGGAATGAGCTGGGGTATATTGAAGATGGTTCTTCTAATGTTAAGAAGAAAGGGCTTAAGCAACTAAAAGGTTTGGGTCCTATAAATGTGGCATCTAGAACCAAGGGATTGGATGGCGAACTTAAGGAGAAAGTTGGGGACTCTTCCCCTCCTATCCTTTAATGTCTTCTATTCTATTTTGGAACTGTAGAGGAGCTAGGAAATGCAAGGCTTCTCTATACTTAAAAGAAGTAGTGAAGGAGAATGGGGTTTTTTTTGTGGGTTTGTTGGAGACCAAACTGAAGGAGTTTGGGGATAGGGATGCCATTTCTTTGTTAGGAAGTGGATGGGATTTCTCCCTGAATGAAGCCGAGGAGGTGATCAAACAGATGGGGGGTTTCATCACTCCTGGGAAGGACGGAATAACTTGCTCCTTCATTAAAAGCTATTGGTCTATAATCAGAGAGGACTTATGGAAGGCACTTCACGATTTTTTTAACTTGTTTGGTATGTGTGACGAATGGAAGGAAATGCTTGTTGTCTTGATTCCCAAGGTGGATAATCCTCTTTCTCCAGCTGAATTCCGGCCAATCAGTTTATGTAATACAGTTTATAAAATTGCTGCAAAGGTACTGTTGAATAGATTGGCTTGCATTCTACCTAAATTGATCTCTAAGGAGCATGTGGCATTTCTAAAAGGAAGGTCCCTTTCTGATCATGTTCCCATAGCCCAAGAGGTGTTTCATAAATTCAGGTATTCTAAAGCTTCGAAGGGTTTAGTTTCATTTAAAATTGACATGGAACAGGCTTATGACTCCATGTGCTGGCCTACTTTTTGCAAAGCTTTAGAATATTTTGGTTTTCCTTCTTTATTTTCAAAGCTTATCTTGGATTGTGCTCAAAAGCCAACTTTCTCTTTATTAGTTAATGATAGCCCAACTGAATGGATCCATGCTCAAAGCAGTTTCCGGCAGGGGTGCCCTCTATCACCTTACCTGTTTATTATGTGTTCTCAACTCCTATTTAATGCCTTATTTAGTAGAGATTCTATTGGTGTCCAAATTAGTCCGTATGGGCCTAGGATTTCCCACCTTCTTTATACAGATGACGTGTTGATATTCTCTAAAGCTAAGGTGGACAAGGTGAAAGAAATTAAATGTATTCTGGAAGAATTCTGTGGTTGGACTGGTCAGAAGATCAATGCTCATAAATCGGGTATACTTTTGGCAAGACAGTTCATAGAAGAAGGAGGAGAGATATTATCAAATTGATGGGCTTCAAAAAAGTCAAGGAGTTCAAGTATTTAGGCGTTCAAAATGGCTTTGAGGAGGCTTGCAAAGCCAGATTTCCAGTTTTTAATTGATAAGGTATTGAGGAAGCTGAACACTTGGGGAGGGAAGCTTATTTCCTTGGCCGACAGGATAATGTTGGTAAAGACTGTGATTCTTTCTTATCCTACATACCATTCTACTCTCTCTTTGATTCCTAAGGGAATTCTAGATGAGATTGATAAGCTTTGTAGGGGCTATATATGGAACAAGGCTAATGGAGGGGCTGGACTACATTATGTCAATTGGAACACTTTGTGTAGGCCTTTGGATAGTAGGGGCCGAGGTTTGCATTCCAACTCTAGTAGAACGGGACCTTTAAGAGCCAAATTAGCTTGGAGGTATACTCAAGATGTGGATTCTTTATTACATAGTGTTCTTTTCACAAAATATGGCTCATTTTGGAACCAGGAAGGTGGAAGGAAATCATTGTCTGTGGCGTGGAAATTGTTAGCTGATGGCTGGAAATGTTTTAAACACATTGTGAGATGGCGTATAACCAATGGGGTTGCTGTTGATTTTATAGAGGATATTTGGCTTTTTGACAAAAATATCAATAGGTGGCCAACGTTTATCAAGGTTCAAGACTATAGTGGATGGTTGCTGAACAAGTTTATTTCAGACGGGAGTTGGAACATTGCTGCTCTTAAGGAATGCTTTGGCAATGAATTGGTGGATTTGATTTGTAATGTCAATATAGAGCCGTCTTTAATAGAAGATCAGCTGGAATTAATCCATATGCATTTCGGGAAATCCATTTCTGCTTTAACAGCTGCTGCTCTGGATGAGGAGGCTGTAGAAGCAATTTTCTGGGTTTGGGTGAAGAAGGCAAAACTGAATTCTCGGGGAGAGAATATCTGGTGGAGGGTATTCAATAAAGCTCTTCTTACTTTCCAATTCCTGAGCTATAGAAGACTGCTAGCTGAAGACAAGTGTCCGAGAGGCTGCAATGAAGTGGAAGATGTTGATCATGTGGTGTCCAATTGTAAGAAGATTAAAGAGGTGCTGGTCCACTTAAACAACTAGGGTTTTTGTTTCAATGAAGCCCATTCTTTGGAGGAGAGGAGAAAATGGCTGGAATATCAAAATGGTTCATTGGTGAAGATGTTTTGCAATGCTATTTACCTTACATGGAAAGCAAGAAATGAGCTGGTACATGGGAATGGAGAAGAGCTCGCTGTTGATTGCTGTGGATTCCGTCAGCTATGCAGCAGCTTCTTCGGATTTCAATTGGTTTTGCTTTGGCCGGTTGGATGCTAATCAACGTTTGCTGTTGGAAAATCGTTGGCACCCTCCTCCACCCGATTGGATCAAGGAAAATGTGCATGCAACTTTATTAACTTCTTATAGAGCTGGTATGGGGGGAGGGGGGGGGGGGGGGGGGGGGGGGGGGTCTTCCGTGACCATAAAGGAAGATTTCTCTCAGCATTTGGTTGTTCTGGTATGCATTGGGACATTACGCAATTGGAGTTGTTTGCTGTCCGGTACATTGGCTATGTTATAAGAGATTGGATGTTTAAGTATAAAGGAATTATAATTGAAAGTGACAATGCTAACATAATAAAGTTCTTGAAGGAGGCATGGAGAAAGGGTGGACAAGGCATGGAAGAGTTTTCTTGTTTAAAGAATTTTCATTTTGTAATTTTCAATTGTGTAGATAGAAAGTGTAATAAGTTAGTGGATTTATGTGCTAACTTTGCCATTATTAATTCCTTTTATTGGGAAGATATTTCTTTGAATAAGGTTCCTCCTTCATTTGTAGAGATTTTGAAGGAGGAATCAGTAGGTTGATCTTTGTACACCTTTTTGGTCATTCTTTACTTTTTTAGTATTGCAATTTCAAAAAAAAAATTAAATGATTAAAATAATCCCAAAAATTCTAAAAATTCAAAAATAATCTAGAATTCCAAAAAACATTAATCTAACTTTAAAATCATTAACCAATAAATCTTAACTAAAATTTATTAACTTTTAAATCTTGATTAATTTAATTCATTTAATTATATCGGTTACCACTGGGTAACCTAGGCCTACAAAGCTATTAACTTAACCCCAATGAAGGTGAAATAAATTTCATGGCCTTGGTGAGCAACAAAGGTGGTATCCATCTAACATCAAAAATATATCTTAAAATAAATTTTAAATCATTAATATTTAGACTTTAATTAAATTCTTTCTTTAAGCATTTTAACTAACCAAAACCTCAAACAACTTCAACTAACTATCCTACATAAGACATATCCAAACCACACATTCTACCTTACACACTTTAGATGATTTTCTAGGATAATCAACTCTAGTCTTAGGCTAGGCCGGTGTTTACTTTTTTGTTATGTGTTAAATTTTTTGAGCTTTCATTTCATGCTGGTTTCTAGAATTAGTTGATGTGTTTATTTATTTAATTTCTGCAATCTATGTATTGATGTGATGTGCGTTAGATTACCCCTAGGTTAGGAATGATTTATTTGCTAATTCAATCTTATGCAGGTGGTCATACTCATACACGACATTTGAAATAAAAGGGGGCATAATTATAAATATTAAATTGCTACATGTGCTTGCTGCACTAAGACCCCCCTTTAATTTAAAAGAGTATGGCTAAGTATGGCTAGTTTGAGTACTTTTCAATTTCAATATATAACTTATTGGGATGTCGATTTAAATGTTGATTATTTAGGATAGCTATGCAGGTCGTTGAGTTTAGATTTTAATTTTCATTCAATATAATTTGATATATTTGAGATGTATTTAAGAGTTGTAATGTTAAGTATTTTGAGATGAGATATTAAAATATCCAATCTAGAATTAGAAGAGAAAGCTGACATCCACTAGTGGAGAGTTCCTCTTCATTTGGATATCCAGATTAGGATACTTTGAGTATCCAAGGAGAAAAAAAACACCCCTTTGGGGAGGAGTTTCTTTTCACTTGGATATCCGGACCCGATGAATCTAAGGAGCCCACAAAAGGATGAAGAAGTGAAGAACGAGAGGAGTCCCTTTCTCAAAGTCACTTAAGTCTTAGGAGTAAAAACCTGAGTTATTGTTAGTGGTACACGACCACTTTACTTTTTCTGCAGACCCTGGGTTATAATGTTAAGTGGCACTTGCCACATGGACTTTTAATTTGAATATTAAATTTAATTGACCATGTAGTAGAAATTATATACTTTTCTAGTCTTTTTACCTTCATGCCATATTTGTTTTCACCTGGAACGATCAGAGGCTCGTAAGGGTACGATTAAAAATTCTTCTATTTTAACAAAATTAAAACTTTTAAGCTCACATAGAAATTCTAACATTTTAAGAAGTAAGGTCGAGATCGCTTGGAGTCTCTAATGCATACATATTGATTTTTTCTCTATCTTATTAGGCACCTCCCCGCCTGTGAGTTTTGGCGGTCCACCTGACCTATTATGGTGCAATCTTATTAAGGGGATATTGTGCAATCTCTAGGATAAAATTATTTTTAAGCTTAATTTTTAAACTGCTTCATTCAAATTTATGTATTTTAATCAAGTCAATTTATATTTATTGCATTAAAAATAGATTTAAAAGAGTCTACTACTTAATTACATTTTTATTTCAAGCATCAATTAACCCAACATATGTTAAGGGGCCAAATTAGGATCTGCTCTAGATGTTGGCCCTGCTTCCTAAAACTTAACTTAATCAAACATCCCTACCACTCTTCCATTCAAAAATCGGATACATGGATTTTAAGCAACTAGGTGGTTAGGTGGCTCCCTAATCTAGGTTGGGGTAAGTTTAATTTTGCACTACATTAGCTAGGTTCAGGTTACTGATTTTCAGTACCTAATTTAGATTTAGGTTTTGAGGTAGGCTCAGGCTATAAGACCTCAACCTTCAAGAATTGAATCCCAATTTTTTAATAAAATTGATAAGTCAAACTTAAATCTCTTTCAATCCAAATTTAAGCCCAACACTTGGGATAGGCTGGGGTGCTTCTGAAATATTTTAGAATGTCAAAGCACCTCCTACCTTTTCCCCTTTGACCTCCATAAATAAGTGTTCCACTTTGATCCAATCCCTGTTGAATTTTAATCCTCACCTCCTTTGATATTAATCCTTAAAATCTTAAATAAAATTTCTACCATTATTTCATTGAGAGTGTTCGTAGGAAACTCCAGTTTTCTACGATGTAATTAACTACGAGGGCTTGTGCTCGTAGGAGATTTAGAAACAAAGACTAGTTTCTAAAGTCAAGTTTTTTTAAAACTTCAATTAATTATCTTTGGAAAAAATCAAACTTGATGATCATTATCATCATTTTTAAATAATTGATAGTAAATGATATCTTCTTTCTTCGGGAAGATATATCATTCTATTATTATGATTTTGATTATAAAATTAATGATCTCTTATCCGGATCATTATAGTCAAACACTTGATCAAACAATCTTTTGATCCTTCGGGATCATATATTGTCCTTCCCTGAGTTGACTATAATGATTAGGATGAATTTAAAGTGTTGTAATCTGAATGTATTCGGGAATGATATTTTTAAGCAATATATTATTCATAATGAAGCATTCGATTTCAAAACTAAAAGTCTAGAAATTAAACTTTCCCAAAAAAATTAACCTTTTTCAAACTCCAATAACTTTTCAATCAAATACCTGCCTGTCCACTCCAAGCAGACGTAAATCTAGTTTGAACTTTTGTATAATTCCTGCACTTCTTTCTAGGAGGATTATCTTGATCATGTAATAAATTGACAAATTAAACCTAAATTTCAATTCTGATCTAACTCATTAAAGCCAAACTATATTATAGGTTAGAGTGTTTCTGATCTTCTAGAATCTTAAAATACTCTCTACCTCTCATTCTTTGATTCTATAAACAAGTGCTCATACTTTGATCCATTCCTTATCAATAAATTTTGATTCAATCCTTACTGGCAAATCTTTGTAATTCAATTAAAGAAGTTTAGTCACCACTTTAATTGAGAGTTTTCTCAAGATTCATATTGAGATGTAATTAATCACAGAGGCTTGCCTTTATGTGATACCTAGAACCCAATAAAAAATAAATCATGCTTTATTTCACGAAAGTAGGAGAAAAATCTATGGACGTAGATAAAAGTTTTATTCATTATTAATTTCATTTTCAAAATGATAGTCGAATATTATTTTATCTTTCGAGATGAATAGTTTATTCTCTATACTGGATTTGATTATGAAAATAAATTTTATTTTTATTTTCAAAATGCCAGTGAAACATAATTTTGTTGTTCGAGATAGTATATTGTTAGGTATGCATATTTGATTATAGAAATATAAATCAAAATTTAGTGGCACAATATATTTGTCTGAGTCACTGGGGCTGTCGCTACACTTTGCCCATTCTGCACATCTTGATCAATAGGATCCATTTGTGATCAAGAATCCATTTTGTCCATGATAGAACTCTCCTTCCTATTGTATTAACATAAAACTTAACATACACACGGAAGCAAATCAATCAAATATGCAAAGATAAAAATCTATATTACCCAACATCTACCCCACTCATAATTAATCCTATATCTTTGGTTATAATTTTAATTCATCTAATAACCACTGCTTTGATATGAAGTTTGTGATACCACAAGACCTAAATTAGAAGAACTGAATATTTTATATTTTAATCATTTACTAGAGATTCAATAAAGTAATCAAAATAAGTCAATTCATCCCGCAAAAATAACTAAGTATCGCATACATCTAAATCTTTCACTATATTATTTCATCAAAATCTCATTTGCAATAGCCAGGAGATTATTACAATTGATATTCTATCATAAGCTCTTGACTATAAAAGAGTAAGCAAAATATAAAAATACTAATAGAAAAACCTAGAGATCACGATCAAACTCACTCCAAAGAGTCTTGGCCCCTTCCCTAACATGAAATCAAGGAAACCACACAATGAGCTTACAAAGCCCAATAGAAATCCAAAACTCAATTAAGATTTCAATGAAAGGTTTTAGAAATCACTATGCATGCTCATCTCAATCAATAGTTTTCAATAATCTATCAATGATCATTCATCAATAATATGATTAGTAACAAAAAGTAAAAATTATTATGTAGAAATTCATAAATCAATAACATGTGCAAGGAAGTAAATGCGTCAATAATCAATTAATCAATACATTAGGAAATAATGTACGAAACAACATATCAATATTGAAATCATTCAATATTATCATTTTGACAGTGAGATAAATCATAAACGTATAGGTGTCACATTAGTATGCTATGTATAAATGAAGCTATATATACATAAACATGAATAAGAAATGCATGAATCAATTATCCATCACTTCTATTCTTAATCATCAGTTCTTTTTCTATTATTACATATGATATCAATGCATGCATCAACATCATAGAGCTCAGCAAGGAAGGACATCCAATATTAATGTCGTTCTTTCATCTCTCCATCTATCATCCATCAATCTTATTATTTATTCATTAAGTCAATTACCATTATAGGTGACTTTTAATAATATATAAAGAGTCATCACTCTCTACTTATTGGCATAATTGGTCATCAATTACAGGCTATAACTGAGATAACAACACAAATCATCTTTAAAGGAAAGCACATCGGGCCACCCTTTTGTATAGGGTATTATCATTTTAATAGCTAACCCATATTAATTATAGTATTAATAATCAACATTCCTTTCTTACATGCAAATGTCATATTTATCTTATATCAATAGTATCATTTTCCTAAATAATGCCATCACATATGTACATTACCATGCAAAGAAGGAAATTTTATAAAAAGCATACTATTCATCAATCTTCAGAAGATTATAACTTCTAATTTACTTGATAAAATTTCATAAAATTATAGTCAAAATGTCTATAAAAATCATATCCATCATATCAAAAGTTACATTATAAAAGCTCGATAAATCAAAAGAAAATGCTTTTTAATTACTTTTGAGAGGATTTAAATCAGTAAACATAAAACTATTGAAAACTAAAGTACGAATTGGGTTACTTAATGATTAGAAGACTTTTCTTAACTAGAGAAACAGATGAAAAGGACCAAAAGCACATCTATCTCTATCTTCTGCTCTCCTCTCCATCTCCCTTTCCATCTCTTCTTCCTTTCGTGGAAGTTATGCATGGGGAGGAAGTTGTTAGTGCTTAGGGATATATACCATTATATATATATATATATATATATATATATATATATATATATATATATATATATATATATATATATATATATATATATAAACTCGTTTCAATTCTTAACGCCATGGTGCCTAAGTGACCTAGCGCCTCTACGTCGCATGTGGTTCTAGAGTTTCTATAGAATAGAGAGAAGTGGTGCTAAGGCACCACTCTCTAGCACTTCCTAGCATTGCTGCACTACTACATGTAAATTTTTGGAAAATCATA
Organism: Dendrobium chrysotoxum; assembly: GCA_019925795.1. NCBI lineage: Eukaryota > Viridiplantae > Streptophyta > Magnoliopsida > Asparagales > Orchidaceae > Dendrobium > Dendrobium chrysotoxum. The sequence continues at coordinate 11,116,589 of CM034297.1, forward strand.
TGATCCAAAATAGGGTTTGTTATAACTTCTCCCCTTGTTGACATCTCAAAAAGGGAAGGACCAACTGAAAGAAAAGTATAATACACGAAAAGGAAAAAAATACTATAAAGCAAATAAAAAATATAATGATCCCTGATTAGGTGGTGATTGTGGTGGCTGAAAATAGTGATGAAGTGCAGAGAATCAATCTGGAGCCATACACAATCCTCCTCGTGCTGCTATTGTTATTCCTACCACCTTTGTGTTGATTTCTCTATGTGAGTGTCAATTTTTATTTCTGGTCGAGCAAAGTGCTTCATCCACGCATCCTGGGGTTACTGATAAGCATAAGGAGGGGGTTGAGCTGGTGCTCTCCCTTCTTTTGCTTCTTCCTCTGAATCATGGATGACCACTATAGGTGTTACCCCACATCTATCACTATAGATAATATGAAAGGAATGGTTCATGAAGTAGGAGGGCTGGTGGTCAGGTGGTGTAGGGTAAGTGAGGTTATATTTAGCTTCTAGGATATTGACAATAATATGTCCTAAGGCCATGTTATGGTTCTGATGGAATTGATGGTTTCTAATAGTGGTGAGATTCTATATGCATCCAGTAAGCATATTCACAACAATGAATTGCATGCTAGTCATGAAAAAATAGGTGACAATATAAAGTAAGGGGGTAATGTTAATTTGATCACTTGCTTTGGGAATCATATTGTATCGAAGAATGTATTGGATAACATATACATTCACCACATGTTGCTGAATAGTGGTTGGTGTTGGTTAAGTGGGAAATTTCTAAGTGTGTTATTTATGACTGTCAAGTTATTATTTAAGGCTAGGGCAATATCATAGGGTGCTTCATCGGAATTAAAAAATATGAAGGTGCTCATTCAAATCTATGTATGTAATAGTAACTTGGCACTGACATACGTAGGATTGCATGGTTGTCCTATCTATAGAGATTCTAAGGTTGGAGAAAAATTTTAGGATCAACTCGATGTGGTAAGGGAAGGTAAGGCAAATGAGAAATTTGAGGGTTGAACCTACAAAGAGTTTAGTACTTAATATGAAAGACTCTCTTGGTCTATAATTTTAGAGTTAGTGATGGATGCATTGTGATATTTTTGATATATTACTTTATCCTCCTCATATTAAAATCTATCATCCACTCTTGGCCTTGGAGACCCCAATCTGCCTCTCTTGCTAGCCATTAAAAGGAAGGAAATTAAGTAAACTAAAGATAGAAGAGTGAGAATTGGAGGTGTGAGATGAAATGAAAATAAGGCCCCCTTCTTATAGGATTAAATAGTTTGTACAATATGATTAGATCATATTATCTGATCTAATGAGTCTAATCTATCCCATTGGAAATTGTACAATCAATGGTCTAATTGTATAGTATGATAAAGTATCATAAATATGATTTTTAACTTTTTGATCATCCTGAGGAGTCCCTGTATGAATGTTTGACCAAAAGGAATCACACAATATAATAAGTTATTTGTACAATACAATTGACAATAATGTTCACGCCAAATAATTAAAATGGAAATTATTGACTTGAAATCATCCTGTCCTCATGTATCGTCTAGTACAAAGTGAGTATTGTATAAAATGATGTGAATATTTTGGGATTTTTTGTCATGATTAGGAACACTTAACACAAAGAACATACACACATCATATAACATAAGACATAGAATAAAAATATAGAGAAAAAGAATAAACATAAACTCATATTTTAACAATAAATATACAACATACATACTGCATAAAAACACATATAAAACCTAATGATCTAGACACTTAGTTTTATAATCCCCAATATATTCCTAAGTATGCTAAATCTCTTATAGCTTAATGATTTAGAGAAAACATCTATCAATTGATTTTCCATGTCAACAAATTAGATGCTTATATCTCCCTTCGTTACATTATCTCTAATGAAATGATGTCTAATGTCAATGTTCTTAATACGTGAGTGTTGAATTGGGTTCTCAGTAATACAGATTGCACTTATATTATCACACATGATGGGGATGGTGTCCACTTGCAAACTAAAATCAAGAAGTTATTGCATCAGCCAAAGGACTTAGATAATATAGCTTCATGTGATTATCTATTATACCTCTGTAGTCGATAGGGCTACATGATTTTATTTTTTACTTGACCAAGAGACTAAGGATTAACCAATGAACTTACATATTCCTAAGGTTCTTTTTTGTCTACCTTGTAGCCCATAAAATTAGAATATGAGTACTCAATAAATTCAAATAATATATTATTTCTAGGATACCAGATGTCACAACCTAGCCCGTTTAGGACAGGTCTTATTGTGTTGAGTTGTGATAGGCGATTCCCAAGATTTAGTTTTAGAATATTTCATATTATCTTTCAATATTCATTTTAAATAAACAACAGACTGCATAGCTATTAAAATATCCATAATTTTGTAAATAACTCATCCTCAAGATTTCTTGTATTTCATCAAAATATATTTACACTATAGTATATGGCTACAAATAGAAGCTATAGAATTGAATAATAAATTAGCCATGATTGCACAGAAATCAATAAAAGAAATACCCATTAACTCTGATCAGATCCTGACTTGCTAACTCTTAATCAACAAACTCATTTCCTTTCCTAAATCCTAAAAATTAGAAGTGGAACCACAATAAGTTATAACAGCTCAATAGGCCATACAAATCGATCTAAATTTTTAAAATACTTTTATTAAATATTTTGCTGAATATTTAAAATCAATTAGATGTACTATAATAAATCACTATACTGATAAAGGACATAAGAGCATAACAACTATTAAAAAATTTGAGTAATAATATTATGCAGTTAATTAAAGCTAAAATTCATATCACAAAATAGTTCATATTAATTAGGTATCAGTTTTATTTTCTTTTCCTAGACCTAAATAGAAACTCAAATGATTTTGACCTCTTATGACTCCCTTTATGCTTATAACACCAAAATATGCTTGCAGATATCAGAACATAGCTTATAGCCACCAAAATATGCCTATTCCCTAACACAAACATAATCTCAAATGATTTTGACCCCTAATATCTCCCGGTAGTCATAATTCAATCACATTATAATAATTAAAGTATAATTGAGCACATGCCAGAATTGTATAATTTTTTATAATGATAGGCAACAAAATTCCTACTGAGTAAAAAATTACAGTTTTAAAACATAACCAAATTATCAAGAATTGTGTAAAATACCATTTTAAGATATTAATTGTACTATAACACTATTTTTAAATGTTTGGATTATCTTTTTTTGATAAAAATTATATAATTTTCAAAATACACCATAAAAGTTTTTTAGAAAATATTTAGAATATTCATAATCTCAATCTCTATAATATATAAAAAGTTACATAGTAAAAATTTTTCCAGTACTAAGTTATTTCTCATTTTTTTGGTAACAAAAATATAAATTTATTTAGAAAATTCAAAAAAACTTTATATTTTTAAAAACTGAGATAGGCATAATGTGACCTACCTCGATCCGACCGACAGCTAAAAATTGCCCGAAGTGGTTCAAATGCACATTTTCCTCTAAAATCCCTCTCCTTCTCTCTCCTGTTCAGGCAGCTATGATTGATCAAATGGAATGGAATATTGATTTTATTTTAATCTAAAGTGCTCTTAGTGGTCTAGCACTACGGAGCTACAATTTGAGCACTACAATGCTAGTTCAAAACTCAAAAACTTGAGTCAGGAGTGTTGCAATGTTACTATTTAGTACCTAATACTGTAGCAATGCCGAGGCGCTTAGACATTCAGTGCTGAGGGGCTCCAACAATGACATTTCTCAAATTTTGCCAAAATTTGCTCCAGACCAGGGACTCATTCTATAACACAATCATTTTCATGCACCAAAATACTCCCAAAGATATGCAAATTATTTCAAAACTAAAAATTCAAATACTTAATTTTTTTTTCCAATCGGGTCGAAACCATTTAAACCAAATGTTGAACTTGGAGATGTCACACTAAATGACCAAGCTTGATGTTCATATGAGGTATCTAAAGATTTTCTTAGCTGTATTTAAATGTAATTGCTTAGGCTCACCCTAGAATCTAGCACATAACCATACACTAAATATTATATCAGGCTTATATGTATTAGGTACAATAAGGATTCTATCAACCCTTTATATATTTTTTGATCATCTAACTTGCCATTAGGGTTTTTATCTAATTTAGAGATCATAGGGGTATTGTGCTTTTATAACCTCCTATGTCAAATTTCTTAAGGGAAGATACCATCTTTTATTTGCTTAACATTAAACCCTATAAAGTATGTAAGCTCACCCATCATACTCATCTGAAATTCATGGCACAAAGTGGATGAGAATTATTCATATAATATTTTATTTATGGATCCAAAAAGAATATCATCTACATAAATTTGAATAATCAATATGCTTGAGCCTAGCCTCTTAATGAACAACGTCTTGTCTATAGTGGCCTTAACAAATGAATTATTTATTAAAAAATTGCTCAGTCTATCATACCACACCATAGGAACTTACTTTAATATATATAGTACTTTCTTAAATTTATAAACATGTTTTGAGGGCGATGGATTTTCAAACCCAGGTGGTTGCTCTACATATATGTCCTTTTTTATAACACCATTTAGAAATGCCTATTTATATTCATCTGCTATAATTTGAAATCCTCTAAAGCATGTAAAAGGCCTCTAATCTTGCTATAGTGAAAACATTTTTTTCAAAATCAATTCCTTCAATTTGATTAACCCTTTTGCAACTAATCTAACTTTATTTCTTACAACTGATTGAGGGTCATTTAATTTTTTCTTGAAGACCCATTTAGCTCCTATCACAATTTGATCAGAAGGTCTTGGTACTATATCCTAAACATCATTTCTAGTAAATTGATTCAATTCTTCTTGTATGGCCATAATCCATAACTCATCTCTTAGTGCATTGTTTACACTATTGGGCTCTACAATAAAAATTAATGTGGTGTGACTAATCTTATTCCTAATATTATGTATAGTCCTAACTCTTGAGGAAGGGTTTCTTATGTGAGGTCTTTAAGATGTCTAGTGGCTTACGTCCACTCCCTATACAACACTTCTTCTCTCTATGTCTTATCATTTATTATGACATTCTCAATCCTATGAGTGATATCCTCATCTTATTCAGCATTTTCTCTAACATGTACAATCTTATTAGATTCATCAAATGTAACATAAGTTGACTCCTCAATAACCAAGGTTCTCTTATTAAATATTTTATATGCCCTTCCTACTGAAGAGTATCCTAGAAATATTATTTCATGTGCCTTTGCATAGTATTTTTCTAAATGTTTTTTTTTTCATTATTCAAAATAAAACATTTACATCCAAACACATGTAGATAAGAGAGATTCAAAGTTATACCCTTAAGTAATTCATACGATGTCTTGTTTAACTTTGTCCTTATATTCACCCCATTTAAAATATAACAAGTAGTACTCACTACTTTAGACCAAAATACTTTGGTAAGTCATGCTAACTAAGAATATGTAATGAGCTTAAAATTATGAAATTAATTTAAAATAAAAATCTAAAAGATTGAGTTGGAGTGCTGCAATGTTGTAGTAGCAAACACAGTGGCACTGTAAACACTAAAGCATTAGATGATGGCATGGCGGTGCTGAGCTTTCTATTCTGCAGTATTTATCTATTTTTCCTGTAGTGCTCTAGCATCGGGTCTTGAGTGTTGCGGTGCTGGCCACTGAAAACTATTCTTTATTATATAAATCTCCATACCGCATCACCACCACCCCACCCATACCTTGATTCCATTTGCTTGTGGGGGAAGGAAAGAAAGGCAGAGAAGAGAAGGAGAGGAGAGGATATGAGGGACAGAGAGAGAGAGAGAGAGAGAGAGAGAGAGAGAGAGAGAGAGAGAGAGAGAGAGAGAGAGAGAGAGAGAGAGAGAGAGAAGTTTTGGGTCATTTTCATCTATCAAATCTATTGTGGAATTATTTTTATCGTGGTAGATAACCCGAATCCTACTTTTATTTTCAATAATTTTAATATTCTAGATTCACTAAAAATGTATTTTCTCCTAATTTAGCAAATTTTTACTATGTAACTTTTTATATATGATATATATCATCATCCTAAGCATTTTGATTTTAATATTATTAAATTTCATTGGGTAAATTAATAATTATTATTTTTAAAAATAATGAATAGTGTATAGATTTTTCTACATTTAATAAATTATTGTATTTCATACATGATATTGAATTACATAGAGAAATAATATGATTGATATATAATAAATGTGACATTTATATATGAACAGGGAAGGCTAGTTGAAAATACTATAATTGATGCGGGTTGGATGTTAAAATGTAATATCCTGTATAGAAGGTGGGCGGTGTAATCTTGGATGCTAGCCTGTAACTAATTGACTGATCATGCGATGGGTAGAGAGTGATGATTTTTAAAGATTTACTAAAAGCCACCTATGAATTGATTTAAGACTTATGAATGATGACGATAAGATAAAAATTGATGATCAATTAGTGGATAGTTGAGATTAAAGATGTTGAAAGCACTACATAAAAAGTTGGAGGCCCTACCTTGCTAAATTATATGGTACAGATGCATGCATTAATAGCATATAAATACATATAGAATAATTGATTCATTTCATAGATTACTGATATATGTATATATAGAGATTTTATTTATTGGATATACTGATACAATATTTATACAACAACACTACTGATGGATATGACCCATGTACATTTATGATTCATATAATTGATAAGAATGATAATATAGAATAATTGAGTACAACATCGATGCATGCATCTCCATTACTAATTTGAGGACTTCTTATAGATTTTAATGACATATTTTCTGACTCCTTATGTTTTACAAATCATTTTGATTTATTTTGCTCAATGATTTATTGCTTGATTTATATAGATTACAAATCATACCAATTAATTGATACTTAGCATATTGATTTGATTTGCCTTAGAGTGATTTCTTTGGTAGGTTCTAGTAACCTGCAAGACTTTGTAGTTTGATTGATTTTAGGTTCAGGAAGGGGATCAGTGGAGTGAGATTGATCAAAGTCAGAATTGTAGGTTTAGTTGACTTTTTAGCATAATATTTTATTCTTTTGTAATTAGAAGTGTTTAATGATAGCTTGATGTTTTAGATTGAACTTCTAGTTATCATATATAAATTTTAATTAGTGATGTATTTTGACAAATGATATGATAAATAAATACTTTTGCTATTTTAATTGATATAAAATAAAATTAATCGTTTTAATAAATTAATTAGAAGATAAAAGATGTAATTCTTTTAATTTAGATTCTGAGGCATATAGAATAGACCTAGTAGACTCTACGAACATCCTATTATTTCTTTAATCTATGCCATTTTATTGTGGAGTTCTAGGGGCTGAAAAGTTTTGTTTGATACCTGATTCTTTGCAAAATTCTTCAAATTTTTTATTCTAAAATTCTTCTCCATGATCGATAAAAATTATCAAAATATTACATCTTATCCTACGCTAAATCCAAATTAAAAAGGTCTTAAACTCTTCAAATGACTCACCTTTTATTGGCCAAAAACATAATCCAAGTAAATCTTGAATAATCATCAACTATCACAAAGCCAAAAGACTTTCCTCCTAGACTCATTATACTAACATATCTAAATAAATCCATATGCAATACCTCTAATGATTGAGTGGTTTTTATATCCCTAATAGTTTGGAATGATGACTAAACTTTTCATGCATCACACATATTTTCTTTTATAAATTCTAACTTGGAGATACCTCTAACAAGCTCTAATTGGGTGATTTTCTTAAGAGACCTCATGCTTGTATGATATAGTCTCTTATGTCACAACCATGATTCATCTACATTAGTTCTCAAATAAAAGATCCCACGACTCTTATCAATAGAATTCAAATCTATCATATAAATATTATTTATTCTTAAGCCTTCTAGAATAGTTATATTTTTTAACATCAAAAGACATTTAATAGAAATAAATTTAATATTAGATTATTTATTGCACAATTGACTTATACTTAGTAAATTATGTTTTAAGCCTTCCATAAGTAAAACATTTTTAAGAGTAAAATCATTACTTTTACCTATGGTACTTGTCCCGATAACTTTTTTAGTAGTATTATCTCCAAGTGTTACTTTGCCTCTGCTTATGGCCTCCAACGAGATGAACTTGCTCATATCTCTAGTTATGTATGTTTAGCATTCACTGTTTAGATACCACATGCCTTCACCGAGCCCCTTATAAAGGCATACCTAGAAAACATATCAATGTGAGCATTTTGAAACCCAGACCAGCTTGGACCCCAAAGTGTGAGATAATGTAGTCATGCCATGTTGTGCGAATGAGGCCTTAGGCCTCCAAACAAATCATGTGCTATGGTGGACTTTATGTGGGCAAACTCATGCGATTTGTCTTACCATGTCACAAGAAAAACACTTGACACTTGGGAATTAATGAGCAAACCTATACAATGATGGGTCTTTTTATACGATGAGTATGCATGTGGTGCTCTCTTAGGTGGTGTGTGAATGGATCTTGATGTATCAACTTTTAGTTCTTTGATTTCTTTTTATAAGTATTCATTTGCATTTAAAACATTGCCTAATTTCATATACGCATGATGTTCTCTATCTTGCAAATATAGGACCTCTTCTTCTAATATTTTGCATGCATGTTCAAAATCAATATGTATTTTTTTATCCTTAAGATCATCTTTCAACTTTTCTGACTCCTTTAGCAAACTAGAATGCAAGTCTACTAATGCAATATGTTTAGTTTTTAAACATGAAAAATTTTCCACTAGATCCATGTGCTCATCTACCAATGCATTATGTTCATGCTTTAAGCTAGAAATTTACTTTTTCAACTTTTTATAACTTGTGCCCATTTATTCCAAAAATGAAAGTAGATCATCATATGAAAAATTGTATACCCGTTCTTCATCAGAGTTGTTACAGCTATCTTTTTCCATGAGACAAAATTTTGTGATATCTTTCTCAGCTTTTATTTAAGATGATCTAAAGTCAGAGTTGGCCCAGAAGGACCTTTGAGATCTCCTTTTATTCTTTTTTGTATTGCCCTTATCCTCAACTTATTCTTTCATAGGTTGGTACTTGAGATAGTGTAGTCTGACTTCATATGATCCATCTTTTACATTTAAAGCACACAATTTCAGCCTAAATCTTATTTAATTTGTTGCTTTTACCTCTCAATTTTTCATTATGACATGATGCTTGCTTTTTCAATTTTTTTTTGAATTGTCTCATCATTAATGCTATATCTTCATTTTCTTCTCCTTCAAAATTACTATTTTATGAGTCATTCGCTTTCAGTGTAACTGTCTTCTCTCTCCTTTTATCACTAGCATTAGAATTCCTCTGAATAAACTTTTGCTCATGAGCAATCAAAGAATCAAGAAGGTTATTAACAAAATAAGCATTTAAATTTTTAGATTTAGAATGTCTGTTACTTTGGCATCCCAAGATTCAGGCAAACACAATATCTTGTTAACTTTTTCAGCATTAGAAATTTCTCAACCTAAGGCTTGCAAGGATGTGATGATTTTTGTAAATCTAGTAAACATATAAGAAATTATCTCACCAAGTCGCATGCAAAAAAGTTCATAGTCATATAATAGAATGTTCATATTTTTTGACTTTAACTGTGCCTTCGTAAGTAATACATAATTTGTCTCAAATTTCTTTACCAGTTTTACAAGTAGAGATACACATATAGTCTTCAAATTTCAATACGCAGAAAAAATAATTTAAGCATTTGGCATTCTATTGTGCTAGTTCTTTATCCTTAAAACTCCATTTAGTAAAGGGAAGTTTAACTTTGATTCCATATCTATTCTATATGTTGGTGTGTATCCTTCCATCACTAAGTTCCATATCCTAAAGTCGATAGATTGTAAAAATGTTAGCATATGAGTTTTTCAAAAATTAAAATGTATATTATTAAATAGAGGTAGTCAGGTAATGGAATACGCATCCATAGTGTTTATATTTCCAAATTATATCATGCTAGAACATACTTGAGGTGATTAAACTATTTAAATAAGAAGCACCCCACTCTAATACCACTTGAAAGTGACTTGGCACAACCAAGAGAGGAGGTGCATTGGTTATTTAAAATTTATTGTAAAACAACACAATATGCATTGCAAGTAATTTGAAATGCACTAGAAAAACTTTAAGACTTAAAAGAAAAATTATATATATATATATATATAAGGAAAGATCAAACTATTTTTTTTGTTTGTAGAAAGATATTCTAAAGAATCATTTTTGAAACATTTTTATATGCAACCACAACTCTTAAAAATATAAATCTAATCAATAAAAAATGCAAGAAGTAAATAGTGTAAAAAGTAAAGAAATATAAACTAAAATTTTTTATAGTGGTTCAATAGGTCAACTTGACCTATGCCCACTCCCCAAGTTCCTCCTCCTTTAGAATTCCACTAAAAAACATACATTCTACACTCAACAAGTGGAAAAAGCCCTTCTTTGTTCCCAAGTGGAGAATGACCTTTACAAGCTCTTCATTCCCCTGAAAGCATAGACTCGCTCCTTCTTCTTCCCAGTACGGCGGAGATGCATTCACCCTCCTTCTGTTCCTCCCAATGATGGAGATGTCACTCCTCCAGGCTCCTTGGCTAGTCATAATTTGCCCACACAAAGGCTGTCTCTAGAGCTCTCAACACAAACACTAGAGGACAAAGGCGCATGCTGAAACAAACAACCATGTGATCTCCATCACACAACCCTCGACTCCCCAAGGACCCTTCTCTCAACCTTACCCTCTCTTCTCAAGTTGTTTATATATGCTCTCACAAAGAAAGAGAACCAACTCCATTTTTTAAGGAACCTCTTAACAAAAATGTCTCTGATGAATCTCTTGCCTCACACACTCTTAGGTTAATAGAATCAAAATTAACTATTTAAAGCAAACCCTAAATTTATTTTTAATTATATGATCGTACAATATAAATGGTGATTCTTACTATCTAATTAGTTCAATCTAAAAAAAAATACCTGTAATTTGAGTTACGTTGAATTGGACTATACGTCGTATAGGAGGATTAATTGAATCAACTTGAGGATTATCTTGGAAACAATGGTTCATTCAACAAATGTTCTATTCTTTTGCATTGTTCGATTTAAATCATATAGTATGAAGTTAAAAAAGATTTGATATACTTTTTCAATGAATTATAAGTACTTTATTAATAAAATTCTCTATATAAACATGTCATTATAGTACTGAAAGAGAAAAGAAATATAAGAATATATCTAACATTTTCAGGCAAAACTATCTAAATTTTGATTTGTTAGTACATGTCCTGCAAGATGAGTTTCTTTATAGAAAGTTTGTTCATCATATAGGAAAGGTTCAGATTAGTATAAAAATAAGCTATCCTTGAAACTGTCCACAAATAATTTCTTCTTTTTTTTTTTTTAAATAGATGCTTTGTGTATAGTTCTCTCAATGAAAACAATAAGGAAACCAAAATAAGGAAAAAATTGCAATTATATTATATTATTATAGTAGGGAATCAAATGATGTCCATGTCATTCACTTCAAAAGTCATGAAATTTTCTGAAAGCAATTGCGGAACATATTCCAAGCTATTACATGCAGAAATGAAGAGAAGACCGTTGAAAATAAGATAAATTGGTTAAAAAAACTAAATTCAAGATCACCTTTAAGTGCTTAACAAGTCCAAAGTAGCTAACCTTATCAATATTATAGTAGCTGAGTTTGCTTTTTAAAAAAATACCGAGAATTTACATTAAGATGGACTAAAAAGATCTTGAATTTTTGTTGAGATTATTATGGACTTTTAAGCTCTTTGATTTGCAATAAAACTTGGTACAGCTCATGATATCATATATAAACATAAATCTCAGCAAAATTCAAAAACTCTAAAATCCATCAACAGTAACTATAATAACAACCCTTTATCCCCCCTATGTGGGGTTGACTGAATGAATCCTTTTTCTCCATTGCATCATGTGAAGAGTCAAACTCTCATTTAAATCTAATAAAAAAAAAGTCATGTCTAATATTTTATAACCAAGTCTTTTTAAATCTATCTCTACCTTTCTTAACATTAATCAAATCTAATAAATCTACTTTCCTAACCGGGCCATCGGAAGGCCGCCGTTTTATGTGACTCTAATCTTATCTTCCACTAGAACTACTCCAACCTTTTCACGTATATGTTCATTTCGTATTCTGTCTCTAAAAGTAAAACCACTCATCCACCTGAGCATCCTCATCTCTACAACACTTAATAAAAAACTCTAAAATCCATCATGAATTAAAATTGCGCCAACAGACGAAAAGATTTTAAAGCAAAGTTTGCTAAAAACTAGCATTTAAGTCTATTAAGATAAACTCATACACACATCACATACGCAAGACTCAAACCCAAGACTTTTTAGTTGGTAGCCAAAATTCCCAATCTACAGACCAAGTTGAGCTGTATGAATGGGTTGTATACATATACACTCAATTTTAAGGAGAAAACAAACAGCATGGGAAAGATTCAAGCTGAAAGCTATCTTATGATTTCAATGATTCCAGTTGTATACATATACACTCACACAAACTCCTACAAAACACGCTGAAAAAAAATAGATAGATAAACAACAGCCCCATATTCTACACAACCCTTTCAGCAAAACTTCAACAACCAAAAAATATATATATAAATCTAAAGAGACCTGCACAAACCAAAAAGGAAATGAAATATTACATTACCCCACATAAGTTACACTGTTGGAAGCATGAAAAAGCCTAGTGACCCATCGCAACCATAAACCAGCACAAGCCAAGCCATCACTGCATCATCCATATACAATCTGTAGCCCATACAAAACCATTCCCGGGGAAAAGGTATTTGTTTATTGGAAAATAAGATTCTTTTCTTCTTCACGATATTCATGTTTCACCCTTCTCCATGGCCATCTCTTTCAGTAGGGGAACCAGGGACAAATGGAACGAAGCCCCGGCCGCCAAACACTGGACGCATGAAGCTATCATCAAACTTACGCCAGTAGTAATGCACAGTGTGTGTAGGCTTCAAGAGAAGCATTCTGAGACTTGTTGGACGGTGAATGGGTTGCTCATCAGCTCCCCGACCATTCTCGAGGAGTGAGGAGTTCTCTAGGAGTGAGGAGAACAAGGATACCGGAGTTGTGGGCTCAGAGCAAGTACTGCCTAGTGGCTTATGAGATGAAGGCATTAAGAGCCTTATCAGTGGTTTTGTCATCAAACCAAAGACCTGAGGCATGATACCAGTAGACACAATCAGAAAAATTTTCATTTAGACATTGATAATCTTCAGTATTGTAATCATGCTTCTAAAGGTAGTAGAAATGGGTCTAAATAGGGTGGAATCTCAGCCGCTGTTTAACTAGCCTTGCCACCATCTCTGCCTAAGTTTAAATGAAAACTGAGTGTATATTTCACTGGACGTCCAAAGACGCACTGTTAACCTAATAATTGTGTAGGCAAGAACAAACAAATAGCCTCAAAGGAGTAGAAGTATGTGTAATTTCGGGATTTATGATGACAGACAACTGAGAAATAAATAATAAGCAACCGCAGGTGACAATATCTGTTTGATACTGAGGAAATTAAACTATAAAGTAACATACCACTGTGCTGAAAAGAACAACTGTGATGGTACTAGTAATCATGATTGCATTGCCGGAGAGTTGAGTGTGGCCAGATCTTGTAAACTGCAAAATATATGTCCAGCAAAATTTTTGTCAATGAATCTATTTACATAATGTTTAAATGACTACAGGAAAACTAATAAAAAACGGATCAGAGAGAGCATGATTATTATTTATAGGGAGAGGTGGGAAGGTGAATTTCTTTTAAGTTTACTTAATACATGCGTCAATCGAAAATTCATCAAATTCTTGTTGTAATGCTTTTTAATTTGTAAAATAATATAGGTCTTATCTCAGTTCCATATCAGCTTGCGTCATTACATCTTGTAGACATAGGATGTCATAATAAGACAACAACAACAACATCAAACATTTATTCTACTACATGGGGTCGGCTACATGAATCATTTTTCTCCATTGTGTCCTGTTAAGAGTCAAATTCTCATTTAAATATAATAAAGAAAGATCATTTCTAATATTTTCTAACCACGTCTTTTTAGGTCTATCACTATCTTTCTTAACATAAGTCAAATCTAATACATCTACTTTCCTAAACGGGTCATCGGGAGGCAGCCGTTTTATGTAACCAAACCATCTAAGACAACTCTCTCTAATCTTATCTTCCACTAGAGCTGCTCCAACCTTTTCATGCTCATTTTGTATCCTGTCTTTAAGAGTAAAGCCACTCATCCACCTGAGCATCCTCATCTCGGGAACACTTTACTTAATATTATGCTTTTCTTCTAATAGCCAACATTCTGTATCATAAAGCATTGCAGGTCACCACCATCTTATAGAATTTTCCCTTAAGTTTGAGAGGTACTTTTCTATCACACAACAAGCCTAATGCATTCCTCCACTTCAACCATCCAACTTGAATTCTACTAATAATATCCCCATCAATTTCACCATCACTATGAACAACAGACCTAGATATCTAAAACATGTACTTTTATTAATGACTTAATCGCCCAAAGTCACAATCCTCCCATTAGATCTATTACCACTAAAATTATACTCCATATATTCAATTTTAGATTTACACAAACAAAAACCTTTAGACTCATTTAAATTGTAGTTACTGAATTCTTGACATGATGACTCGGCTGCAAAAAAATAATTTACAATTATAACATGATTATACATTTGATTTTGGTAAATTTGAATATGCATTAAGTGTAAATTAGAACATATTCAAGAACTAAAAGTATAATTGAGCTAGATTTCAAACGTGAAATTGAACTCAGATAATATCTAAACAAGAACTTCAAATATAATCCAAAATCACAACTGAATTAGCATGACATCATTTTTGAACACGAGGCTCAGAATCTAAATTTCTTGAATATGAAATCTAATGACATAAGTGCGCTGAAGCTATTAAAGCTATTGAATTTGATAATGAAACACTAATTTTTATGGATCAAATATACTATGATTTTATTATTTCTTCTTCGTTTCTAGATTCACAAATTTATAAAGAATCTTATAGGGGAAATAAAATTATGCCAAGGACTTATTTGTGATAAAAAATGCCTTCAAGAAAATAAAAAATTCAATTTTCCATCTACCTATTCAAATCCAAAGATACCTGGATACATAATTCAAAACTAATTTCAAGTCATTTAAGTTCTTTTCTTAGAAGACGCTATCTTTTCATATGACAGATGCTTCATACTTGTGTTATTTTTTGTTAAAGGAAGAAAACTTTATCAAATTTAATAAATATCAATTTTAAGTTTCCTCATTATGTCTCCCTCTTGGAAATAGTTATAAATGTCATCATTAGCAAATATAGAAATATTTTGACGTAGTCTTTACTTGCATAATATCATATTACATTATTTATTTAGTCATGTATATGATTTGCATAAAACTTATCATTAACCTTGACAACTATAAGTCTACTGAGGATGTGAATTAAAATTATGTCACACTCAAATCAGGTGAGAAGAAGATGACTCGTTTAAATTCAAATGAGTTCGAATCCTTAAAATATTAGCCGTTAAAAGGATGGAACCACATCATGTTCTATAAAATAGAATGAATGCTAATAAGTTAGAAATTCTGAGAAATTCTAGTATTAGTCCAACTTTTAATTTGTATAATTTTATTTAATATTATGAATCACCAACCAAAGCATTGAATTCTTCTAGCTTTTCTTCAACTCCTGCAGGATTCGCATACAAAAAATCATCTGAACTATCAGACTTTCATACAAATATTAGACCTAAAACTATCATTAAATATTAACTAATATCAACCACTAATCGTGGATATCGTAGATATATTATACCGTGGATATCTGATATATTATACGATGAAGAGATAGATTTATAGGAATTCAATGGCTAAACGTAAGATTAGAAGTCAAATTTTACCCTCATCAAACAGATTGATTAAGACCTAAAATATAGTACTTCAGACTTCAAAGCCATCATTTTTTTATTATCTTCAAGTCTTTAGCATTGGAGAGTATAGCGATAAATTGGCTAGAGTAGTTTTTCAACAGTGAATTGGCTTTAGCAATATTCTGTTTTGACCAACCTAGCGGCTTAAGACTATAGTGATCAAGACTGACAATTTTTCTATGAAGATTTATGTTGTTTGTCCCTTAATTTTTTTCAATTTTTATTGGAGAATCTAAAGGGGCTTTGGGAAACCCTTAAATTATTGTCTACATAAAATTTTGTCACATTTCTGTTTTCATTTCAACTAAGAAATAATTGTTAAAACTGAAGTTGTGAAGTGCAAATTTTTCATGTATATGTTGCAAGCTTTTGTGCATCTCACGTTAGTTTTGCATTAGTAAACCATAGACTCTAAGACGCCTGCATCACCAACCAAAAACTCTCTTTGTGTGCACTAAATTTGGATTCATAATGCAACACAGGATATTATAAATTTTTTTCCTTCGCAATCCTTCTTCACCTCCTCTTCATCATACATAGATTGCTTCTTGGTATAGATGGGTGTGAGCTATATCAATCCTGGAGCATTTCATCATCATTATCATAATAACCAACTGGAGGGGCAACTGCCATTCTTGTTCTTGTGTTCCCTCCTTTTTTTTAGTACATCACCCAAGAAGAAGATTGCACATGAACATTATCATGGTAACATTCTTCTTTCATCTTTTTCTCACATGAACCGTATAAGAGTGTCAAGTGTAATTATGTTTTTTCTCTTCATTAGTTTGCTATTTCCTCCCCCAATTTGCTTCAATTATGATTTAATCTTTCCTTATATTCTATCACCAGCAAGGTATAAAGGCTAGCACTATCACAGTATGTCATCATTATTGCCATTTGCAAGGAGGATTTGATGTAGGCGCCGGGAGGGGGGGGGGGGGGGGGGGGGGGGGGGGGTCAAAACAAATTCATTTCTTTGGGCTACTGGTTGCTTCTTGGTTTGGACTTGGCTGCTCGGTTTTGGGCTGTGTACTTTGGGAGCTACTTGGATTTAGCTCATTAATGCTTGAGCTGATACTTTAGCTCATTATTATGAAAAGTTTTTCTCTGGTTAGCTCATTAAGTGGAGTGGAATTTTGCATTTTCCTTTCTCAGTGTCTCTTCGATTTTCCCTCTTGGTTCTCCTTCCCGTGGCCTGTTCTGATTCCCTGGTTGCTGGTTCTGATTCCCTATGTTGTCCCTTCGATTCCTCCCCTGGCTGTTTGTCCCATGGCTGCTTTACCCAATTTTTTATGTGGCCTTTTCGAGTGTTGTTCTGGAATAATTGTTGGCCTTCTGCCTCCCTTTTGCTGATTGGTTCGGATGGAGGTATTATAGCTGTTTGGCTTCCTATTTTCTACTATATATATGTGATGTTTAGAAGTTATAAAAAGAGAGAGATATGTGTTATGGAGTAATATCTGGAAACAAAAACCTGCGGGTTTGTATTGGAAAAGCTTGCGAGCTTGTTCCACTTCTCTTCTCCTTTTCTTCTTGGGAAAGCTTGCGAGCTTGTCCTCTCTTTCGTCTCGGCTTCTTATCTCCTTCTTCTCTCGGTAAGTTCAACAAATTCATTTCTTTGGGTTGCTGGTTGCTTCTTAGTTTGGGATTGGCTGCTCGGTTTTGGGCTGTGTTCTTTGGGAGCTACTTGGATTTAGCTCATCAATGCTTGAGCTGATACTTTAGCTCATTATTATGAAAAGTTTTTCTCTGGTTAGCTCATTAAGTGGAGTGGAATTTTACATTTTCCTTTCTCAGTGTCTCTTCGGTTTTCCCTCCTGGTTCTTCCCGTGGCCTGTTCCGATTCCCTGGTTGCTGGTTCTGATTCCCTGTGCTGTCCCTTCGATTCCTCCCCTAGCTGTTTGTCCCGTGGCTGCTTTACCCAATTTTTTATGTGGCCTTTTCGGGTGTTGTTCTGGAATAATTGTTGGCCTTCTGCCTCCCTTTTGCTGATTGGTTCGGATGGAGGTATTGGGGCTGTTTGGCTTCCTATTTTCTACTATATATATATATATATATATATATATATATATATATATATATATAAATATATGTGATGTTTAGAAGTTATAAAAGGAGAGAGATATGTGTTATGGAGTAATATTTGGAAACAAAAACCTGTGGGTTTGTATTGGAAAAGCTTGCGAGCTTGTTCCAGTTCTCTTCTCCTTTTCTTCTTGGGAAAGCTTGCGAGCTTGTCCTCTCTTTCGTCTCGGCTTCTTATCTCCTTCTTCTCTCCGTAAGTTCGACGCCACATGTATCTTGCTTCTCGATAAATGAAAGCATTTTTAGGATGAAATGTGTCTTGTCAATGAGTCTTGTTGTCTTTTAATTTCAAGTCTTGTTTTAGTTATGAGTATTGTTGTCTTGTTTATATTTTGTTTATGAGAACAAGAGAGTTTTTGTAATATGCATTCCTAGAACCAAAGTGTTGGTTCTTGTGACTGCATCAATTTGGTATCAGAGCAAATTAGTATATCCTAGGTTTGTTATGTGAGTCATAGTTGTAATATGTCTTCTTTTTTTTCTCAAGTTGTTAAAAGTTTTAGTGAGTCATTGTTATCAATATTAAAGGGCAGTTTGCGCACCTGGGAAGTTCAGAATCGATCTCATCAGAAGATGAGAATTTTCAAGTGGGAGAGAATTGATGCAGGCAAGGGGGCGGGGAGGGGGGGGGGGGGTCAAAACAAATTCGTTTCTTTGGGCTGTGGGTTACTTCTTGGTTTGGGCATGGCTGCTCGGTTTTGGGCTGTGTTCTTTGGGAGCTACTTGGTTTTAGCTCATTAATGCTTGAGCTGATACTTTAGCTCATTATTATGAAAAGTTTTTCTCTGGTTAGCTCATTAAGTGGAGTGGAATTTTGCCTTTTCCTTTCTCAATGTCTCTTCGATTTTCCCTCCTGGTTCTCCTTCTCGTGGCCTATTCTGGTTCCCTGGTTGTTGGTTCTGATTCCCTGTGTTGTCCATTCGGTTCCTCCCCTGGCTGTTTGTCCCGTGGCTGCTTTGCCCAGTTTTTTATGTGGCCTTTTCGGATGCTGTTCTGGAATAATTGTTGGCCTTCTGCCTCCCTTTTGCTGATTGGTTCGGATGGAGGTATTGGGGCTTTTTGGCTTCCTATTTTTTACTATATATATGTGATGTTTAGAAGTTATAAAAGGAGAGAGATATGTGTTATGGAGTAATATTTGGAAACAAAAACCTGCAGGTTTGTATTGGAAAAGCTTGCGAGCTTGTCCTCTCTTTCGTCTCGGCTTCCTATCTCCTTCTTCTCTCCGCAAGTTCCATGTTATTTGTATCTTTCTTCTCAAGCTCCTTTAGGTGGTGTTTTAAGTTTAAGCTATATGAAAGTTGTAATTTGCTTATGTTATGTTTTAAAAGTTGTTTTCCAACTTGCTTTGGAATTTATTGTGTTTTATCTTAAAGTATAATTGTTGTGTTTTATAATTTGCATTTCAAGTTTCTCCCACATGGTTGGAGGTTTACTTGCTTGCATCAGGATTGCACTGCCAAATGGTATAACAAACCACCTCTCCCTATACTCTTCTTCTACTTTCATCCTTTATTAAGAGTACAAGCATAGCTAACCCATTGTCAACAATAAAAGATCACTTTGACTGTTTACATTATTGCATTCTTCCTCTTTGCCACTAATTATATTCAAGAAAGTAATTTATTCTCTCCTTTTAGTTATGTAATGGAATAACTATGCAGTTAACTTAAATGGGCTTAGTCATTATTGGGTAATAGATTGAAAATTATTCAATGGATTTGGGGTTGTACAATTGACAAAATGATGTACAAACATGGACACGACGACACCAACACAACACGACACGACACAAACAAATCAATTATTGAAAATATAGGACGCGAACATGAGTTGGACAAGGTTTTATACTTTTTATATCTTAAAAATAGTATATAGAAATTGAATAAGTAGATTATTAAGAATAATAAATCATTTAACTAGAATATGTGCTTATAATGATTAATATCAGGATGTCGAGAGTCGGGTGTAGATGTCGTGTCAAACATCAAGAGGGGAAACGATAATGTTATCAAAAGTTAGGCATCAATGTCGAGACAACATCGGCCCTTAATACCGAGATGATGTCGATCGTCGATGTTGAGATGATGTTGGGCAAAAAAGAGATGTCGAGATGGTGTGGGGCATGATCGTGGATATAAAAATTGTAGGTGTCGAGGGTCAGTATTAAGACAACACCAAACTTTAATATTGAGATGTTTTTACAACATTGATGTTGTGACGCCATCGAAGAGATGGTATCATGCATTGTTGTGAAACACTAGTCATAACCCATTGGAGAGCAATGAAAATAAGAATATTTGGGGAATGGGGTATTGAGTACGGGTGATTGATTTTGAGCTATGAATAGTAAATAAGAAATTTAGTTTTAATTTTTTTAATAAATAAAAATTTGAAGTACAAAAAATTACATTAAAAAAACTAATAAAATATTTAAGACATGCATGTCGGACGCACGCTTCAAATTTATTTTTAATATTTTTTTAATAGGACACATCTTTAGCGTGTCCAACATGTGTCGGGGGCGTATTAGACGCATGTCGTGTCGGATACATATCGAACACTATATACCATTTTGAGAAGTGTCGGTGCATTATAAAATATTAGATTAGAGCAAATTAACTTAGAATTAATGATAATAGCCATTAAATCCAATGTTTACAAATTAGTTCATCATCATCATTATCATTAGCCTTATCCTAACTATTTAGGTTTGGCTTTATAAATCCTTTATTCTCATTTTTTGCTGCTATGTGCTACCTGAGATGTAAAACATATTTTTTAGGGATGATTTAAAACAATTTTTGTCCATGCTATCTTAGTTTTTATTACTTCTCCTTCATCCTCAAACACTAATTTTATAGACTTGTCTAATTTGTGCGTTTCATATCCAAAGCCCAATTCTACTTTTGATCACATTATCTTCAAAAATGTCAATACAATCATTCCTCAAATACAATCATTCCTAATTTTTTCACACATCTTAATATTCTCATGCGAGTAATGCTCAACTTAGAGATCAATAACTTTTTAACTACCCAACACTCCAAATTTATCTTTTTAAGTCTGCATGATATATTCTTATTATATGATACTTTTGAGATACTTCTCTATTTTAACCAATGAAGTCTGAAAGCTAAATTCCCATGTATTCTTTTATATGAAAGAACTAAGATACTTAAACATATCATATCTTGGCATCACTTCGCCTTTTAATAACATTAAAAGATAATTGTTCATATCACTAATTAAATATGCATATGATATATTGAGCCATTGCTTTATTAATTCTAAATGTTCCATCTTTCCACATATTCTTCAATGTTTTTTTTATTTCTAACTTATTTTAATGAATGTCTCCCTGACAAGAACTATCATCTACAAAAAACATACAATAAGATAATTCATCATCATCATCAACCATATCCCAACTATTTGGGGTAAACATTAAAAATTCTAACATTTTATTGGTACTTTTTGAGTTTTGTCATAGGTGTTAAGCCTATTCTTGGCAAATCATTTTGGATAGCTTCTATTTGTGAAACTTTAGATATTAACCTATTTCTCTTTCTAATCTTCTGATACTAATTTTATCAACTTATTTATTGAGTGAAAATTCTTACTATTCTTTGTACGGATCCAAATCGTGTTTTTTTCGGTCACTTTATCTTATCATTTTGAATATCCTTTGTAAATATCCAGATAGCCAATATAAAAATATGTGAGCACAAAATTAATCGATATTCCATATCAAGATTAGCTTAGGATAATTGGAGCTGCAAAAAAAGGCTGAATTCATGTTGAGAAAATAGATTCCCTAGGCAAGTTTTAATGAATTAATGGGTTTCTCCGTATTTGGACGATATCTAATAAAGTCACCAATCATTAACTAGTCATTATTAATTGGATTGTGCATGCATGTACATGTATCTTTGACATAGATTTTATATATAGCTTGTTCTGGTCACTTCCAAGTCTGTAATGCATTGAACTTGAAAGGATCTTTGGATCCAAGCATTGCAGCGTGATGTAGGTAACTCTTACATACTATGTGTTGGACGCAACTTTCCTTCCTTGTTACAACATTCCCTTGCCATTTGCTATAAAACTTATTCCATATTGTTAAATATTTTTCTTGTGGGCTATAGCTTCTCTTTGCCATGACTGTGAGTAAATATTTTTATGAGCATATAGATTAATAAAAAAATTGGTAACATTCCGATTCAGCATCATCATCTTCAATAGCATTACATGATTCTAACATTAATTTCTTGATAGAGTAAATTGCGATAAATTTTGCATTCACGTATATATCTTTTATGAATCATATTGATGGATCTTGATTACATGATTCATGATGCTTAATTGTCTACAAACAACAGTGCTGAACTCCTTTCATATGTTCGTATAAATTTGTTTTCTCGTCAATTATGATATTTGTGGTACCCTATTTATTCATGTTTCTGACTGACCTAGCAAACATGTCTACAAGGAACCAAAATTCAAATAAACATAAAGAAGTACTCATCAAAGATGTGATAATCATGATCACAAAATCAAGCATCAAATATTCAAGGGATGTGATGGAAGATGAGAGCATTCATAAAAAATGTGATCATCCAATTGAAGTAGCACACAAGATAGAAATACAACACATCATAAAGAATAACCAAAATGTGGTAGGTTATTTTTATTATTTTTATGATCAATATAATGATTGTAATATGTTGAATCTAATAGTAGTTAGTAATTAGTATGTAAGTTGATGGTCAACATTAAATGTTTGTTCAATTAAAGTCAAGATGCAAACTATTTGACTGAATATGACCAAAATATGCATGAGCATGGCTTATAGTTGATTGTCCATGTAAAGCATGTCGACATCTGATCTCCCCATGGAAAGGACGTCCAAAGAATGTTACTTTAAATGCTTGATGGCTTCATAACCACCTCAACCTAGTCCCTCGAGCACTCAAGCAAAATGGTATCCACCACTTTAAACTGCCATCTTTAGTTTGCATTTTAATATTGTATTTTTAAATTTAATGTTGTACACAATGTTTTGAACATCACATTATGTATTAATATGGAAGAAATTGAATTAAAAAGATGATTTAGTGAAAAAAAAACTCTTTCCAATAATTGGAAGGTCTTCTTTATCCACTTGGTGGTGGAAGAGAGCCATCAAGTTTTGGTGACCTCCACCCTGAATTGTGTTTCCTTGTTAATTGCTTGTGCGCTCTTTTGTTTAACAAACACCACCAAGTGTTGTATTATGCTTGTTTTCTTAATGACTTTAGCTAATGTTATTTCCCCTTCAGTCACATCCTTACTCATTTTTCAAAGCCCAAGCACATCGCCAAAGCCCCATGAAATGGCTTCCACTCTCTTCTAAGGCATTCAGCCAAGCTCACGTTTTTAACCCAAAAATCCACATACCTCCACATACAAGCTTGTACACCCCACATCATCTCCTACCAAACTCCAAATCACATCTTCACCTCTTATCCTAATCAAAAACATCCCATTCCATTCCTCAAGCACCCCCTTAGGTCCATCCCCCCCCTCCCCCCCCCCCCCTAAATTCCTTAAATCAAGGGTGGGCTCTTAGATTTCCTAACCTCCAAGTAACTCTAGACACCATCACTCCACACTCTTCCACATTTAACCCTAGTTTACCCCTACCTAACCACTATATGCATAGTCACTTTTGTCCCCTTCTAAGGTGTTTCAATGGCCAGCTACACAACCATGGCATCACCTTGCTTCAATGTTAGTATTAAAGACTATTTCTAGAGATTCTTACTTGGTTAAAAAATTGTTTGGTGACCTTTCTTTTGCAAGTGATCCAATGGTGAGGTTATGGATGGATCTTTGCGGTTATTTGTTGAGGTCACAACATTTCAGTGTTAGTTTTTTATGATCTTACTGATGAACTTTGATGAGAACCTCAAAGGAACATAGATTTTTACCTTTAGTACCTTACTTAAAATATCAACTCCATTCTAATACAACCCTCGCCTTTTCCAATAAACTCCCTCTACTAACCTTCTCCAATAGCATCATCTAATATCTAATTCACCACCTCCAAAACATCGAGTCAATCATGAGCAGGAAAATTAACATGAACAATATTTATGTATTTTCTTATAAAAATTTAACTCTACATGAGCAAAGTTCTTAAAATGCAGAACGAATGTAGTATAAGGAGCCAAGATTCAAAGATCACATGAAGAAGCATTTGTCAAAGGTGTGATAATCATGATCATAAATCAAGCATTAAACTATTGAAGGGTTGTGACCAAAGATGAGAGCATTCACCAGAGTTATGATCATCAAATTAATACAGCTCATGGTGAGAATTATAACATTTCAAGATTAATTTTCAAAATGCATTGGATTATTTTTGTTATCAATGTAATGATTGTAAAAGGTTGACTATAATAGTAATTAATAAATGGCATGTTAGTTGATGACCAACATCAAGTGATCAACCTTATCAAGTCAAGATGCAAACTATTTGCATAAATATGCGCATGGCTTATAGTTGATTTGTCCATACAAAGCATGTTCAAATCTGATCTTCCCACGCAAAGTATGTCCAAAGAAAACTAATTCAAATGCTTGAAGGCTCCATAACAACCACCACCACTTCCTCCACAAATCAAAGCTCCATTTCACACAAAACTACCTAAGCTACTTGTAGCCACCCCCACTTTTCAGTTTGAATTTAAATATTATAATTTTAATTTAATGTTGTACTTACTCATTTGAAAGTCACTGTATGTATAATTATAGAAGAAATTGAATTAAAAAGATGATTTGGTTAAAAAGCTCCTTCCAATAATTAGAATCTCTCTTCTCTCCACTTGGTGGTGGAAGGAAGCCATCCAAGTTTGCTGATCCCCACAATCATGGAAGGCTTGGTGGCATATACTATAATTTGCAATTTATTGTTAATTTAATATATGTTAGTTGTTTCTTCCTCACCAATCATTCCCTTCATCTCCCTCCCCTGCAAAATTAAAATCACAGTGATATGGTCTAGGTTTTATTTTTTTCTCTTCAAACCCTAATATGTTATGTGTTTATATTGCGTTTGTTTCCCAATCTTTCAACCATATTATTTTTGTTATCAATGTAATGATTGCAAAAAGTTGACTCTAATAGTACTTAATAAAATGGAATGTTAGTTGATGACCAACATCAAGTGATCAACCTTATCAAAGTCAAGATGCAAACTATTTGCATAAATATGCTCATGGCTTATAGTTGATTTGTCCATACAAAGCATGCCCAAATCTGATCTTCCATGCAAAGTATGTCCAATGAAAGCTAATTCAAATGCTTGAAGGCTCCATAACAACCACCACAACTTCCTCCTCAAAACAAAGCTCCATTTCATGCAAAACTACCTCCGCTACTTGTAACCACCCCCACTTTTTAGTTTGAATTTAAATATTTAATTTTAATTTAATGTTGTACTTACTCATTTGAAAGTCACTGTATGTATAATTATAGAAGAAATTGAATTAAAAAGATGATTTGGTCAAAAAGCTCTTTCCAAAAATTAGAATCTCTCTTCTCTCCACTTGGTGGTGGAAGGAAGCCATCCAACTTTGGTGATCCCCACAATCATGGAAGACTTGGTGGCATATACTATAATTTGTAATTTGTTGTTAATTTAATATATGTTAGTTGTTTCTTCCTCACCAATAATTTCCCTAGATCTCCCTCCCATATGTGATTAAAATCGCAGTGATATGGTCTAGGTTTTATTTTTTCCTCTTCAAACCCTAGCATGTGATGTGTTTATATTGTGTTTGTTTCCCAATCTCTCAACCATATTATTTTTGTTATCAATGCAATGATTGTAAAAAGTTGACTCTAACAGTAATTAATAAAATGGAATGTTAGTTGATGACCAACATCAAGTGATCAACCTTATCAAAGTCAAGATGCAAACTAGTTGCATAAATATGCGCATGGCTTATAGTTGATTTGTCCATACAAAGCATGTCCAAAATCTGATTTTTCATGCAAAGTATGTCCAAAGAAAGCTAATTCAAATGCTTGAAGGCTCCATAACAACCACTACCACTTCCTCCACAAAACAAAGCTACACCTCACGCAAAACTACCTCCATTTCACGCAAGAAGACAACTTCTTCTGGGGAGAGGCAGCTACTTAGGCCTTTGAGAGATTGAAGATTGTCATGACCACAGTTTCGGACTGACACTACCAAATTTCAGCGAGATGTTCGTGGTAGAGATAGATGCCTCATGATATGGGTTGGGGCAAAGCTCATGCAAAATCACAGACCATAGCCTACTTCAACCAAGTGTTGACAACCAGAGCCAGATTGAAGTCGGTCTATGAGAGGGAGCTGAAGGCCATTATATTAGCTATTCAGAAGTGGCGGCCGTACTTGCTGGGTCGACATTTTATCATCAGGACCGACTAGAGGAGCTTGAAGTACTTACTAGAGCAGAGGATGGTAATCGAGGAGCATCAAAAGTGGTTGTCCAAATTTCTGGGATATGATTTTGAAATCCAGTACGGCTAAGCTTGAAAACAAGGCGACAGATGCATTGGCTGGATGCGTGGGGGAGCTCCAGGAGATAGCCATTTCGATACTGTTGATGTT